>VZRN01002709.1:577017-678177 GCA_013397935.1 Dasyornis broadbenti | reverse complement strand
TTTTTTTTTTTTTTTTTTTTTTTTTTTTTTTTTTTTTAAGTAACAGCCATTCTCAAGGAACATAGTCTGCTTGGCTAAATGTTTTTCCCAGGACAGCATTTCCTCTCCTGGAGGAAGGCTGCTTCACTCACATCTCTATTTAACTGTCTGCCTCTCATCCTCCCCACCCAGCCTGCTGATCTGTGTTTCCAAATATACTCCTAATTATGTATATGAAAATGTAGAAATATAAGAATAGCACACAGCGGCATGTTCAGGCTTCTAGTCTGTTTTTATAACAACATTCAATCCTGTTCTGGGAAGCAGCAGAACAGATTAAAGATCACAGAAAATTGTTTCTGGTTTACTGTTTCTGGTTTTGCAGGCACTCGTGGAATTCCCAGGACACAAATTTCTTTGTTACTGCATGGCCTTGACATGGTCTTGAACATGCTAACATAATGTGCAGAGCTATTACATGAGTTAAATGGAAAAAGAAATAGCCCCCAATATGTGATTTGACTTGATAACACTGATCTGTAGGGCAGTGGATATGACACTTCAAATTGATCCCATACAATTGCCTGATCTTTGCATTTTAAGTTGGAAAGTGGTTAAGTTCACAATTGTCTCAAACTATTTGGGCATTTCAGTCATTTAGCAGGTGGTTTTTAAATTAGGCCTACACAGTATTTGCTATCTTTTTTTTTTAATTGATATTCAAATGCTGGATATCAGACAAATTGGTGAAGCAGGAAGCAGATTACTGCAGGGTCTGATTACTGCAGGAGACACTATATGGGAAAGTGCACTAAAACTATCTGCACTGAAAGGATTGTACAAATCAAGCTCAGCAGAATTAGATCTGGTGCCACCATCTCTGGAGGTTTTGTTTCCCATAACTACATACAGTTGCCTCACTATATAATGATTGATAAATACAGAATAATACAAAGGACCTTTATGTAATATCATAAGAACAGGCTGGCTCTAGTTGCTTCTGAATCCTGTCCAGCAAGAGAGGAGAGAGGTGCTTTTTTTTTTAATGCTGTTTCTATAGCCCAGGCAACTCTGGGTTTCCTTTGGCAGTCTACTCTGCCAGACAATATGAGCAGCATGAGCAGCAAGGCCTGTGCCCTTGAAAGGAATTCAGAACTCGGTGCACCTGCAGAGCTCACGTACTTTCACTCAGTGAGCACTGCAAGTTTCTTAATGCGGCTTTACACTACACCTTTTTTTTTTTTTTTGACTGGGTGGAGTTCAGGAAAAAGCCAAAAATGTTCTTGCTTGTGTAATTTTCAGTTAGTATCAGCTGAATCTAATTCTTGAATGTGATGTTTTTCCATCAGTTTGTGTAACTTAAACACAAGTTATGTGATGTCACGTGCTCTGGCAAAGGATCGAGAAAGGTTACCATTTAGTAGGATTTGGAACATGGAAATTCAAACCTATTTAAGATTGTGGAAAAGTAATTTACAGTATTCCTTATCTTTTAAAGGCATCTCTCACCTGCCTCTCCAAAGATAAAGAAGCCAGAGTTGCTTTTTGATTTATTTTCAAGCGTATTTGTCTTTTGGAGACTTAGGACTCTTTGAGACCTGTTAGTAAGGCTCATAATGCACTAAGATACTGCTGCTGCTGAGGCACAGCATTAAGACTCTCAACATATGTATTCACATGCTTGATGTGTTTCCTGCCATATCTAAGATACTTGATAACACTTCTACATTAATCTATAAAATCACATTCTGTACTCGGTGTATCAAGGTAAAATTCTGACTTCAGCATTGCCTAAAATTGTGCTGCAAGAATCCTTATTGTGCTGTGTTACAGCCATTTTAATGGTGAAAGCTCTCTGTTGAGTACAACATGTCCATGGGTTACTGCTTATGCAGGAACGTTGTACTGTGGCTGCATGTTCCCTAATGAGATTAGGCAATCAATTAATATAATCTCTCATTCTGTTGATTGCTTTACTGCTGGTTAAAGGACATTTATATAACTTACCTGCACAGCAAACCACATCCCTTCTGTTTGAGAGATGAGAATGATGACAGACTGTGAATTTCCATGTGTGGTTTTGGAGCAGCAGCTAGGTCTTGCCTTAATTAATACCCTGCAGCACCTTTGTTCCAGACTGTGTACTAGTTTTTTGTGAACAATAATGACTCTCATATCTTCACACAAGGCATGCAGCATTTCCTCACAATACAGTTTTTCTTTGAAGAGGAATTGCTAAACCTCAACAAAGCTAGGAAGTACTCTAGAAAGCTATTACCACTGCTGGAGTGATGTCAGCTGTCAGTAGAAAACCTCTTGGCCAAGAATCTTAAAGACAGGTACCAAGAAGATATAAAATCAAGACTAGAGAGGACTGAGAGGGAAAACAGTCCCTAGGAAGGAGACAGACAGGGATGGTAGAAATATAGTGGAAGAAATACCACATTTTTTGGCTCAGCACCCAAATCCTCACCACCATCGTTCACATCAAATCAGACAGGTGAGTGAGAACCTGAATGTTCTCATCTGGATCTGATGTGCAGTGAAGAGAGGGGGAAAGAAGTTGTGCAATACCTTCATCACCTGCTAGTGCTAGATAACACTGATCTTACACAATCCTGCTTCAGAACCTCCTCTCTCATTAGGAACTGGAATGCTGTGCCTACTGCTGGCTCCCAAATGATAGAATCATGAACAGGAGCAGCTGGTGCCATTAAACTAATTGGAACAAAAGGTACCATTTTGTCTGTGCTTCATTGTGCTGTCAACAGCAGAAGCACAGATGAAACATTGCATGAAATCTTCTGCCTTTCTTGTCTGAAAGCACTCATTTCATGGGACAGTTCTTCACGTGGAGAACATTTGCTGATACCATTTGTAATGAAAATAATCACAGAAATTGACTCAGGCAATAGAAATATCCAAAGGCCGTTGCCTTACCAAAAAAATGATGCCATAGCTCAGGGATGAGGAGCTCTGATTCTGCAGGCCAGATGTACCCCTCAGACCATGCCTCACTGCCCTTCTTCCCAAGGGTCCCAAAGTCCTCTTAGATGTGTATCTGTAGTGTGACCAAAACATAGGGAGAAGACCAGTGAATGTGGTCACACAATAGGGATGTCACACCACAGGCATGGCCCACCACCGGCAGAAACATATCTAAACATACGACTGGATCTATGACAAACAGCCAAAATGCACTTACTTCACATTTCTAGCAGCAGATGGAGACTTCAGTCCCTGACAGTTTGCAGGCAGGATAAGGTTAAGGAGGACACTGAATGGATTTGCTTGGGTTATTTTAAGCAACAAGACTATATCCTTTAAATCCAGTTGGTTGGGGTTTTCTTCTTAAATTCATTTGTGGAACCCTGAGTTTTTTAGGCTTTAGGTCAGGGGAAGCCACCTGAAAGCAGTTCTGTTCGTCTTTACTGTCTTTTGCCGGTCCCTAGGAGGGAGTGGTCATGGTTCTCCACACAACAATCTTTGTGTGTACTGCACAGATAAACCACTGCATTATTCTTTGTGGTTGTAGGTGTAATGAAATCCAACTAATGTGCTTAAGAACAGGGGGTCTAATGAGCCTTGGTCTTTCTCCTAAATAATCAGGAAAATATCAGGGGCTCCAGATTCTTGAAAAGAAATCCTATTTTAAAATTACTTCCTTTTCTGTTCATTGAGACACTGTTTGAGATTTGGCTGAAGTATCCTGGAGGCTTCATGAACAGGGAGAAAAGGACTATAAAACTATTTTTCTGAGAAAGAGCCTCCTAAGAAGATCCTGGAGATAAATGTTATTGCCAAATCTGTGAATTTAAAGCAGATTATTGGCTGCTTAGAGTGAAGACTTGCTGGGGTCAATTTTGCTCTCTGACAGTTTTAATTAAGGTGTATCAGATTTTTCCAGAAGGCTAGTTTCCTTCTTTATTTGCTATTTAGTGTACTGTGGAGATAACTTCTATTTCTGATTTTGGCCCAGACTTTATATAGCTCTCTGAGCCTCTTGGGCAGGCTATTCAGACTTTGAAACATAAGGATTAGTGCAAGTAGGAAGTTATTAAAATTACAATTATGAAAAATTCTAGTCTATGTATTCACAAAAGAATAAGATGTTCTCAATTAATAACAATTAAAGAATATGTGATGTTCTGACTCAGTGACAGCAAGAACCAAACCAATATGCCGAAGTAGTAGACAGCATATTTTGTGATTTAACGTATTCATTTTTACCAAATGGAGAAACTAAGGATAGAAGCAGATAATATGAGGTGCCCAAGCTATGCAGCACATCAGTGATGAAGTTGGGAATATATTCCACATAACTGTCTACCCAACAACCATTCTACTTGCCTGCAGCCTGTGCAGAGTTTCCCAGGCTGCACATCTACCACAGTGCCCAAGTGCAGATCTCCAGCACAGCCCTGCAACAGTCCCATGTCTGAGGTGTGTTCAGAACTGCACAGGTCACCAGATCGCAGTTTCTGGGAGCTCACTGGTCATTGCTCCCAGCTTAAGTGTCTCAGCTCATAGGGTTTACGTCAGCTGTTCAAAAAAGGCTAGTACCTTCAAGGTGACACACGTCCCCAGCTGGAATACCATGCTCCCTGCCTCACTTCTGAACGAGACCTAAAGCAGTTAACAAGAGAAACTGTAGTACTTTGTAGCAAATGCAGAAAACCCAGGCATAGCAGTTCAGAATACAAGGTGGAGAGCCTCACATTCAGTGCCACAAAATTGCCATTTTGCATTTTTTACCCAACTTTATAAATAGCTGCTGATGAATAGTTAGACTTCATCACACCTTCTGAACTTCAGCACTGAGTCAGACACATAGGGACAGCTTGGAGAATAAGTGAATATACTGTAAAGCTTAGTACAGATATTATTAAGTCATAAAGTTGAACAGACCACAAGAAATATGAGATGTGATAGCCATGAAAGGATCAGGAGTCCAGCATCCGTGAAGACCCACTTATCAAATAAGGTATATGACTAGCTTGACTGACAGCAATTTTTAATGGGTTGGAATTCTCTCTGGCGGAAGGGTAACACCTTCTCCATCCAGTTAGTGCCAAGCGGCACCCACCCTGCTTCCAACTCTTTTATTCTAACTTCTGCATACCAAAAAAAATAGCCCATGGAAGACACTGCTGTCCCTTCTAACCGTGCCGTGTTTGCTCCCTGCAGGTGAGCGTCCTTTCGAATGCAACTGGCAGGGCTGTAACAAGAAGTTTGCTCGCTCAGATGAGCTGGCCCGGCACTACCGCACTCACACCGGAGAGAAGAAGTTCAGCTGCCCCCTGTGTGAGAAACGCTTCATGCGCAGCGACCACCTGACCAAGCATGCCCGGCGCCACGCCAACTTCCACCCCAGCATGCTCAAGAGGAGGAGCGGCAGCAGCTCCAGGACAGGCTCTGTCAGTGACTACAGCCGCTCGGACGCTTCGAGCCCCACGATCAGCCCCGCCAGCTCCCCATAGACCTACCTGCACTGGACGTCAGCACTTTGCCTCTAATGCCTAACGTGGAGTTTTGTTTGTGTTGCACACATTTAAAAAACTCTGTTGCTTCCCCTCCTTCAGTTCCCATCCTCTCTTTTTAAAAAATCAGTAAATAGCTGCCTCCCACTGCAATTTCTAGTCAGATTTTCTTTATCCAACCACACAAGTGGCTATTCTAACCTCATGGACAGACAAACTTACATGTTACACTTAGTGACTCCTGCTGTCTCAATATTTCATATATTTTGCAACCATTTATGGATCCTCTTCATTATTCTTTATAAGAAAATGAAAAAAATCTTAAAAAAAGGAAAAAATCCCGCTTAATTCACCTCAGGTGTCGAAGTAGCTTGTAAAACCGGATTGCACAATATGAGCATACATACACTTACAAATCAAGTGTGTTGGATTTGTGTCCCCCTTCTCCTTTCTCAGGGATGGATATTTATGTTACACAATAATTACAATGAAGACACACCCTAACCACGGCCTTACTCTGTAAATATAATTGCACTCAGCAGCTTTTTGTTAGGTTCTTTCACACACTGGGGAAAAAATGAAAAACAAGCAAACAATACAGCAACCAACCCAATACTGGAATGTAGTACCGGACTCTTCCATTGTTTGTTTTCCTGATCATACACCTTTGTTGGGGAGTGTCCAAATAGGAGTCTTGTCTTTCTTCAAGCTGCCGTCTGCTTACGGTAGCAAGCCGTCTTCTCACTTCATGCTGAAGATGCTCCAAACCCAATTTGCTATTGCAAAAATCTCTGTGAGGTAGATAAACTTGTCGGTTTGTTTCATGCTAGATGAAATTCTGAGAAAAATTTTTCAACAAGATGCCTTAAATAAGTAACCTAAATCACGAAGAAATACATTTACACTGGGTAACATTTTATTGCAAGGTGGCGTGGAAACTTAGAGGCATTCTGTCGTCACTCTTTCCAAGCTGTTAAGCTGTCTGCACTGCCTGTTCAGTATGGGACCAACCGAATATTCAAATCAAACCACACTGACTTGAAAAATTTCCTTTATTTTCTTCCTTTGTTTTTTGTTTCGGTGTTCTTTTTTTTTTTTTTTTTAATGAATATGGAAATAGCATTACTGAACCAATGCCCACCAAAACTGTTATCAAGGTACTTACCTACTGTACAGCTGTATCTTAGAAAGACAGATTGGCTAAGACACAGTTTCTGTATTCTGTTGCATCAAAATTGTGGTCGTTGATAAAAGGAAGTGAAAATCATGAGGTGTCTTCTGACTGGAAAAATAAAATATGCATTTTTAAGTTTAAAATAAAATTATGTTATAGCTCAGCACTACTACAAGTTTCTCAAAAGTACAGATACCAGCATAAAGCAAGGTGCTCTTATTTCTGAATAACTGCTTAGTAACAGAAAGGGAATATTGGCTAGTTTTCAATAACTTTCAAATATTTAACACTAGACAGAGCACAAGGAGGTAGATTTTTATGTTTTATATGGTAGAAAATATAGTAAAAGACCAGGAGCATTGTGATGTACTGAAAACCTCACTGGCTGCAAATACACTTTCCTTGGTTTGTCTGGGTCTGATGGTGCGTATTATAAATTCAGGTCCTTTTGATTCTGGAATTTTGGGATGTTTCCTGTTTTTACTGTAGGGTATAAATGCAGTTAAGTGTAGCATGGTGAAAAGAAACTCTACGCCAAACCTGTCATTTGATATTAAGTGAATGCCTCCAGATTCCCAATGAACCTGTATCTTACTTGCTGCTTTGCATTGATCCAATTTTGCAAGGTTTTATTGTACTGTAAGTTAACTGTGAGAAGCTAATACACATTTCCAAGTAGTTTCATAGGTACTTCCGTAATATTTACATTATTCCTGATACTACACGTTCTGTTAGTTGCATCGATAAATACTTTTAAGTATTTATCTATAAAACTATAACAACTCTAAATCTAAACAAGTGCAGATGTTTCAGTATTTTTTCCTGTTCATTTGAAACAGATTTCACCTCTGTTAATTTCTCTTTTTGAATTGGAAGTCATTCGATGCACGATTCTACTGTTTATTTCACAGAAAATGAAAGAACATTGTAAGGGTGTTTTGCAAGATGACAAATAGAGTTAACGTGATGATATTTGCCCAACCTCTGGTAGTTAGGGGAAAACCAGATCTGTTTGCCTCCACCGATTTCCTCTTATTTTTTTTTTAATCTCATCTACTGAGATACACAATTTTAACAACTTGATAGAATTCAGGTAACAGGAATTCACATTCCAGTCATTTCTGTGACTGCTAGAAGTGCTCTTGTGCTGTAGTTAGTAGAGAGGCATTTCAGATATCTAGCTCAAGGAATTCTACAGGTCAGCTGTGTCTTGTGCACATACTTCAAAATAAGTCATAAACACATTTCTTATTATCATTATACCTTAAGAGAGGTATATGTAGGGAAAGGGGAACAACCAAAATCAAAAGGAGCACTAGGTATTGGGAAACATTATAGGCTTCATGTTCCAAATTTGTTTTGTTGTAAAATCACATTTTCCAACAAGAGCATCATTTAGTCTTCAGGAAAGGAGGAACCACTCCAGTCCATTTATTTAGGACTTAATAATTCAGCATGAATCACTATATGCATTACAAATAAGTTGTTTCACTAGCTTGGAGAAGGAATATTTGTGCCAGGTTTTATTAGAACTGCAATTATAGAATATAAAGGTTATGGGACTACCTCTTCTGAAGGACACAGAAGCATATAATCTTTAACTCAGTGAACTAAACTTTTACTCATATTCCTCATAGATATTACTAATAATTCTCCAAGTTTAATCAGGAAAAGATAAATTGGTTCAATGTCAAATTTCCAGTTCCGTCAGTTCATTTAATGAGAACACCATTAGACTGTATATAGCCAACATAACGACACTTTCAGGAAATTCTCTGAAATTGATGTTAAAACTTTTTTGGTTTTGCATCTTAGCTGTAAATATCTCAGCATGTATGAGGCTGACAGTCAAGTTACTGTGTTTCAAATCCCTGCTAGAGTTTCAAATATCTCCATTAGAAGTTTAATACATTATAGCTTTAGGATAAAATGATAAATTCCAAACCACTATTTCCAAAACTGAATGGGAACAAAACCTTCTCTTAATATTTTCGTATTAAAAAAGAGTGTTTGGGGTTTTCTAGCATCTGCTAGAAATGTCTAATGATCAGCAAGGTCATTAGACTCCATTGTCATGATGGTTCCTCCTGAGTTTTGCAGATATGAGAAGCTGTAACAACTCAAATTATGTTTTGAAATCTGTGGGCTTATCCAAACTAATCTCAGATTTTTACCCTTCTGTTGTTTCACCCAGCAGTGGAATCTAAAACAGTCTCCTGGCACAGCAACGAACATGTCACACTCAGGAAATACTGCTCTGGCAAGGTGCAGGTTTCTCCATCTGGAGGAATGTGCATCTCTCCTGCCTCCTCCTTTCCCCATGCCATCTGTTGAGGTGTTCTCACAGAATACAGCATTGCCATGATTTTTATTTTTCTTTTCATTTCTGACAACAACAGCTTTATTATTAAGAAAGCCCTGAAAGTTTGTTTTTCTCCAGCCACGGTTCTGACTTCCTCCGGAAGAGTTGAGCTGAACTGCCTTGCTGTAGGAAATAGGTGCAAGTGAAAATCATCACCTTGCTACCTCCACTCCACTGAAACTAAAGACGCTCTTAGAAACTCATTCACCCCTTCCATGTACCTCGTCCTGTGCAAAGGCCTAATGGCAACATGAATTCAGTTTTCATCCTGCCTCTTAGAAAGCAGTCCTGGTAAATTCCTGGCAGCTAGATTTTGTGAGAATTTTTTGTATCTGCAAATTAATTGTTCCTTGCTTTTATAACACATGCACAGTATCTGTTTGCATAACTTCAAAGGCCTATATTTTATGACAAGTCACCAGAAGCCTCTGATGGTAACACCTAATTCCTGTATGTATCCCACCCTCTTTACTGCATTAACCCTTGCAATAATTGTAACTATGAAAGCCTCTCTACACCTTTAAACCTCATTATTACCTTCTACCCAGATGTTCAGTGCTTTCCTTGTCTCATGCAGCCAGGCATTAAAGGCTGTGTGAGGAGCTTAGCTGTTTCACAACTGCTCTTCTGCAGTGCTCTGTCATGAGTTACAGAATTTGTGCTTTGTGAAGTGCAGTTTTTGCCTTTTCATCGCCATTAGATTTACTAATTTCATCAGGTCATACCTACAAACTAACTTTCAGGTGCTCTTTTACTCCATCACATCATCTGTTTGTGCACTGGGTGCTAACATCTAGTCTATGTCAGTGAATGGTATGATTAACATCTGTATTTGTAACTCTTGGGGATAAGAGCTATAGCCTTAGGCCGAAGAAAATATCCAAATTATACTTGTTTATCCCATAAGCCAGAATCCCATAAGCCCATCCACTGGTATAGGTTTTTATAAATATATATATTTATATATATGGGTTTATATAAGCATATACACACATATATATATAAATACATGTGTGTGTATATTGTATAGTGTGTGTATACATAAATACACAGCAGTGTGTCTGTACTACACACTGAATAATGAAGGGATGTCTACAGAGCAAAAATAGGTATCCGTTTCATTAGAACTAGTGCTGGGCCTGAACCAAATCCCTATATCCAAATGCCCTTGCATTTGGAACTTTCGAACCTGTTGGAGATTTGTGGTTGAGTTTCATCTCTGGTTACACGTGCATTTCCTTGTGTCTGTTGTGCACTTGGGGGACATGTGTGTGCGTGCACATGTGCTTTTCCAGCAGCACGAGCCTGAGTGGGGGACAGAGGACATGGTTACAGCTAAAATTCCAGCTTTAGGGAACTGTAAAGCTGTCAGAGTCATCCTCACTTGGACAGGTTTATCAGCAGCACATGAAAGCTTCCATGGCTCACTTTTCAACTCTTTAAATCACTACATTGAAGTATTACAGTTGTACAGTTATATGTTCATCTATTCTTGCTCTGCTGTAACTTTTTATGTATTTTGTATTGCATAGATTATATATTGTGATAATGTCCTATGCAACAACAATAAAAGGAAAAAATGGAAAAAGGAAGAAAATTAAGAACTGTAAGATATTGTCTTAACTTGTATGCATGGTTAGTGAGGTTTACATTTTTCAAAATAAAACTTGTAACTATGAAATATTAGTTTTCTCTTCATTTTCTTCTCTATTTATCCCATAAAAAGCATCAATTGTTAATATTTCTGTTGTTCATTTGAAACTTGATATCTTGTTTGGTGTCTATGCAGATTTCACCCAGTGCTATTGTTTAAAATAGGACTGCTCTTAACCATTGACAGAAAGCTTTTGTGATGTTTGTTTTGTATTCTCTGCTTTAACTGGTATTTTGCAGTTGCATAGTGAAATTCCTTTCTCAAAGGTGGTGTTTTCTTTACAAGATGGTTATGGGATTAATATGTGTGACTTAAAGGTCAGAGAGTCAGCCATCCTTTCTTTCAAAGCCTAGTTCTTTGCAAATTTCTGATATCATCTCTGCAAGTGGCAATACCATGTCAAAACAGTAGTAATGTAATCTCACAATACCCTGAAATGTTCTTTCCTAATTTTAAAGATGAGGAAATTGAAACACAAATTTGAGCCACTTTCTCAAAAACATAAGGCATTGGCAGATGTGAAGGAATGAATCTGAAGTTTCTTGAAAATACAGGTTACACAATGCTTCTAGGCAGTGTTTCTAATAGGCCCTAAAGACTAGCATTCCTGAAGTTTTCTTACAGTGAAAGATCCACCTTGTGTTTGATTACAGAAGAGCAGTCAAAGATTGTTTTCTAAACTTGCTAGGAGATTGAAAAGGGATACAATTCCTTCCAAAGGAATATGCCTTTTCTGTTTAAATATGGAGTTGCTGCCTTGATACTGTAATGTAATGTGCCTCCTCACTCAGGTACCCACACTCTGAAATGTGTTTGTTAACACATTCTCTCCTGTGTCTCCTCTCCAATTCCTAAGTGCAGGGGTTTCTGTCTTGCTGTGACTCAGCATTTACCATGAAATGTTCATAGACTTGGCAGTAGTCCAGCAATTCAGAAGAGAAGCAAGAATAATGCGAGAATTAGGATGGGATTTTCCTGTTTCCATTTACCTGTGTATCATTTATGGCTTCAAAGTAATCCACCTTAAGGTTCACTGCACTGGCTTTTCAAGGAACCACACCCATGGCATGCTTTGCTAGTTGACTGCAAGAGATTAAAGTGACATAAATATAAATACACAGCCAACAGAAAGAAAAGTGAGAGAAAATGGAGACTGAAATAAAAATGACGTGAGGAAAATGAGACAAGTGTTTCTAGCAGCTGACTAGAAAGGCTTGTACAGCATCAGAATACACGTGGGGCTTCCTACAGAATTTCAGAGCAGGCAAGCAAGGCAGCACGTCCTGAGATGAGCAGAGGCTGCAGCATCTTTTCCAGGAGCAGCAGAGGAGGGAGCGAAGTCAAGCAATAGTTGAAGCAGACAAGCACGTGTGTTTAGCCAGCTACAGTGCATTGCTGGCACAGCCAGGAGGATAAAGAGAAAGGGAGGAATTATCTTAATAGATTTCTCAATCAACAGAGCAGAAGAGGGCTGGAGTCTGGATGCCCAGATATGTGAGCAGCAACAGGGGAAGAGAGAAGCATGATTAAATGCAGACTTTGGGGCAGATTTGTGCTCTTTGCAACTTGGGAGAACAGGATTATGTTGAACAAGACACCAAAAAAAACAAGATTAGAAGAGACGAGAAAACCTGAGGGGGGTTATAGGCAAGAACAGGCCCCAAAGGTCTGCTAACAAAACCAAACCACTGAGCTTAGTAATAGCTCTACCTCACCAAGAGAAAACAGCCCTAGAGTATAATTGCTACCTCATCATAATTGTAAATAAAGGATCAACCTGTCCTACCTGGTTGGCACTGGCAAGAGTTAGAATTAATCTGTGGCTCGTGCTGGCTGAAACAAATATTCAATCAAAAAAGAGGGGTTGGCACCATGGGCTGGACTACAGGAGGATCCGGGATGCTATTGCTGCCAGGTTTCTGCTGAGCTGATGTTTCTTCTCTGCACCATCGGATGATCGTGCTTGGCTGAGCACAGCACAGCAGGTCTGGGCCTGCAGCACTAGGACTTACAGGGAATAAATACTCCAAAGGGTCACAGAGGTTCATAGTGCCCAGGCTGGCTTGTTCAGAGCTAGCCCAAGCATTCTCCTCAAGGCATACCAGGTAGGACTGGGACATCTCCCAGAGGGAAGGTGTGGTATGCCAGGTTGGTGAATATGAGGACACCACTGAGGAAAAAAGGCCCAGCTGAAGGACATGAGAGATTGTGCTGGTGAGAGACTTTCATGCGTGTGGCAGCAGAGAAAGAGGGATGAAACAGTATGAAGAACAGATGAGAGGTGCAGTAAATGGGGAAGATAAATTGAAGGGGAAAGATAAGTATAGAAAAGTAAGGGAGGAGTATAGGGTAGGGAAATTTTGTGTAATTTTAGAGACAAAAGGAAAGGCCTAAAGTTCAAAATCCAAACAGGGTTCTAGAACAAGGAGTAAGATAGCTTATGTGGTAGCAATCCAGCAGACAGAAGATGAGGCATGTCTATGTGTAGTAAACAGGACTGTGTGTCTTTAAGAGACCAATGTTTGTGTTTTCCCATGCTCTCCTATTGTGGAAATAACTTTCTGAGTCACTTGCCTGATCCTGGAGACAAACTGAATAGACACAAAACATAACAAAACACAATAGCAACGGGAAGAGAGAAATTCCTCCCTCTCCCTTCCACCACACACATTTTATGTTAGTAATCTGAATGCACTCAAAGCCTCAGAGTGGAAAAGAAGGAAGGCGGAGACTGACAGTGTTGTTTGGTATACACGCTTTGAATCGAGCTCACCTTCTCCACCACTGCATAAACAGTTAAAACATGAAAGCCACACTTCCCCAGCCTGTTGCTTTTAAACACTGTCCAGTCTCTTTGGTCAGAAGTCTTAGCTTCCAGATTTTCCACAGACAGTGAATTGCAACAGGAATTTGCTAGCTTTTTTTATACTTCAAAGTCTTGCACTTCAAAGACCCTGCATTTTTTTCCCTCAAGCGTCATGCCCCACCCTGCAAAAAATATGTCAGTTTGGGACTCTCAGAATGCCACACTTGGAAGCTCACATACATCTAAGAATCAACATCACAGGTACGATCTGCCCAGAGGGGAGTAATGAGATGGGCACACCCACAAGTGGCTGGCCCCAAACCCAGGCTGTATCAAGACTTCCTACACCAAAACACAGAACCACCACTCCTCACAGCCGAGCTTGAGAAGCAGCTCAAACCCTTTGAAATTACCCATGAAGTTGCAAGGCCTTGCAGGTTTGGTTTAACTCCCAAGCTTTCCCTCTCTCGGGTTGCTGTACAAACTGCGTTTGCAGCCTGCTAGGAGGAACAGGATGACTTAACAGGAAGAAGAAAGAAGAAAGTTTTGTTCAGGACTACCAGTCCCTCCTCGGCTGCCAGCCAAGGCAGCTCCCAGGCACAGCAGCTTAGCAGATCCCTCAAAATGACCTACGTGCACCTCCCTCCCTGCACGAGAGGCGTCGCTCTCAGGGGCTGAGGGGTTTGAAAGCAGCCACGCTCTTCCCCAGCTTTTGCAACCTTCCCAGAAGACTGGAGAAGGGATGGTTTCCCCTTAACGTGCCCTCGCAGGCAGCTGTACTGATTAACCGAGTGAGCAAACAAGAGGCCAGCCTGGAAACAGGAGCCTGCTGCAGGGTGGGTCTGCACAAACATCAAGACTGGGTGAATAAATCAGGTCTGGCTGTTGGCTTCCCTGCAAGAAACCTTCCATTAAGGCTCCATTGGATATTTTTGGACCCCATCTGTCTATTTTTAGGAGGGATAATTAATGCTGAAGGAAATAAGGAAAAAAGTCAAATTTTAAGTCCAAGAGTGGAAATTTGTTATTCTCCACAAAATCACTATGGTTAAGGAGATCTAAAATGGAAGGGTTGTATTTCAGGAGTAAAAATATGCTACAAGTCACTGTAAAAATTGCATGCTACATGGTGTTTGCTAAGAGAAGGGAAGCTTTTCAAGGAGACAGCACTTCACCACTTAACTGCTATTAAATAGGAGCTAAGGCACAGCTGAATGGCCAGCTTTAAATCGCAGCTGTGCTGTGGCTGTGTTTTTGGCTAGATCGCCTGTGCTCAGGCTCCCACTTCTCTGGGTGTTGTGATCTTTTGGCTTTGGGAGGGGCCAGCTGGGACCTGAGAACATGCCCAGGCCTGTGCATGAAGTTACACAGTTAGAGAAAAATCACAGCCAAGCTATGCAGCACCCTCAGCAGGTCCTTCAAATAATCTGCCTGAAGTACAGGGCTATTGTAAGTCCAGAAAAGTGGCTTTAAGAACTGAGATGGGAGATTCTTGGGGAAAAAACCCCACCTTATTGGATAGAGAAGCTGAAATATTATGGACAATGTGTGCAATGCTTTCAAAATTCTGCTGCTTTACTGATATGAATGATTTTTAGATTCACATCCCTCAGCCTTATGACAGAGTCTTCTCTCAGCGTTCATGTTGCCATAGAAGAAAAAGGCTTTTCCTCAGTCGTCTTCTGTTCACGTGCTCACATCCCACCGCACTTCAAACAGCAGCTGCTTCAGAGCAGGTCTGCTTGCTTGCCTGCTCAGCACCTTCTGCACAGCACCTTGCAATCAATGCACGCAGGGGTGGCATCCTTGCCCTCCTCCAAGGAAAAACACTGGCTCCCTACTATCCAATTGCAATCCACATGCACTGTTACATACACAAATCTTTATACTGGAGGGGTGACCTCAGTCTAGGCTGAGCCCAGCTTGTAAATTCCTGACAGCACAGGGAACATTTGTGTCGGCATATCAGGGGGCAGCAGTCAGGATCTAAAGCTGTACCTTCCTTTGAAATGCCTCTAAAAAGAATTGCTTTGGGGAGTATCACGCAAAAATTACCTTTTAACTTAGAACTGCCATGTCCTGCCACCTGGGAAATGAGCTCGGTGAGTTCATCCAGCTCTCTTGTGGCAATGACCAAACAGCAGCCACTGCCATCGACATCTGTGCTTATCACCCAAGGACACAGAGCTGACATGAACACGGGTGTTTTCCTCCTTAGCCACATTCTGCTCAGAATAAAAGATCTGGATGCTGTTGCAGAATTAGCGCTGCCTGTAAGCACAGCCCTGCCTAAGAGCCATCTTCTTTCTTGGATGTGCCGCATTCTCAACCTTATAAGTTCTGAAGTTCTAATGGCAAATTTATAACACACTTGGTAACACATTAGCCAGCCTTCTGGAAAGTGTTTGTTACTGTGCTCAAATCCAGCTAGCACCCAGAAATTCTGGAAAATTATCAGAACAAGTAACGTGTCAGCATGTTTTTTTACTTACTAATTAAAATGTATTAACAGCTGGGTCCTCACGAGCCATTGCCATTTGCTCCACCTCCTTCCTCCTCAAATGATCCAAGTTTTTCATTATAATTGGCAGATGAGGTCTAGTGTCTAATGTCACATTTCAAAGAAACTTGACTATACCGTGACAGGCTGTTGAATCTTGTGGAAGAGGAGTGGATGCTTGGGTCTGCCATCCTTTCATTCCAGTCACTCCAACAATTCTCAGCCTTTGCAGGCCTCCCGATGATGAGTTCCTGTAGAATGAAGAAAATTAATTCATCATCATTCTGCGCAGCACTGAGACATATGGCTTTTCTGTTCAGATGCTTCTGTAAACCTCCTTGAGTGAACACAGTGACTTAACATTTTTCTGTGCAGAAAGACAGTATTTTGCAAGCATAAAATGGGGCACAGCAGAGGGAGGGCAAGAATCCTATAGGAATTTCTCCAGCTCAAAGAGCTCAGGTAACTGCCTTGGCCTTTGCTTCATCAAACAGATTTCTCTTATGCTGCAAATAGCTAAATGTTTGGGCAAATACTATGGTTACAGGACTGGTAATAATAATAATATTAATAATAATAATAATAATAATAATAATGTTCCTTTTTTTGGTCTTAGATTCACAGCACTTTGTGAGTTTTGATTAGCTGTTTAGCAGTCCTGTAAACCATTATTATCACGTCCCAGTGTAGCCCTCTAAGTCTTCAAGAAGAGGTCTTCATCATCCCTCCTAGGAGGCACATGGCTGGTGTGTTAGCCACAGCTTCTACTTCCACTTCAGGATCCTTTTGCCCCTCTAAGTTCTTCACTCAAGTTACCCCTGGCCTTTTTCCCTCAATTATTGCCCTCAAGGGGCAGCCCCTGCAATGCCCTGTCCATTTCCAGTGTGTCCCTCACCTGGGTAACTGTGACACAAATGCTTTTCAATGGTGCAATTCCATTGTCACCATTTCTGACGTACACTGAAATTAGGTAAGCGAGAATCCGCCCCCACAACAGGCCAGAGAAACGAAATCTTTCCCACAGAACTTGTACGTGCTCTTGATCTGAGGTTTATAGCAACGTTAGGCTGCTTGAACGACTTCTGTTTTGCTTCCTCTGAAGTAACAGTAGTAACAGCTTGATTTCAGCAAGGTATCCAAGTTAGGTGGAGTTTTGGGAAACGGACTCAGTTTGTTCTTTTAAATGGCAGCAGCACACAAGGTTGTGCTGAGCCAGCTGCCCCTGCCCCAGGTTTGCTGCACCCCCTTATCCATGTCCCCTGCTTCTTCCCTGGGCTGCAGGGTCTGCCCAGCATCACCCTGAGAGAGCCCACAGAAAGCACAAACAAGAATTCAAGCAAACAGGTACTTTAGAAATAAGTTGCTTTTATTGAATAGGCATTGTAGCTTCTCTCAGATTCAAATAACGGAGAAGCCAATTCACACAGATTACAGAGCTATCAGTTACTTTGAGTAATCTTTCATAAAAGAAAGAAATTAAATACAGTTCTGCTATAAAAAGTGCGACAGTTATAACTGGAAGTTTTTCAAAACAAAAGCAAGTTTTACTACCTATTGCAAAAATTGGTTTAGTGCTTTAATACTTTACAAAGTAACAATCCAACTGCTAAAAACAGCTCTTACACATCATCTTTGTCAAAGTATGGATCAGATTAAAAATGACATTTAAGTTGCATTTGAATGAAAACTGCATGTAGAAAAGGTTCTCAAGAACTCACATGTTTCACAACAAGAAATATTCCTTATTCTTTAATGTTAATTAATGCTTCTGTTTCTTTTGAACAATGGATTTAAACAATATGGCAGTCAGCTTAAAAATGATCAACTGTTTTCTTTGCAGACAAAAGTGACTGCAACCAGTTGTGTTTTGAAATTATGAATAGGGAGGGGAAATGGGAAAAGATAAATTAATTCCTTTTTGCTTGAAAATGGTCAAACAAGAAAACTGAAAGGTATTTCAGCTTTAAATAAATTTCTGTAGTTTCTATTACATAGTTTATTGAAAGCCTAAATCAATAGTCGCTAAAAGAGTATAAACTTAAGAGAAGGCAACAAGAAACTCAGACTCTGAAAAATGAGAAGGGTGGTAAGACTACGAAGAAGTTGAATTCTCAGCCAACCAAAATCAATGAGAGTTACTTTATTCCTTATATTAATATTTTCTTAATCCCCAGTTAGAGCCAACTATCATCTTCCTTTGAAATACAGACTTCAAGTACAAATACATTTATTGTTCATTTCTATGGGTTAAAAAAGCTGAGTTTACCAGGTTACTCAATAAAGTCACGTTACCAGTCCTGATATTTTAAACTTCATATAATTAGCTTTGATTCTAATTGAACAGAGACTCTCAGTTAACGAGTAAATAACCTTCTCTAAACCAAGGGTGTGACATCTGTGTTACTTTAATTCTTGTTTGGGGAGACAAGCCACTCTATGTGCAAACTGAACCGAGAAAGCCAAATCTTCTTTATTGGAAAATCTATCACAGGCTTTAAGGACAAAGAGCTTTAGAATTTGTCTAAGAAAGTAAAAGATTTAAAAAAAAAGTTAGCAATAGGAAAAGAGATGTACAAACAATTGGGGAGGGGGCATATTATACAACAGCAACAGTAGAGTCATGATGAATTAACCACATACACCTTTTGTATATAGTACTTCAGACTGTCCTTCAAGCTTTGCCCATGTCTGAGAGGCATTGCTTTTAATGACACCAAGTGTACCAAATGGCAGAAGTACGTGTAAACAGCACTGATACTTTCAATGGTTCATTCAACTTTTTCCATACAAAACTGTTAGTCACAAGAGTCAATGGGGAAGAACAAGGCCTCCCAAGGAGAACAAAGTCTTTCAGCCCCACAAGAGACAACTTCAAGGCATTATGAAAAGTTCATAACAGTATTTTATGTCTTAAAATTGAATGCAAAGTAAAACTCGAGATGGATTCTGAAAGGAAAACAATCTGCTCTATGCAGATTTAATAAACTGCTTCCTAGCTGAATCATGCTAAGCCTGGTACATTACAAACACAGGAGTCAGAGGCTAAGAGCAATGGGCTTGGAAAAGACAGAGAGGTAACAGCTCCTTCCCAGGGAAGAGCACAAACCTAATCTCAATCATTGGGATGGAGTTTTATACAATGCCGTCAAACACCGTGGTTGTTAACTCGTAGCTGTTTAGGTCTATGTGGCCAATTTCATCCATTATTTAGTCTAGGCCTAAATCCTGTTTGTTCTCCTTGGTTATGGTGGGTGAGCAGAGTTGGGCACCGTGTGCATGCAAAGCTCTCCGAGCGGCTCCGAGGGAAAAGCATTTCTGTACTGTACACACACTGTGCATTATACAAAGACTGTATTTACAGTACTCAGAATCTTGAGCAAATAAACAATAAAACCATTGCTTCATTTTTGTTAGTATTAAAAGTGCACACAATTTGCAAAGTTGAGAGATGAGAGCGCTTCTGTCACACCCCCATGGCTGTGTTTCAATTCATACCTGATTGCAGAGCCCATTTTAAGGAGATATGGGGCATTCTCTGAGCCCGAGATGCCACGGTCTGCTGCTGCATCTCCTGCATATTTTAAACAAAAGCACGGGGAAGAGGCTTTTTGTTACTTAAACCCGGAAGCAAGTGGCAACAAAGGCAGTGTTCCACTTCATCTTTACTACAAAGGTATTGTTCAGATACCAGGGGCCAGAATGAACCGCATCTGTGTTAAAGGCAAGAATGACCCAGACCTGCTGTTTCGGGTGTGGTGGCCATGGCTCTCAGGCTCCTGACACGCTGTCAGGCTTCATCAGGCAAAGGTTCTGTCCCAAGGGGTTCCAATTTTACTCTGTGCCAAAGCGATTACATGGAATTTACCTATAAAGGTGGCTTTTACTTCTCAGCAGGGAAAGTGCACCTCCAGTGTAATTCCATTTCCATGATTATATAGATTCCACATTTGAAAAAAAGGAAGAACTAGATCATTAACATACAAGCTTAATCTTTAAACTTCCCCTTCCTTCTTTTAAAAAAGAAATGGTATCTGAAAGGGGCAAAATGAAAATGAAATACACAATGCTCATGAGAGTTAGGCACTGTTCAGTTCCAACACTGGATCATATTTTTGCAACCTTGGATGATTCTGCCACTAGAATTTTCTTTGTTTAAGAAGGGCATAGAACTTCCTTGTCTCCCTTCTTCCCCAATAGAAAACCTCTGCAACAAAGTAAGAGACTACATTAGATGCAGAGATGAATGGCAAAAACACTTCTCTGTTTCCCCAGAATACAGGAAGATCTACAAAACTTACCATCTTGACAGGAAATTGGTTTTGATACATCTTAACATTTTTCCCTCTTTTTAGTATTTCGGTGCCCTGGTTACTCCACTAGCTATGATTATCTCCTTGTTTTTAACCATCTCCTCTTTTGACTAAGTTTTCCTGACACACTAACGATTATCAAAGAATCACAATTTTTTAAAGAAAACTTTCTGTTAAGATTACAGGGTATTCAGATGAGTATGTCCAGAGATACATGGACTAGAGCAGGCTTGAGTGTTTTACAGTCATGGTTAAATGAGGAAGTAGGACAGAGGCTGCATCCAGTTAAGTGACTCTCAGTCCCCAGAGAGTCGTAATTTTAAGGCTGTTTGGAACACGGTGGCTTTTACCCACATGGCCTGTTCCACAGTGCAAATGTGCATCAGCCATTTCAATTCTCTTGGTTCAGTACAGGCATTCAGGTAATGGGAGATAAACCAGCAATCAGAACAGCATATTCACTTGACAGGAGAAAAATCCAACCAGACAAAATAACAGGATCATGACACCCAAGGAAAAAAATACTTATTTCCCCACCCCAACAGTGGAATACAAGAGCCCCGTTAAGAATGCAACAGTTAAACAATTATATGGTGTTTTGGTACAAGGCAAGTCTCTCCATACTCAAACAATCACTTTATGAATAAGCCAAATTATTTGTTCACACATGGAAAATCACTAAAGATAAAATGTAAATTCTATTGACTGAAAAGAAGTGTAGAGTGTTAATAAGGAAAAGATGTGACCAGTAACCTGGAGTAACACTCCCTTGATTTTCTGAAACCAAGAGGGACCTTTTCTTCCCACAGAAATTGATACCCAGTGCACCTTAAAACCAGTCTATTGATCAGGAGAAGCCCAGATGCACAATCTTTAGGCATCCAGATTTGAAAATTTTGGTTGCAGTACATCCCTAATAGTAATTCTTAAACAAACAAACAAATCCCAACAAACTAAACCACAAAAGTTAGGGAATTTCAAAAACTACTCAGACTTCTAATTTAACATATGCATTAGTTTGTGATGTCTTTTTTTTTTTTTTTTTTGCACATTTCATCAGTAATTGATATGTACAGTACAAAGAACTATGAAGAAATACTGAGCACTTCAATCTGCAAGAAGCTAATGCATATTTGATACATATTAAGACAATGTATCTGCAAATTAGGGATGACATTTCTATGATCTAGAGTGATTTTTTTTCCCCCCCAGAAGCTAAATGATTGCACGGGTTATTCATTCTTGATTTTCATTATGAAGGCATAATAAATAGCTGATTTTTTTTTTTTTAAAGAAAAAGCAAACTAATCCTACTCCAATGGGTTGAGAGTGTATTATGAATGTCCCAAGTCAATCAATATCTGTGCAGAAATGTTTCATTTGGTAAGGAAACTTTCCAGATGAATGTTTATTCAGAAGCTGCTTATAAAAGTGGCTATTGGTAAGGACTGGAAGAGAAGAATTAAATAGAGAGGAACAGTGTTGTACCAAAATATACAAAGAAAAATTTAAAGCTTTTCAATTAAAAAAAATTTTGTATATTCAACTCACATTAGATACAGATGTGCACAACAGACAGAGCAGTTAGAAACAACAAGTACATTTACAAAGCTTTCTTTTCATGGTTAATTTCTACCAGCATTTCTGAAAGTAACCTACTAAAATGATGACCCTGTTTATAATAAAGGCGCAAAATATTGCTCTGTAGCGTATTTTGAAAATAATATAAAAATAATTTCTATATTACAATTTAAACTTGGCTTGTAAAATTCCAACATAATACAGCCTTAAGTCTACAAATAGAACATACTTACAAACACCTTTGTGTTGTTTTCCTCTCATTTTTAACAATATAATATTTTAGTCATATACACTGGAAATCCATGTGCAAATTAAAATAGGTATTAGTGTCTGTTATTGAAATAATTTCAACTCTATGCTATAGTTTGGTGATCCTCTGTGTAAGCTGCCATTCCCTAAAACAAATACTCTTCAAATACACTGACAGAGACTTAAAATACACTAAGCTGAAAAGCCATCTACAATCAGCATCAGTTATTTTGCTTCTCTGGACCTATGTTTATCTGAGATTATTGTGGTTTCTATTAACATATGGGTTTTCACCTGTGCAAAACACTCACAGTGTTATGAAGACCCTACTCCCTTACTGGCTTGGACTTTACTTTCGCACCCAGTTTGCAAGTATTTTACATGTCAATGAAGCACCTGATTTAAGGCCTCCACTACTAATGGGACTCTGTCCACACACAGCAGAGGACAGCAAATGTAGCCCAACGAGGCCTAAGGCTTCCCTCTACTCCTCAGGCAAAATTCTCACTGATTCTCTCCTTGGAAGAGTAACGTCAGGCAGCCTGTGGGGAAGAGACACTGCGAAGGCTCAGGCCTTGATCAAAAACATTTATTCTTTTCCTTAACACTTGCTGAAAGGTTCTGAAGATAAGCAGTCTCCTTGCTGTCAGGGAGACTATTCCCATTGGTGAAGGTGAGCACCAGTGCAGCTGTTTCAGATTCGGGGAGGTGGAGGGCAGTATTTTGTCAGATCTGTGCTGTGCATTTTTTGATATCTACACGTTCATCACCCGAGGAGTAGCTGACCCTGAATGTGCCTCCGTGCGAGGAGTGGCCCTGCCTCGGCAGGCACTGCAGCCAGGTGTCGTCAGGGCTTTCTGGGCCAAGCACCACTGCTCACATCAGCTCTCAGCTCCAGAAACACCACTGAACGCTCCACTTGGCCTGCTTAGACTTCTTAAGATGCAAGCAACACAAAACTTTTCAAGTACAGTATCCTTCTTTCACTGATGCTCCTAATGTTACCTTTGATTTAGGAAGAAGCAACTAATTGCTAAAGAAAGCTGGGACAATGTTGCCATTGCATTTATAGAACAAAAAGTTCACCAATTGTTTTAAAATCCAAAATCTGAAGTTACTTTTGATGATCTACAAAACCTCCTTCCGAATGAGCTGCTCGTTAGCCATATGCTACAGCTGAATCCCACCTCTGAAAATACATTTGTGAACTCTAACAATGGTTTATTAACTCTTTATAAAGCATTTTAAATGGAACTTTAATATAAAGCATGACTGAAACCCATTATGTATCACAGGCATCCTCTGTTACAAACAGACCTTCACATCAGAGTTTAGAACAGAGTAAAAAACATTGCATAATAGGTTTAAGCCTTCTTTAAATTAGAAAAATTGCATTTTCACACTTTATAAGAATTCCAGCTTCCTTCAACCTAAATATCTCCTGGTGATTTTGGATCAGTTCTGGGAAGGTGTAGCCTACCCAGTATTTACTCTGTACTTCTGAAATCTGGACTACAGTGATAAATGCTGAATCACTATGAAGGAGAGAGGGGAAAAAAAGCACATACAAATGCAAAAATATGAGTGTGCATTTCAGCCACTTGGGCTAACAGAAGGAATGAGTAGGCACCCCCCAAGCAGAGCTGACTTCTCTCCATCTGGGGCTACATGGGATCTCCACAGCTCTGCAGGGTGCAGAGAGGCCAGACCAGGCACAGAACTGGCTGGCCTGTGGGCTGCATACACTTCCAACTGCCAGGAAAAATAACCCAAAAGAGCACTCAAAGTACAACAGAAAAATACATATGAAGATAATTACTTCTAACATGGAGCTAAGGACTGACACAATTTCTTTCAGTGCTGGTCAATGCAACTCATGAGCAGTTGAGAATTCTCTCTAAAAAAATAGGCAGAAAAATTTCTTTTATAGCTGTACTCTTCTTTTAATGGGACAAGACTTCTTCAGGAGGGGGCACAGTTTCTGCATGTTTGGTCTGTTTAACGCCAGCTGTGGCACAACTGCCACAAATGGCCCAGAAATAGAAAGAAACCTCCCCACCCCCCAGTATTACTTATCCAGAAAAAAAGGACAACTACAGGGAAAAGAGGAGTAGGTTTTAACAGGCAAATTGCATTGTAGGCATACCGTTTCCTTTCAATGCAAAATGTTAAGAATAATGGGATGTTTGAGGAGAGTTCTAAAAGGAAACAGCAATTAGAAAATTATTCAAAGATATCCCAACAAAAAGATTCTAAGGAAACAGGCAAAACTAAGAAGTGTTCTGTCAGTATTTCATGTAACAGGTAATTTAAAGTGAGCAATCCTGTAGAGGTAAATAATTATGGAAATATCTGAGTGTCCCCAGGATGATAATGAACACTCAGGTTTAGTATCCTATACAGACAAGACCAATTAATTTTTCAAAATAATCTAACACACAGGTATAACGTACTCACTAATTCAGAACTGAGTAATTTACCTAAATGATGACCAGTTGTAAATCTCTTTTTTTTATCAGCAGAGGATCAAAAACATACTACAGAAACAAATCCTATGAAAACGGGAAGCAGCAAAATTTCATGGTAATTGCTTATTTTTACGTATATACTGCTTTTTTCTCATTCAGAAAGGATATAACTCACTTAAATACATTGGCTGGTGTGGTTTGCTGCTAATGCAATATTTCTTAAGCACAACTTTACACAGAAATTATTCTCAGAGTATCACACACTGCTGCTACTCTAATGCCCTAAGAATTCTTAAATATTTCTGTTTTTCCTGAAGTTTTATCCTGTCAGTTTTCTCAGTCTCAGCAGCAAATACAATCAAATATAAAATTTAATTTCTTTTAACATGATCTGGCTTGTTTTAACATAATTTGCAATCCCAGTTTTCTTTGACAATTAGAACTTAAATGTAATAATCACAACAGGAAAGGAAACAGGACACTGCTTACCATTGTATGCAACAGGAGACATGGGATTTGGAAGGTGCTTACCTTAAGGACAGAAGTCACATGGAGCTTTAACACATACCAATATTTTCCATTTATGAAGGAATGAAAGTTCAGTAAGATTCAGTGTATGCTCAGTATACAGCAAGGAATATGAAGTACAGGTCTGGATTCATGGAACAGCTAACATGGCAAAGACCCTAACTTTTTCTAGAAGTGGCCAAGGGACTTATTTTGAAACCTCCCATTCAGCAGAAAACCTAAAAATACAGTCAATTTTAAGTATGTGCTCAACTCTACCAATTTGGGACACTGGAAAAAGCTCACGTGCTTTTTCTGAAAGCCAGTACATGGCAGCAGAAGTTTGTGCATCTTGTTTCACAGGTGACTTCAGGCTTGGTTTCAGGGTTAATTAGGATTAACTGTATGCAAGTGAAATGCTGCCACCCAGGTCAAGAATTAAAATTGGGCTGCAGCAGAAAAATGATCAGAAACAAAATCTCTTTGGCAAAGAATGTTTCCTGTGTGGGCCAGAAAAGTGCTGTTCCATAATGAGGAAGGCAGAACTCCTGCTCTGCACCCTGAGGTGGCAAAGTCAGCAGTCCTGAAGGCAGTACTGCACCTGTTCTGCAAAATTAGCTCTTAAAATGAGCCATTGTTTACAAGTGTAACACCACCAAAGAGCTCTTGTTCCTACATTCTGCCAGCTGATGGTGGAGGGGTGCAAAACCAGCCCTGTATCCCAGAAAACTTCCTCACATCATCCATCTACTTCAACAGTATCTGCGGTGTCTGCTTTGCAGAAATGTTTCTGTGAGCAAAATTTTATTTTCAAAAGTATTGCAAACACTTACATAAATATTTGGATATCAGACTTGTGCAAATCTGTGCTCGGAGCTGCCATTCCTGCTGGAGGTATTTTACAGCCATCTGGGAACCTCCTGGGGGGGAGATGACTCACTCGAGGAGAAGACTTGAAAGGAGGTGGAGCCAACAGCCTCCAAGAAAGGCTCAAGTAGTTACACTTGCAATAATTATCACTCCATAACGTCGAGAAAGAATAAGTAAATAACGATTAAGTTCGTGCACTAGCTAAGGGAATAAATTGATGCATTACATTTGTTTTGGCAAGCAGTTCAGATCTAAAATGATCCTAAATTTCCTAGCTGGTCATCAAATTTTCCATATCTAATTTTTTTTTATATTTTAATTTTATTGTAATATTTCTCTGCACTTTAAAAGAAATAAAAATACTTCTGAAATTCAGGTGTGCAAAACTGTACTGTGGGGGAGCTTGGGGACATGAAATCATAAAGAATTTTCATATAAAACCTGTTTAAAAAAATCAGTGCAAATAAAAGTGGCTCAAATCTACTTTTTTTTTAAAATGAAAATATAGAATTGGTAATAACTTAAAATTAGGAAGAGCTACAGCCCTCATGAATTCAGACCTTTCACTCCCATTTTTCCAGAATCATTCCATTTCAGACTGAAATAAGTACAAACATTAGTAGTAATGCAATATGTTGCCATGTTAAAAATGTGCAGTATGCAAAATCACTACCCTCCTGAAAAAAAAGGCTATGAAAAATTTAGGTTTTGCTGAGGAAAAAATACTCTCAATAATAGCTATATCATTTCAAATGTCTGCAAGGCAGATACTACCCTACTACAACACTACATCTTCCCTAGTATGACTTTCCCCTATCATTCTACTACCTGAGTGATGTCAGTGTAAATTCAGGCACCATTAGTAAATTTTTGACCAAACATATACACAGCACTGACAAAGGAGTAAACAACCCTTCAGCTTACCAGTATATGTAAAAAAGACACTGACAAAATGGAAAATAATATTTCTTTTATGATAAATTAATCCTATTATTTCCTCATTGCCCCAGAAAAGCGAAGAGCTAGACACTATTTACTCATCAATCCTTTATTCTCTTTTTAAGAATTCCTTTTACTGCAATCCAACACTGTTTACTTTGTAAGTAAGAAAATGGTAAAACTAAGTAGTCACGGAAGAATCCTCAATGCCTGTGTCCCTTGCTGTCCCTCTCCCTGCGCTTTAACTCCTCTTTGTAACAGTAGGAACAGTAATTTTCAGTCTCAGGACGACCATAAAAGGAACAGTTCTCCTTCTTACAGCGGTTCTGCTGGATGGAATAGATTGGGCAAACTGTGCTTCTGCCTTGGTTTTTATCGTTGTTCAGCCAGGTCTGAGGAGCGTCCTCGTCAGCGTATTCCAAGCAGTCTCTGATGTCCCCGGTGTTGAATCCGTTTGTGTAGGTCTGGGACTTGTGTTCGGCAGGCCTGGCGTAGCTCAGCGACTCCACCGTGTTGACCGTGCGCATCCCAGGCAGCCGCGCGGGGCTGTAGCTCTGTGAGCTCAGGGATCTGTTCTGCTGGGGGTAGGTGGCACAGGTTTTCAGGGTGCCCACCACTGGCTTGTAGGTATCGTCCTGGAAGCTCGATGGCTTGGAGTTGACGTCATGCAGATGGATGACACTTTGCCTCTGAACGGGTGGGGTATGGCTATAGTGGGCAGACACTGGGATGGGGCCGCTTTTCTTGGCACCGTTACTGGGCGAAGAAAAGGACCCGGGAGTGGGACTAGTGCGGTCTTTAAATTTTAAAACCAGTTGAGTTGTATGGCTTTGAGGCAAGACGGGTGATGCCCTACCCTGAGGAGATGTTTCTAATTTTTCTTTTGAAAATGCTTCTGGCTCCAGTTTCCTACTAGATGAGCCGTTCAGTGCAGCCTTTTTCTCAGCTTCCTTTCTTTTCTGTTCCTGTTCTGCATTGAAGCGCTCCTGGGCACTGGTCAGGTAATAGCCGATCATCTCCTCATGGAACTGATGCCTGTGACTGGTCAAAAGAAGGCCAGCAAAAATAAACTTTCGTTCACCCTGCATGGCAGCTCTCAAAATATTTAGGCTGAGTTTCACGTCTGTGCTGTACTTCCATGGGTCAGCCTGCTTGTCAGAGAAGGGTTTAGTGTTCACCTTTTCCGTGGGTGAGCTGCTGGCTCTGTCAGTCGGAGATGGAGTGGTCTTTTCAGACGGAGATGTGCTCGCAGACTGCCCAGATTCCTCTTTGCTCCCTTTGCGAGACTTGGACTTCTTCTCTTTGACTTTCTCTACTGTGTCACCATTTTTTCCATTCCCTGAATTGGCTCTGCTCATCTTCCCATGCACCAGACCTCCAAGACCACCCATGTTCTTTTTCAGTTTAATTCCTAGGGTTTTACTGAGGCTTCCTATTTTATTGGCAACTGAATCCGTCCTGGTTTTGTCTTTGTCTTTCCTTTGTTTGTCCTTTTCTTTTTCTTTACCGTTTTTGCCATTATTGCCATTGGAATTACTACAGATGGAATCTCGGTCTGAGTCCATTGAGTCAGCTAGAGACTGCACGTCTTCTCCAGCTGAAGCTGTAGGGGATTCTGGTTGAGCCAAAGGGGCCTGCTATGGAAAAGGAATTATAATTAGATACAGCAAAATCAGTTTTGTACAGGAACTGGTGCAAAAATACCCATCCCAAATTCAATACAGATTTTGGCGTTGATTTTAAATATATTTTTTAATTTATGCACTGACATTTTTGACTGGTTTCACCACTAAATAAAGCTTTTCTGGCTTTGCTTACTATGTATTTTGCTTGTTCCTGCAGTAGCTTTTGGCTCATTACAGGCACATTTGTAGAATCGAAGTCAGTCACTCAGAGGCTGTGTGAAAGTCAGTGTCTGAGTTATGGGGGGAAGTGACTCCCCTCCTGCCCAGGTGAACCAGGACAGGAGGATCAGCAGTGCAGGCTGTCCCTCAGCCAGCGGGAAAGGAGCTGGGGAGGATGCAATAGAAAGGGAATGACCTGCTGCTGAAAATTGTGAGGGGGATCAGCAATATTTCAAAACTGATTATGTTCAAAACTCAGCATATTTAAATTGACATTTTCATTATTCAGGTCTCTGGTGCACGAAAATTAAAGGTACGATGCACCAGGGCTAAACATCTCATCTGAAATATTAGCCACTACACTCAAGCAAGGAGGCTGAGGAATACAATGATGTGTATTCATGTTTTTTGGAAAGGGACTGCAGATAGAACTGGTCACAAGTTTGAGCTCCACTTTATATTTTAGGTAAGATGATGAAACACCTTTCTTGAAAATGCAATAACATGGATCCTAGGGTACTTTAAAACAGGACTCTATTCATTTACTCCCGCAAAACAGCACTGCTTTCACGGACCACAAAGCTAAAATCTGCTAGAGAAGAATATGAAACTCTCAACTAACAACAAGAATATGGGGAGGGGTACTTACTTTCTATACTTCTGGTATAGAAATACCTGCCTGCCTCTCTCCCTGGGTATTACATGCCCTCTCTCCCAGGAATCCCTGAGCACCCCAATACCCAGCTGGGGGCAGAGGTGTTACTCACACGGAGCAGAGCTGAAAGTGCTGCAGTGATCTGACTGTGCTAATGCAGCAAATGTGAGCAGGGAGAGGTAACCCAGCTTCCACAAGGGCTCACCACTTACAACTGCAGGACCATTTTGACTCTTTTTTCTGATGTGGTAGCTACTACTGTAGAAACTGTAGAAAAACAGATTTTTCTCCTCTTGCAGCTTGTTAAAATACTTCCTCCTTTTGTGTTCTGGTTTTCTGTTCAAACCCCATCTGTGTAGGCTGTCTAAATCACCTCCATCCTCTCCTAGCAACCTTTTGCCTCCAGCCCAACCCCTCCATCTATTCAATGCAATTTGCAGAGAAATTTGTAGCTGACTCAGTGCCAGCTGGGCATGGTTCTAAAACAGCCCTCTGGAAGAGGCAGGCTCCAGTTCAGTGCCGGTCTGTGGCCTTTTGTCAGCCACTCTAAACTGGGAGCTGTCCACGGGTGCACATGCATTCTCAGAAAGAGAATGGTGACCTAACAGTGGCATCAGGAGAGCAAGACAAAGTTCTGAGAAAATAATGGTGAGAAAAGGTTTCTTTAAACTACACAGACTACTGAAACCTGTAACAGAAAAGTTAAGCTAGAAGACACATTTCAGCAAAAAATATACAAGCAACAGCGTAATTAAAACAAATAACCAAATAAACCTATAAGCCTGATCGGTTCCAGGCAGCCTATCCTGCTGTGCCTTGTATCTCCCACGTTGTGGGACCAAGGGGGAAGTTTACCTTACCCGTGTCTCAGATGGGATGCGAATCCAGGTTACATTCATGTAGCTGTGCAGAAGATTAAGCTTTGCCTCAAGAGACAGAATCAAACTAAAGATGAAAAAAGAAGGGAACAAACAATCAAAAAGCCTGAAAGAAAAAGCAATACTTCATAACAGGGAGAGATGTAACAGCAGCCTGATTATGTTGGTCAGCTGAAGACATGAACCAAGCCCTTGCTGTTAGCAGTTCTCCCAGTACGCCAACCAGGTACAGCTCAAGACATTTTACTGCTTAACACTGAAGTTACAGAAAGGTCTTACTTGGCCAGTCTGGTGTTATCATTGTCATCTTTTCCCCACTCCCAGTCTTTCCCAGGATCGACCGCAAAGTGCAAAGGCAGTAACTTGTGTTCAGAGTCAGTCAGGGGAATCACCGCTGAAGCAGAGAAGAAACAAGGATTGGGGTGGGGGGAACAACAATGACAAAAAGAAGAAAAGACTCAGCTGTGAAAAGCAGAATCGCTGCTTCAAGAAGGGCAGAATTTGAGTGTGCTGCAGAATTGCCTCATCCAGAGCACCACAAATTATTTATACCAGGCCCCATTTGTCTGTTTTCATGTTTGTGCAATAAAGGAGAAGAGGAGAGGTTAATACACTGATTGCTCCTGCAGTGAATGATAGTCACCTGTGGAGGAGGGGAGACCCCTGGAGAGAACCACATGGCCATTTGTACTGTACAATCAACATTTCCTGGAGACAGAGGCATCAGAATAGCAGAAGGCAATAAAATGTTGCAATATTCCTGCCTATCTCTCAGAATCAGAGATTCACGTTTGTTAATTGCTTTGTATTTTTCGTTTAGTACCTTTTTATTTTGCACTGTCAAAGAAATAAAAATACACTGATATCAGCATTCAGAAACAAAGCAAGAGGCAGCTATAGCGATTTTGGATTCAAACTGAATTAACGTAATTGAAGAGCAGAGATCAACACATATACAGGTTAGAGGTCAGTTTGAGGCCTCTGAGTGAGTGCAGTGCAAAGGCCATTACTGCTCTTACAGCCCAGCACTGCTATCCAGCAGTTCTGCTCTTCCCCTCTCTGCTCGGGCTCTGCCCTAATGACTCTGGCTCTTAAGGGCTCTGCTTTATACTCAGCATGCAGGGACCACATTCAGATGTCACAGGGTGTCTATCATTCATCACCAGCAAGAAACTAAGAAAAAATCCAATGTCAGCTGTAATTAAAGCCACCAATTCGCTTCCATTTGATTAGGAAACCAAGTAAAAACTGTTGAGGGCCTGGGTAGGATGCTCAGCATGGTGCAGGTCACTGCTGCTCCTCTGACAGCCAACCAAGGAATTTGCCTTTCTGCACTAGAACCCTCCAGGACTTGCTCTGGGTATTCATTCCAGACAATCCAAGGGCAAAGGAACCTGGAGAAGCCACCAAACACCATGGCACTCAGTTAGAGAAACCTGACTGCACTTAGGGGTTATATGCTGCTCGTAACCCTTTCCGCAGTTCAGCAAACCCCTGCTGTCAAAAGGGAGGCGCAGCCTTTTGGTCACACACTGTCGCCCGTTGCCCGGCAGCCGCAGCGCTTCAGTGGCCCCGTGGCTGCGGGCGGGGCCGCTCCCGGGGCCGCTCCCGGCTCAGCCGCCGCCGCCGCCGCTGGCGGAACTGCCCAGAAAGGCCCAAAGCGGCCCAAATCCAGCGGAGGCCGCCCCCTGCCGGCCGTTCCGGGGATGAACCGCGAAGCCAGCCCCGCCAGCGGCACTTCCCAAATCCAGCAGCACAGACAGCAAAGCTGCAAGGGATCTCAGCTCTGGAGGGAAATTCGGGGTGCCTAAGCAGGGAATCTGAGATTACAGTGCAGAATACACTGTACAGCAAGGTCCTGGGGCACGGGAACATCACAAATGTACAGCACATGCGACCAACGAATACACTTTTAACACTCCCTGGTGAAATGCATTCAGTAAAATTATTGCACCAAAGAGGCTGCAATAACTGAGAAAACAATTAACTGAACATGTTTCACAAGGAAAACACATATTCTGCCAATTAACTGAATTACCAGCAGGCACTGACTGGGCTGACAGCTGACCTTGCAGTGCAACACCTCAACCATTTAAAGGAAGAAGGCAACTTAGGAAAGAACAGTATCATAAGCTCACAATGCAACAGTTCCCTTCTGGTAGCACTTGATTTTACAGGTACAGCCTGGTAAAGAACTGTGAATGTAATCCTAGGACAGGTGACGCTGTAAAGTTTGGAGCAAAGAACTGCCAGAGTTGAAGTGGTCTGTCTTTGGGATGGAAACTTGAAAAAGTAAATGTGACTTTGTTCTTTATGGGCAGCTTGAAACTAACTAATTTTTACATAGTTCAATAAATAATATTTTTTATGTAAAAAAAATTTAAAAGAATCATTTTTAAAGCTTGCTACTTCTACTGATACTGAAAATACCTATTAAAATGCTTAGCAATACTCCATTTTATTAAAATACAGAATTAAGTACTAAACAAGGCTTAGAGCTGATTGTCTATAGCATGCCACTGTTGTCTTAACTCCTGTATGCATTCTGAGCCTCCATTTTCACCCAGAAATGAGTTCACTCTGATTTGAGTGCTGACTGTATCCCCATTCTAAGGTGTAGTCTGAGGCTGGTGTGAAGCACTGCTGTTCTCATGCAAAACAAATCTGCTGAAGTGAGGGAGCTTGAAAATTCTGTCTTCACTGCAAGAGATTTCCTCTCTCAGGGAGCTTTGATAGCTGTGGTTTAATGTAGGATTTCCCCAGGTTCCTGACAAAAAGTATTTTTATGTCATGACTGCAGGTAGGATCCATCCTATTGATTTCTTAAGCAAACCCCACCAACTGCAGCACCTGACACCCGATTCTATCAGGGTTTGCAGCTTTGGTCTGTCCCACTTGGTTTTGGCTCTCTAGCCAGAACTACACCACTCCAAGCACTGTCTAGCAGCCCTAATTCCAACAGATGGGATAAGTGACAAGGAACAGCCGCTGCCTGGTCCATCGCAATTGGAGACACACGGTGAGGACTTTGTTGCCATTCCCTAGCTGGGCGTGCTGCCTTCTGTGCTGTGAAGGAAGACACAGCACTTCCCAGCTCTCATCCTCATGCCTCGAGTGTCACTATTCATCTAAAAAACCACCACTTTAACTATTTGTGAAGATGCCAGTACAATAAAATGCTGACACAGAGACTGACACTGCAGCTCAAAACCACTGCCACACCTCTCAGAGTTACTTGGACTGAGCACCCCAGTGTGGGAAGCTCCAAGGCCAAGGAAGCAGTTTAAGGGGCAGCTGAGACCTATTCTGTGTTTTTCACAAACAAAGACACAAAACATCTGCATCACTAGAGCCTGCATGAATATGCAAGTATTTATTGTTTTTTAATCAGACACTGGATTTCAAAACAAGAGGGCCCCTGGTGACCATCAGAATGCCAGCAGCTGTGTGCTGGTAAAATGAGGATGTGTCAAAATGTGTCTTAAATCTTCTCCAGACAAGAGGATATTACCATGTTTTCTCTTTATATCTATTTATAGCAGTGTTTCAAATGATCTGTTACAGGACTTTACACCAAAGCAGAACTTCAGGCATTCACATCAGTATTTATTTGACCACACATATTTCTCAAATGCACACATACTGTCTCCTCCACTAGGGAGATCAGCAGCAACTTAAATGTGTGTAAATATCTGCAGTGGTTCAGCCAGCTTCAGAGGCTGCTCCTGACACTTGGTTAGAGCATAAATACTACAAGTTATGAATGGCCTGGCTCTCCAGGATGCACTTCTTTTAAGAAGGTGCAGCTCTCAGCTGCATCCCGATAGCTCAAATCTGCCCATGTGCTGTGGCACCTGTGCCATTGCTGCTGACATTTGACAACTGTGGCTCTCCCTGTGTGCCAATGCTGCCAGAGCTGCTCTGCTGACAAGGTGCAAACCCCAGGCACTGCTGGAGCATCCCTGTGCCAATCTCCCTCCTGTCACAGCACGTGGAGGGTAACAGCAATGCTGTGGTTGCTGCTGGACTGCTGCAGTCTCCAACAGCAACCAGCTTGGCAGCTGAAAGCTGCAGCATTCCCTTCATCCCAGAATAAATGCCAAATGGTCTCTGCTGCTCCACACAGCTGCAGCCTGAGCATTCAAGGCCGTGCAGTAAGAGAGGTACAGTCAGGTCACACAAAACAAACACCACTTTGATTCACCAACCCTTGCAATTAACCTGTATTTAATGTTTCTGATGCTATGCTGGATATGTGGTAGGGTTTTCTCTCCCAGCATCTTTCCTGTGGGGACACAGGAAGATCCTACAGAAAGGTAGTTTCTAACCTCAAGAAGGATATTTAACACTATTGTAACATTATTGCTCTTGTAAGACCTGGGGTACTGAAGACAGATAGATGTGCCTGAGATAAAGGAGGTTTTTGTCAGACTGCTGATATTATTCAGTTGTTAGAAAGGAAAAAATGGACTGTGCCATTGTCTTGTGATTGGGCCACTCAGACTCCTAAGCATGCAGCAATAAAATTTAGAGAATATTGTTTCCTTTCTGATAGATAAATACACCTACAGGCAAGAGAAAGTACTTTGTGCACTGTATTCAATATACTGAATCACAGCCAGTGTTGCTGTGATTAAAGCATACCTTGTTCTCTCTGCTGGTCTTTTTGCTCCATGGAGACAAGAGCAGAGAAATGGGCCTGATCATAGGCCAGCACAAGAGGTGAGCAATGGCATCTGTTTGGTAGAACTTCAAGCGGCAAATAAATTCCTCCAAACGGTATCGGTGCAAATGCTGCAGAGAAAAAGGAGATTTTTATAACTATGTGAAAGAACAGACAAGAATTGTATAAACAGTTGTACTGCAATATTTTCAGAGCTCCAGGAGAGCAGCTTAAAGTGGGTTAATCAATACAGAAAACACTCACAACAACGGGTTAAATTTCATTATAAAAATGTCAGGAAATATAAGAAGAACAACAAGGAAACCCTTCTGCTCCTACATATTTTTCCTTACTCTAATTGTTTACTTGTAAAGATATTATGATCTTATAACAAAATCTTGATGACTCTCACACATGTAAGCAGATTTGTACCTTCCTGTAAAGCTTCTAGGTAGAATAATTTTCTAATAATCATCAGTAAATACTGTTAGTTCTTTTGGTAACATGTTCTGCTTGTGCCTTGCATTAACAGATTTCTACAGGAAACATTACAAACATGTTTATAGCCCACACATTTCATCACACACATTGCCTATATATGAATGTACATAAACATGTATATACTATAAAGTTAAGGAAAGACTTAAAAAATTCTACAAGTAGAATTTGAATGGAGAGCTCCATCTGGAGGGGAAAAATTTTCCTTTGAAAGATTTTACACTTGTTTATATAAATAATTATAGGAAACAGCAAGTTTGGGCAGGAAAATTCTCACAACGCTTTTGCTTCCAACCAATTCTTTTTCCTTTTGCTACAAAACCAAGAGTCTTTATTGCAGAAATATTTGCGAGTTCCCCTCATGAACCCCTCGTGCTGGCTGTGACCAATCACTGCACTGTCTTTCAGGTGTGATTTTCAATAACCTACAGAATAATCTACAACTATTAGTTGTAGTTCATAATTCGTAATGGAAATTGAAATTATGCAGCATTTCCCTGAGGAAGTAAATTTCTGTGAACTCCATCACCTGCTTAACATCCTCCTTTAATCAGCCAAACATCCCCCTTTAATTAACACCCCATCATGAATTAGTATTCTGTTAGTTCATGGTAGAAAGTGAGATGAATTTAATTCTCTGAGTCCTGCTTAGACAGTGTCCAGCTGGCTCCACATAAGGATCTAACATTTGTATGCTCACATGTTCAAACTGAATAAAACATCCTGGAAACTTTTGAATGAGATGCTGCAAAGGAGTCATTAAAAACAAAAATCCAAGACACACACATTTCAAATTCAAATTTTTGAAGTCGGATTAGATTGATTGCCAAAATAACATGGCAAAATTAGAACTTGGTTCACTTAGACCAGTCAGAAATGTATTGTGTTCTGTAATTAAGTGGTTATTTAAGTTAATAGCAAAGACTTAGGATAAAGAGATTTTCAGCAAGGCTTATATAATTATCCTGTGTTTTTTACTTTTATCTAATAGAAATGGACTGAGCATCGTTCTGTGTTTTTTTTTCCTTTTCTTTCAGAAAAAGGCAGCAGCTCTGCCATAAACACTGATATGTTACAGCTGGGTCTTTTTTTGGCGTCAGTTTCCAACTGATTCAATTTACAGAGGTGCAGAGATCCCTAATAAAAGCTCTTACCTTCTCCCCCTGAGTCTCGTAACATCGTGTCTGCTACTACAACAATCGGTCTTCTCAAGATATGGGCTAAGACAAAAACGTGGAATTCTTCCAAGCTCTCATACACTGGATCTTCTGCATTATCCACTCTGGAAGACACAGCATTGAGACTTTATGAACCAGCTCGAACCAATCACTGAAACTTTAGTGACTCAACACACCCCAGCAGCTATTTCTTCTTCACTGTCACTTATATCCCCACTCTTCTGAAACCTGTACTGCAATCACTGAAATAGGTAAAAAGAAGTGGAAAGGAAAATGCATTTTGAAAAACAAAATAATAGCAGCATTAAAGAAAAAAGTTTCCAGCTAGTATCACCATGCTTTAGATCAGCCCCACAATCTTCCAGGAGATGGAAATACCCAGCACCTTTCAAAGCCAACCTATAAAGTCAATTATCTGTCAAACAGATAAGTTTTTCATCTGGACTGCAAGAATAGATCTTTTAAAGTCCCCACTTCTCTAGCTGAGCACTTCTAGGACTGCATAAGCATTTTAATGAATTTCTGGTTTCACTTATCCCCTTTCTGTTTTCCTAGTTTAACGTCATTAATGTCACTACCACATTTTGAAGCTTTGTCTCTGCTTGGAAAACAAAAACACACTAGATGGAAGAAGACTGAAAAATGGTAGGGTTGTGGGAAGCAGACAAAAGTAAAGATAATTCTCTGCTGAGTGCTACTTAAAAATAATAATACACCCAGAACACAGCTTTTGTGAGTCCTGACAAATAAAGGTGGGCAAGGTAACACAGGCACATTCCTGAATGGAGGCAGCACCTGTCCTCTTACTGCCAGCTGTGCAGGAAACCTCCAGAACTGACTGGGCTTCATTTTCCGTGTATGTGAACAACAGTAACAGAGCAGAAGTGTCTGGACACTACTCTGGAGCGTGTGGGACAAACACAGCAACCTCTCACAGGTCTGACAGCATTCAGCCCATCCCTGGAATTTCACTTTGAAATCTTTCATCCCAACCTAGGAGCACAGCAGGATGGAAGTGATCACCAGCAGGCTGGGGTAGGATTCATTCACTGGTCCAGCAATGAGACACCTCTCTTTCCCTGGATCCCTCCTCCTGCTATCCAGACTCCAACTAAATTCCCCATTTTCTAATTTCTTCCCGTATTCCTTACTGAACTCTTCTCTACAGCTGGCTGTGACAGCTTTACAGCATTTGCAGTCCATGCTGTCACCTCAGAGTAATCTGTCAGCCAAAAGGAACTCAGGGGAATCATGTTATTGGCAAGACAATATGCCAGAAAGATTTTCAGCTATCTTCTCACATTAGTATTTCCAGCCTATCAGTCCTAATTTTTTCCTTCAAATCCTCTAATTATTCCTCATCTCCTAGTTAATGAGGTTTCTAGAAGTGAAAGGCATATTCCAGATGCAGCTGTATCAGAGGGATCTCTATCCCTTTGATCAGCTGATGCCATGCCTGACTGCACAAGCTCCAAAATTCCACTGGGCTTTTTTACTCTTCAGTATCACATCACCACATTGCTTGATTCACTGTCTCTGATCATATTCACACATTTCAAATCCTTCTCTGCTCTTACACATCCCACTGCTCACTGCCACAGAATCAGAGTGGCTGAGCTGCACGGGAGTTCTGGGGAACACCTTATTCAGCCCCTGCTCCATCAGGGCCACCCAAAGCCCCAGCCCTGGATTATATCCAGACAACCTTTGGGTACCTCCAAGGAGAGAAACATCACAGCCTCTCTGGGAAACCTTTTCAATGTTTAATTTATACCATCACTGCCAGGGATTCATGTGGCCCATTTTATATTATTTCAGTGCCACTTGCTGAGGATTCAGTATGAATTTTCCTAAAGATTAACGAGAATGAAAAATCATCATTAACCAGTATCCATAGCAACCTGCCACATCCTTTGATCCACTGATCATTCCACTTTGTTTCAGGGATCTTTACGTATGCTGGCTACATGGCCATGAAAACTGTGGACAAAATAATTTCACTAATAAAACATGGAAGCAAAGAAAAATTTAAGAAACTGAAATTAATTCCTCTGTTCATGTAAAGCTAACTTTAAATAATGAAATCCACTTATATAAGAGCACGTAAATCTGCATTGCAGAATCCTGCTCAAACAGAGCACTCTAACTAAATAAATGATCTCGATTCTAAGAATAAATTAATAATAACAAGAAAATCAGATAAAAATAAAAATCTCAGTCTGAGCTACAAGATCACTGGTACCTCCAGTACAAACACAGCAGACACCTACTCAGACTCCAAAGAGACTCCCCCTCTTATGGAAAATCCAATTTGTACTGCAGCCAATAATGAAAGAAAAGCTCTTTCAAAAAGCTGGAAGGGGAAAGTCACCTACCCGGCTGTTCCACCTGGCTGGCTGCTGCTCTTTTGCCTGCAAACTCTGAGCAAGATCTGTTCTCATGTCCTCAGATTTCCTTCTAAACAGCTCCCTGTGGTACCCCTTGCTTTCCTTCCCCATACACAGCTCTGGATTCTCAGTCCAACAGACTCTAACAGCGATTCTCAGTTTAGGCCTCGTTTTGGGATTCACACAGAGCAAGAGCCCAATGCCCTCAGACAGCTGAGATGCACTGAAACAACACCACAGGGATAAAGTTCTTCAACCTGGTGATCTGTCAGAAAAAGGAGATCAGAATGGCACCTGAGTTCATGGCTCAGTTTGCCACCGTTCCATTTCTGACACATTTCTTTTCCTGCTTAACAATCCCCAAATGAAAACCAGCACAAACCACAGCTGCAGCTGTAGGTGTAGGAACCTCTCCTTTGATTTCCTTACAGTGTTTGTCAGCAATGAGCTTCAACTCAAACACAGGAAATTGCACAGCAGTGGGACATTTTCTTTCATTCTTCAAGAAAAAAGGTATCTTGAATTGACTAAAGGAAAGGAAACACAGAATGTGAAAGCTTTGAGTTCCATATTTGAGTCACCACAGCAATTTGGCTGTGCCTGGCTTCAGTACAACTTATGTGAACTGAAAACAGGCCAGATGAAAAGAGGTATTAGCCTTTAGAAACTACAGCTAATAATCAATAAATATGTTATAATGAATCATTTCTATCTGCACCCCATAAATGCTGCATACACTGAACAGTTAGAAAGAAATAGCATTCCTGTAACAGACACCATATCAAATAAAAATCATTTTATGGCAATGTCTTTTAAATGGTCTAAACTAAATCTGTACAAGGTAAGGGACTTGCACGGCTGCAGGAGCTGTGTATGAAGAGCTGTTTGTCAAAGCACTCTCAATACCACGCCAAGTCCAAAACTTCAGAGGACACTTGCATTTGAGAGGTCCTTCCTGTTTAAATGTTCTGGGTTTCTGCATCAAATAAAACTCCAGTTTCACACAGGAAGATTACAGCAGTATTCTCTCCTTCTTCCCCGTTTTAAGTCCTGTGAATTTCTTAATAAGATAATGTCAACAGCACAGACACAGCTAGGAAGTGACAGTAAATACAAATACCATCCACTTCCTGAGTCTGTAAGAGCCCACACCACGACGGCACCTGGGTTTTCAACAGTGACAGAGGTACTCACTCTCACACTGGAACAGGCTGACTGACAATTGCACAGTGAAGGAAGGGGCTGGAATTTTCCTTTGAGCAGGATGGCAATAGTTAGGATCTTAACAAAAAACAGGGTACAAGACATTTTTCTTTTTTCAGTGCAGTTGCTTCAACTTAGTACCCCTGCTTTCGCTTGTAAATGGATTCTATATAATCTAGAATTCATTTTTTACATTTACAAAATTATGTGCAAATCTGTTTCAAAACAAGAACCGTCTTCATAATTATTTTCCTCTGCTTTACGTGTTGGAAACAAGAACTTTAGAGCTAGGTTTTCTGTGTTTCCTTTTTCTCTTTTTCCAACTTCCCAGCCTCAGAATGAGAGTGCTCTCAAAGGAGAAATCTCTGGAAATTTAGCGACAACTGCTGATATCCTTTGCACATAGTTCACTCTGAAAAATAACTAGAAGGAGTTTGCAGGTGAATGAGGCAGCACAATTCCAGGCTTAGGTTTGTCACTGAATTCTTTTGAAGCAGATACAACTTCTGATGCTTTAGCTAATTCTGACACCAAAGGAAAACGTCTCATCTACAGTTCAAAGACTGATGTGCAAGCTTGCTTAATATAGCACCTAACTAGAGGACATAATATACCCCATCTCAAAAATACTATTTTGATATTCCTTTTCCTTGTCAAGGGCCCTACTTTGAACATGGGATCACTAAATGGGGAAAATAATTCATTCTGTCTTTGGAATGAATGTAAAGAGAAGTATATATTCACACGTTTAATAGGATAAGTTTCTTGAAGCATCTTTCACTATTTCAAAGGAAAAATTGACTGTTGGCTATTTATATTTATTTTGATTTTATTTGAAAAAAGGATAAATGCAATCCACGATGAGAATATTATTTATGTAATAGTACTACTCCCCGTGCAGGTATCTGGGAACTAAAGGTTGACTGCCTGGCAAATACAACATTTGAGGGCATCTCTGACTTGAAGGTACTGAAACTACATGGTACCAGGAACACACAGAATGAAATAGAATAAGGCCAGAGAAAACTGGGGCCAGAGTTAGTAGAAATATCAACTAAACTGCATTAGAAACTGAAACATGTCAACAGGAAAATAATCTACAAACATAGGAAACAAACTAGAGACTAAAATGAAAATAATTTTTTTTTATTCAAAAAAAGAAGCAAATGAGACACACCGAGGCTGACAATTTTCTAAGTAATGTCCTCCTGCATTCCTAGAATTTCTAGAATTACCTGTTCTTAACCTCATAGGCTTAAAGGGAAAATGGAATATTCTTTCAAAGTCCAAAGAATATTTTCTACAAATTTTGTTATTCTCGTCGTGCTCTATGCCTTATTTTGTCAATTTACTTATCACCACATGCAATTTTCTCCAGAGGAAACAGTAGCTAGAGAAAATTATGCACTGAGCAAGCACTAAACATTTTTGGTGATAACCACTAGACACAAAAACTAAAGCTTCTGCATTCTGAAAGGCTGGTCAATAATCCTGTCCTTTGGGGACAACTGCACTGAAAGTGAGGGATGTTTTATCACAGTGGCTATCTAAAGCAGATTCTATATGTGGGTCAGGGGTATTTAAATGTTGTAGATACTGTTTCACCCTCAACCTTTTCACGAATGTATTTCTGAAAAAAGATAAATGGTACTGCCAAGATGTTTGTTCCACAGAAATTAGGATTTATTAAATCGAGACTCTTTTGGATACAAAGTAACCTCAAGTTAGTGTGGTAACTGTACACGACAACTTCATCAAAACGCCAGATATTATAATGGGGTATTTATAGATACTTCTACCATGCCAAAAAAGCACAGCAGCTGGAAAGGCAGTTTGGTGGTGCTATGAACACCTTCACTCAGTTGTGCTGTGCTGTTTCCCTCCTGAGAACAAAGCCCAAGAGATTTTGTCATGCTCTGAACTTACCCACCACCAGTGCCCCCGTTTTTGCTGAAATGTGTGCGGGGCTCACTCGACGCCAGCTTGAGCAGCTCATTCCACTCGCGCTCCCACTCCTCTTCCGTGTATACCAAACCTGACTATGGGACAGAAGGAAATGCTGTCACCCCTCTGCTGGCACACAATGGAAGCAGAGCTCTGCAGCAGTGTTCACAACGAACTTATTTTGATTAGTATCCTGGACCATTAATAGTTCAACATTTCTACTCAGGTAGAAAGAATATTAACTTATTACAGAAGTTCTAAACTATCAACTGTAGATTGAGCACATTCACTCTACAGGTTTACTCCTTCAGGTTTACTCCTGAAATTGGCTTTTCTAGCCATTGTTCAGGCACAGAAATCTTCAGGAAATAACAACATGCTGAAGGTACAGCTTTTAATCAACAGTCAAACCAAATTTACAGATGATTTTAGTTAGAAGACATCCACTCAATATTTGGCCACAGCTCAGAAAATCCTAATTCATGCTTCTGGGAAATCTTTCCTAAATGGGGGTTTTTCTCTTTTGTGGATTTCATCTACTCCTTTTTTAATGCTTTTGACAGCCTAATTATACATTTAATTTTCTACAGGTTCTAAGCTCATCTTAGACCTTTTAGGCACAAAACTCTGCATAGTTATACCCACAAAGCTACAAACACATTTGCATTCTGGTATGAAATTTTAAATACAAGTATCTCTTTTCCCACAAAAAATGCCAGCACAAGGAATTTGATAGCAATTAAAACTTTCACAGCAAACTTCAGAAGAATGCTTTTAACCCTAAATGACATTAACAAGGCTGTCTTCAGGCCATACAGACCTCCTTATTCTGCTGGGTCTGCTGCCATCTCCATCTTCTTTTCAGTGCTTCCCTTTCAGCTCCACTTCTCATCATAGTATAGAGGGCTTTCCGTAAAACAAGGTCCCGGTCATGGAATCCCCACATCCCTAAAGCAGCACAAGATAACAGCCAGTTCTGAAGAAGCCACAGTAAAACAGAAATAGCTAATACATAATTGAAGATTATCCCTGGCAAATAATTCGCTCCCTGGTTTTAAGGCTTCCAAAAGAAAGAGTCAATGTAAATAAGCTAATGAACAACAAGAGGGAATTCGAACGCATTTTAAACCTTGATTAAGGAACGACCGAGGATTTGAGCTGGTTCAGTGTTTGCTTGCAGGCAACTCCAACTTTGCTGCAAGCCAGGGAACGTTCAATGCACAGGTTGGTTTTAGCTGCAGCTGCCAGCAGGCACAAGGATGTTAATGAGCACTGCAGGCAACTCTCGGAATCACAGACGGTACCGGCACCCAAAGGCTCCAGCTCTTACACAGCAGGAAATTTCCTTTTGCTTCAATACCCAAATGAAGAGATGAACATTCAAGATGATAGAAAGTCTAAAAATACAACCAGCCACAGGCTTTCAAGTACATTTTAAGATAATAAAACACCTTTATGTGATTGGGAATAGTAACCTACACCAAAAGAGAGCAGAGCAGAGTCTTGTGCGCATAGACAGCCATGTTTCAGTCACCACATTGTCAGCTGCTGGGTTCACGTCAAAACACTCCAAACATTTGCAGTAATTAACATACAAAATGAAGTAGACAAAGATAAAAGGATCCTTGGAAACAGCACAAACTCTTTTCTTACTACTTCTTTAACAAGAAGAGTCTCTTCAGAATATTAAAAAAACCAGTGTTTTTAAAAAGTCACATTTTGGAGTACTGCTGGTACAAGATTTTAGCAACTGTGACAAAACCTAAGTTTCCTTGTAAGAGGTTAGGATGTAGAAAGCACATCAAAGGCCTTCAGCTTCACAGGTTTCTACTGATTTGCAGAAAGGCTTCAAAAATCTTCTATTAACAACTAATTTATCAATTGGAAATTATTTTAATTCACCCCAAACACTGTTACACATATGCTTAAACTCTACAAGGAACTAACAGAGATAATAGCTTGACACTGCATTCTTGAAACAGCAGGAACTGTTTTAAGAAAATCAAGAGAATGAATGAAATTCCTTGTGCATAATAAGGACAGTCCTGCAGAAGCACCTGGAATTTGCCTGTTCCAGAGCTGTTAGGCTGGGAACATGAAAAATATAAGGAAAATACAAATCCCTGGTGCTTGTGACACATGGGTTTGGATACTGTTCCAGTTATACTTTTATATCCTGAGAAACCTTTTCCTTTCCTGCTTTAGGAGTGCTTGAGGCAAACAACACTACAGTGAAATTTGAAGAACATATTTCTCCAGAACCAGACTTCCAATGCAAATCTTTGCATCTCATGTGCTCCTGAGCTTTGGCTGGGGATAGAGAAAAGCAGTGGATGTTTCTGGCAGAAGGTTTCATGCCCAGACTGTCCCTTACCCAGAGATGCAGCATGCAGGAGGCAGTTTCCATCACCCGTTGTGGCCAGGGGCAGGAGGCGTTTGCAGCTTGTGCACACCGTGGACCACCAATTGAGTCGTCCTGGAAAGAAAACAGCGGTTATAGGGTGGAGAGGAACCTGAAACAGGACAGGAGCTCTGGACAGGCCAACAGAGAGGAGCAGGGTTAGTCATGAACATCCTCTTTACCAAATAAGCTTAAATGTAATGGCAGAAGTCAGAACTGAAAAGATTAGAAACAAGAGGCAGATAAACTATTCTCTACATGGATCTGGAAGAGAGCACCTTTAATTTGCATCTTCCATTTTCATTTGCTGCATCCAGAGATAGATTTCCAAGGAGTTTCTTGCCTTAATACCATTATGAGCCTTGCTATCAGTTCCCAAACATAATCAACGTTGGCATCCCACTCACAGATGAAAGATTACATTGCAGTAATAAACGAATTTTTCTTTTGTCGAAAGACAAAAGTAATATGTATGTGGTAATCAAGGTATGTTACTGTAAAAGGTCGTTTATTAAGTAAATTATTTCAATCAGATGGATTGTTTCAACAGCTGATTCTCCTCTCATTTTCCATACTGTAAATCATTATTAGATCTACTAAAACCAACAGCTACACTACCAGAGAATTAAAATGACACCAAAGCCCAAGGTGTAGTATAGAATGTGGCTTTTTCTCTTTTGAGAATACTTAGAGAATCATTTATCCATGAAGCATGTTTTACAGATTATAAACCAGAGATGGATTATGGAAAAGCCTGACAAGAGGACAGATATTTGATGGAGAAATAAGTCATGAAGACTATCACTGCTCAAGCCCAAACTGAAAGCAGGCAATTCCCGGCACACAGGTTGCCATATGGTAATGAACTGGAGTGTTACGGCTTGGTTAAAAGGTCATGGGAACACTTCTAATATAAAGAAAGCAAGCAGAGGTAATTGTGTAACATCTCTGGGGATGAGGAAGAGCAGACGATTAATAGGGATGTGCAGAGCTGGTACATTTCCCAAGACTTGGCAGGTCTGTGGGTAATGCACAAGTAAATAATTAAATGAATAATGCAACAGGCAGACCTTTTCTCCCCCAGTTTCTTGACTGGGAAGCTGAGAGGAAATAGTATCTATATATTTGTACAGGCAGTCTTGCACTTAAGGTTAAATCCCCCAAACAGAATAAAGTTTAAACAACAAATAAACTTCTCTCCACTAATAAGTTTTCATTACAAAACTATACTGAAGTTTATTTGTAAGGACAGGTAATACAAATTATGGGAAAAAATAGTGTGGCAATATTTATTATGTACCCCAGTTACTTGTTCTGGGTACTAAGAATTATAGAATTAAATTGCAATTAGTCAGTATGGGTTAAGAGTACCACACTGTAAAGACGCATAGCAGATCAATAAGCACATCTGGTAATGCTCAAATGATTTTCGAAGTTAGTTTGTAAATGCACAACACATCAGACTAGGCTTATTGAGCTCTAAATTAAATATGCTTTAAAGAAGCTTAATTTAAAGCACTATTAGACAGCCTTTGGAAATAACAAGATCATTTTCAGCATCTGTGAAATAAAAACCTGCCACCTGTTTTTAGCAGAATGTTTTGGTGGAATCATATTCAGCAATACACCAAGGTGCTGCATAAAGCATAGTTATAGGCTTGAAAACAGGCAGACCTTAGGTAGGAGTTTGGAAATTACGAGTGGCATTGCTTTGAGAATTAACTAGCACCTATTGGTAATAAATGTCACAGTCTGGTGTTTAGGAATCTTTTGAGTAATGGGAGGTTTCTATAAAAGTGATCTTCCGTCAAGTGCATTCTGCAAAAAGCGTTTGTGGGCTTGGTTATCACCCCAAAGCTCATGTCTGACCGAAAAATTAGCAGATATGGGTTTATTATTGGATTGTAACAAAAAAGTAGCGCATTTTCATTTTTCAAATCTAGTGATTATAGTGGGTCCCTTTAGGGAAAAAACAGGAAAATAGAACTTAAATGAAAACTGTTTGAGATCAAACATTTCCAGAATTCTGGTGGATTGGTTTGGGGGACATGAACCTAGGCTTAACAGTATATTACTGTTTCCTTTGGCCGCAGCTGTATAAAATGCTTCTTTGAAAACACAAAATGAGCACAGAAAGAAAAGAAAGAAAAGTGTAGGAAAACAGTTCTAGGACATTCATACAGAATACTTGTACTTTTTGTATTAAATTATATTTCAGCACTGCAATAGAACTTGTTTTTCTTTTAGTTAAAACCTCTGTATTAGACCAGCCATTCCTCTGCTGTACTGTTTTTTAAAACACAGTACTTCAGTACAGCCGAAGTTTTCATAACATCTCTCTTTGTTCAACCCACACATTAAAAACACACAGGGGAGCACGTGTCTATAATGAAAATCAACTTGCTGCAGCAAAATATTTAGAATTATAAAATTGCTTTCACACAGACTTCATTTAATATTATTAGTACCTTGAGCCATCCTCCGTTGAAGAACCACAGTGATTACTGCCAGAGCTCACAGAGAGCAGTCTGCCCATTACTTACAAGCTGACCTCATTCCAATTCTGGCAATAATCAACAGCTGAGTTTATAAGATGGAAAATACCTCAAAATGTTTTTATGAATGTGATGCATTCTGTCCTTTCAGAGTAATATTCGGAAAGCAATCACATTAAGGAGTAAATAATACATTACAGCAGTGGGGAGAAACTAAATCATACTGCCTTTCTCTGGGCCGTTCCTTCATCATCTCACACAGCACTTTGCAGTAAATCAGGAATTTAGTTCTGAGTTTCCACGCAGATAGGATGTAACCAGGACATTCTGTCACACACAGATGTCACAGTAACAAGAGCTTAAGCGTTAAAAAAAAAGAACATAAAAACCTTACAGGCTTTCACCGACACCCAGCTCATGTGGCCACTTCAGAACCCACGTGTGACACTCTGTTAGTGGCAATTCTACTATCCCAGTCCAGGCTTTGGGAGTAGTAAGATGATAGTTCCCAGCAAATTTCCTTCTATTTTTGCCTAATCAGCTTCTTTTCTATTTCTTTTCTCTTGAAATTCATGGCATTATACCCAAGCACACTCCTCTCTTCCTTTAACAACATCCCCAACCTCAGCCACAGAAGCTGCTGTCCTTCATGGGGTTTGGTTTGAAACAGATTTTAGGCCCTTTGCAGGGTGAGTATCTTTATATCTAAAATAAAGACAGAAGGTCTGTTTCTATGAAGTCTTACATGATTTTTTTAACCAAACTGTGTTATCTGTTTAACTTACTTGAAATGCAGAAGTGTTTTCCAGGAAATTCCAGGTTATCTGAATGAAATGTTCATAAAGTAAACTAGTCTGTGTAGGCTACAAGGACACCTGTGATCAAACCCATGATTATTTGAAATGGTCAAACCCCCTCCTTTCCAGCATGCGACAAGCTCTGGGGATGAAGGGACTTTTCCAGTCAAGTTACTGCCCTAATTAATGTGAAGAAAAGAATTAATGATTTATTCTAATTTTCAGAGAGATTTGAGAGAGGAATGCTAAGAGGCAGCAAATTCGGTAGTTTCTGCAGTCTGTTTCAAGTTCAAAGCCAGGCAGCTCTGTATGGATTAGAGGATGTCAACTCTAAATTCACACATTCTCTGTTTCTAAGGTCAGAAGGCCACCGTGATCCTCTAGTTGATGCTAAACTCTAAAGGCTGTAACTGCACTGAAGCAGGCAGGTCAACAATGGTACTGTAGTAAGGTATCTTCTCATATCCCTGTGGAATTTGGAGGGTTTGGAAGAGCTGCCAGAGGAAGAACCATCCTATTTTATCCCTGTCCTCCTTGGGTTAGCTAGTTCTTAAAGAAAATGGATACATTTTCTTGCTAAGTGACTTGCAGTTTTCATGCTTCATAGTTGCCTGGTAGCATTCCTACCTTATTTTTACACTGTTATGTCTCCCAGAGAGAGGCCTTCTGAACAATGCTTGGGGTTCTTTTGGTTGTTTCTAGGTTTTGTTTCTTTTTCCTTAAGTATTTACTGTTTGAGGCTATTATCCAAGTATGTCTTGCTTTTCAATTACCAAAGCCAAAAAACAGCAGATGACAACTTTTTGGAAGTACTCAGTGGGACACCAGATTAGCAGAGCTCCTGCCTCTAACCTGAGATGTACTTTATCAGTTTGGGCTCACACAGGGCACCGAGGTTGGAGAATGAACTCTCAGATCAATCCAGAGCATTACACAAGCCAGTAGAGCAATCTACACACACAAAAAAAGGCGCAACTGCCTATTCCATATCCTACAAGCAACCATGAAATCTGATTTTACAATTCTTTTATATCACCAGGGCTGGGCATTTCACTATACAGATGTGTTCATTTCATGGCTCATTAACACTCCTGCTGTTTCATAAGGCACCAACACTAATTTTAAATAGATTTCTCCACATCCTTCAAATTTGGCTTAAAATTTTAAACTACTAATAGATGTGAATTAACATTAATTTTAAATATCTACACTTTTTTCCCCATGGCAATACTGAAGGATTACTCTAAAATTATGTAGTTTCTCATTACAAAAAATAATAAATACATAAAATACATATCTAAAAACTACTTTTTCAAGCTGCAACAGAACTTGGAAGACGTTTCCTTTCACAGTCACTGCAATCTAATTTCCTCATGAGAACTGGAAGCACCAGCCCCCTCTGACCAGTCTTCTCTTCCTTCCTCTCCCACTTTCTCTCTTTTATTAACTAAATTTGACAGTTTTTACTATGATGTTTTAAAAGAAACAGAGGATTGGGATATGTGTCATTTTGCAAAGTGCACAGTATTTCCTTTCACCCTCTGCCTTTTATTTCCCAGGCAGGATGTGCAAGCTCCAGAAGTGAAGCAGGATTAGAAATGCCAACCGAAATAAATGCTGGATTGGCCAGCTGCTGACACCCAAGGTGCTGGTGTCACTCAGCTGCTGACAGACCCCTGAAGTATCACCCACCTGCTTGCTCCAAAGCCACCATAGTGGCCTGCTCGATTAAGTCCCGCTCAATGAAGCTCCTGAAGTCCTCACTGTACACGCTCAGGTCTGGCAGCTGGAATGTGTAGATGGGCATCTCCAAAGGGAACTGTTCATTGCTGCAGTCGTTTGCTACATGTGAGCGAGCGAGGGAGACTATGGCTGAGCTGGCGTGAGAAATCCCTCGGGAAAGACGCTTTTCTGTAGAGAACCAAAGAGAAGTTAGAGCCTGGAACACTGCATCAAAGGCCAGCAATGCTCCTCAGCAGGGGCACTGAGGTACAGGGCAGCATCTCCATTTGACATCCCCTTGCTGTCTCTCCATCACTGCTCCCAGCCCAGCCCAGCCCAGCCCTCCCCTGCTGGCTGCATCCTCCAGTTCTTAGTCCACACCAAGGCACTCCTTTCCCTTCTCTGCTCCTCCCTGAACATCTCTAGTTCCACGTGTCAGTCAGAGGTGGCTCTCTGACCATGAGATCCTCAGCTACACACTGAGCTGGCAGCCAAGTTCCTGTCAGTCCAGATGTTCAAAGACAGACGTACCCCACACTATCTACTGCTCCTACTAAACATCAAATGGACACCTCAGTGCAAACTGTATCCCGAAGAAGATGATGGGACGTGGTTTTATCAACTCCACTGTGATGCTCTTCCTCTCTTTATTTGTATTCAGTGCTTTAAGGAGTCATAAGAAGCACTACAGTTCTTTTTCTTATGATGGAAGTTGGCAATTTTAAAAAACCTTTACTGAAACTCCTGAGTACTGATGCTATTTCCTGTTTAATAGGAGGGAAGAGCCAGCAGGAGAGGGGAAGCCCTTCTGTTTCTTTTGATGACTGCATAGAAAGCCATCACCAGGCTGCTGCTATTACCTGCCTACATGACAAGCTGTCAGACCTGCAGATTTATTTTGGTGCAAACTACAGCTTCTTGAGAAATTCATAGAAAAAATTGTAATCCAACAGTCTGAGAGAGAGCTGAAATAAAACCCGTAAGAGGTCTGCAAACAAAAAAGCAAATTCTAATGCTTATCATCTTGTACTGGAAATTAACTGTTAGAGGTAGTTGACTAATTTTTCTTAAGGTTTCAATTTCTGTTCAGCAGGGGATAGGAGACAGTTTCTGTGGAACGACGAAAGAATGAAATTTTAAAGCTGGAAGTTATTCATAGTCTTCATACGCCCTATTCCCATACTGTGAGTAAGAATGCAAAGAGTGAGATCTGGATTTTTAAACCTTTTTGTTTGTTTCAATACAACTGTATACAATAGTCATCTGTGACACCCTCTAATTACTCCTTTCATAAGTACCATAGGACTGCTTGGGGACATATTTTGTACTTTAATCACACACTAAAAAACAACTTGCAGAACTGAGGCAGAGCTCACAACCACCAAAACATGAAAAATAGGGTCTAGCAGCAGCTCTGTGAGCCCTGTGACAATGACACAGTTCACAGGCTGCTGGCCCATGACCTCCCACTCTCTGCAGACAAGCACAGCTCACAAGCAGCCATCTTAGAGACCTGCCTGGCCCCTGAATGCCCAGAGAGGAGCTCTTACCTTGGGCGATGTCATCCTGCCTTTGCAGGCAGGGCCTCTCAGCCTTGGTCACCTGGGGAGGCTGCTCTGGCTCCTGCTGCTTGTAAAACCTGCCCTCGTTGAACACCTGGGGCAGGTTGGCCGTGTGCACCTGCCGCAGCTGCTCATAGTCATTCAAAGCTGCTGTCAGGTCCCAGTTTTTGCCTGCAAAACAGCAAAGGAACCACCTGCTCACCTGTGTCAGGCGAGCAGAGACACCCAGCACCCTCCTGGGGGCCCACCCATCCAGACTGGAGCATCCCAACACTGTGCGAGCAGCACTGTGGGAAAAAGTGTCGAAGCCTGCTACCGTTGAGTAAAAGACATCATCCACTGTTCTCTCATCCACAAACTCAAAATCCATGACATTCTGTCATAAGAGGTGATCAAGGCCAGAACGTTCCTTGCTTGGATTCAAATAAAATGGCTCCAGAAATCAGCAATTTAAGATGAACTCTAAATCCTACTTGAGAGGGAGCAATGATTTACATTTGTCAATAATAAATAGTAATTGATTGCTCCTAATAATAATTAAGAGCAATGATGGAGAGACAAGAGTGATAGTGGCATAACCCAAAAGAGTGAGAAACTCTCTTATCTTTGTGTTTGCAGAACCGCTGGAATGCAAACACAAAATACTTTAGGTCCCTTTAACTCATATATCAGAGAGAATCTCTCAGAGATTTTAAAAGCCTTTTAGAAAGCAGGTAACACAGGACAAAACCTGTGGTGAGAGACCCAGCCAGAGTAGCTCCATGTCTGTGTGAGCTGTTCATGGAACCTGTCAGCACTGAATCCTCTAAAGGATTTGCTTCCACCTTCCACTTGAGCATACTGCTCTGACCAGCAACCGCAGAACGCAGGCTAATATCCAGAGATACACAAGTCTGTTTAGTACAGGTGGTGAAATGGTACTTGTCGCTCTCAAAAAAATATGAAAAACATATTGAGATGTCTGCCTGCTATTTTAAAAACAATCCTGCTAAGTTAAAACCAGAGATGCCCACCATTCTCCAAGTACTTGTTTCTAATTGGAAAATTAAAAATATTTAATAACAAGAAGAGAGACCCTACAAAATGTATGAGACTTCCACAGCATTCCACAAGCACTTTTCCTGGGAATTCAGAAGTAACCTGATTCTGACTAATAAATGATTTATTACACCACAGAAGGCTGTCATTTTATGTACTTTGAGAAGCTACATTACCTGAGTAGCAGTTAAACATAACTTACTTGCTTACATGAAGGTGATAAGCTAAATATAGTACAAAGCAGTTTTAAACAGATAAAAGCAAACCTTTTACTGTTACAGTCATCTGTGAAGAACAAAAACCCAACTGAAGAAGTTAAAAAATAGCACAAACAGCTGGTACCTACAGGGCTAAGCTAAACTACCTCCTGTTTTAAGTACTAACAACATTCTGAAAGGAGAATTGGTAACACTGAGCTAGAATGTTACCCTAGCTCCTGAGCAGACCATAATATAAACCACCATGTGAGCCATACAGAATTGTTCTGTTATGCTGTAACCTCCTGTTAGAAAATCTGTAGGACAAAATGTAAATTCAAGGAAAACTGTCAGAGATCCTGGAACAAGCACTTAAGTTACTGCCAGCATTTTTTTTTCACTAAAAATCCCACGTAGAGTGAATGGCTGTAATCCAGTCAGGGCTCTGCTCTAACTTTACATACATCCCAACCAAGTTACACAACCCAAACAGGCAGAGCCATGAGTGTGTTCCCAAAACATATCAGTGTCTGGAGCAAGAACTGCTTTTCTTTGGTTTCAGGCACTTAAAACATATTTTTAATTCTTCTTCTCAACCGTGAGAACAATAAAATTATTTATTTTTTAAAAAAAGCTAAGGTGACAATAAATATAATTCTAGAAATGTAGCTTTAAACAAAACATTATTATTCTAGTATTGGCAACGCTACAAACCCAGGGCTACCTGACCCCCAGCAACAACCTGGATTCACTGAGTACAGATCCCTGAGTACCAGGCCTGTATCAGTGGAACACAGACAGCATTTCCCAGAGCATTCCCTGCAGGTCACCTGCTCAAGATTTTTCATGTTTAAATTCTGAAGCTAACGAAAATCCCAGTGCATGTGCTGTAAGTGGCTGCTGTGTGACAGGGCTTTGATGTATGTAATAGGAAAGCAAAAAAATCAGCAGACTCACAGAAATCCTGCTGGCTTCAGTTTTAAGCCAAATGCAATCATCTTATATAAAAGTTCTGTCATAAAAATTACACTGAGCCTTCAGAAAACAGGCTCCCCGTGTGTTGCATTTAAAACTGGATTGCACAGTGGCTCTTGAGTTACGCTCCATGGTACATTGTAGCAACTGAACTTCTAATAGAGACTCGAAACCTTACAAAAATTAAGATTTCTATATCTAACACAGAAATATTTTATTTTCAAATCTCTCCACATCCCTGGAGTTGTCCCCATCTCCAGAACAGAAGCACCAATTCAGCACCAAAGCCTTAAACTTCAGAGAACCAACACCGGAAATTATTATTGGACTCACTTTCCCTAAATTTGCTGGAGCCTCCATGCATCGAAATGCAAGAAAAACATTCAACCAAATCAGCACCTTTCTATCTCCATGAAATAGTGGTTTTGAAAATTAGCCACCCTCACTGACCAGCATAAGTGTTCCCATCTACCCTCTCCACTGGAAAGGTGGAGTAGCACAAAGCTGGTTAGAAAACACAGGTAGTGAAACCATGAGGAGGGTGCTGGAACCAAACCAATTCACTGACTGAACAGAAAGAACACTCTTACTGAGCAACTGCTTCCTGAACAGCTACATGTGCTACGTGAGTCAGCAGATGTGGAATTTAACAGCACTCAAAGGCCTCGGCTTTGAAACCAAATCCTTCTTGTGTGGAGGACAAAAAATGAAATACCAAAAAATAAGTGCAGCTGAGTAAGGAATAGGAGATATACTGTGGCTGAAGGCTGGTACTGATGTTTTAATGTCAGAGATAGCAAACACCTACATAAAAGGGAAATTCAAAAATAAACACAGCTACACTGTGAAGTTTCTGCCCTAAATAATGGATGCTTGAATAACAACTGGAGGCATCGTGAGCCTGAAGAATAAACAAAGATTTAGATAAAACAATATATGGTCTAAGAAGTCACCCATTTTTGCCTTACCACCTCACACTAGATTAGCAGAGGATTAATAAACAAAATGCTAAGGAACAGCACAACTAAGATTCACCTTAGAAGCATTCACAAAATTGTAGACTCAAAGAATGGTTTAGGTTGGAAGGGATCTTAAAGATCATCTAATTCCAACTCCCTGCTGTGGACAAGGACATCTTCCACGGGACCAGGTTGCCCAAAGCTCTGTCCAATCTGGCCCTGGACACTTCCTGGACACTTCCTCCCCCAGGGAGGGGCAGCCCACCTCCTCTAGGCAATCAGTGCCAGGGCCTCAGCACCCTCACAGGGAAGAATTTCTTCCCAATACCTAATCTAAACCTGTCCTCTTTCACTTTGAAGCCATTTACCCTTGTGCTGTCACTCTCATGGTCTTGCCAAAAGTCCCTCTCCAGCTCTCTTGGAGCCCCTTTAGAGCTGGAAGGTGCTCTAAGATCTTCCCAGAGCCTTCTCTTCCCCAAAAGCCCAAAGGTGTCATAGCAAAAGTGCTCCAGCCCTCTGAGCATCTTCATGGCCTCCTCTGGACTTGTCCTCAGAGGTCCAAGTGGGGGAGCAAAGCTGGATGAAGCATTCCAGGTGGGGTCTCACAAGAGCATCCTCCAGAGCTGTAACCCCAGAGCAGTATGACATTATTAATTCTTTGGATTTTTTGCTTTGTACTGTTTTGGCTAAAACAGTATAGCTTAGTGGGGTTGTAACAGTTGATAAATCTATTGTCTTTAACTTCTTAAATCAGATATAATGAAAAGAGGATTTTATCATTAATCAGTAGAAAAAGCAAACATGCAATTATTACACAGTCACCCCCACCAAGCTTTCAAATATCCACCTACTCCAATATGTTAAAAAGAACATTTGAAAGGTCACCAGAAATTCCTGATTTAATGATAATTAAGATGCTGGAAAGGATGCAATTTGAGATGGGGAACTAGGGAAGATCTAAATAGTAAGAACCACAACGAAAGGCAACTTGCAGCAACAATGTGTATAGACAGGAGCTCGGCAAAGGAAACGTTAAAAGGGCCAGGAAACACTGCCTAGAGTCAAACAGGACCAATGGAATACAGCCATTATGGGACAACATCAACTGAGTGGGCCACAAGTTAACTTTCAGAGAAGAATGACCCGAGGAAGGCACTGAGCATCAAGACACCATCTATGGAACATGCCTGTGAGCGCAATTTGAAGGCAACACAGAAACACCCCAGGCTAATGCAAAGAAGTCTGTTTTTACAAACCCACTGCTAATAAAGCAATCCACAAGTTCAGTTTAAACGCAGGCACTTCTTCCTGTTTGGCATGAAGTAGATTAACAAATGTTTACAGGCAAAAAGTAAGAACTCCAGACCAGCTTTTTCCTTCTGAAACACTAATACACAAGTCTAGGATAAAATTAAGCCGTATGTTTTAAAAATAGATCTAATTTTGGTCCATGTTCTTAAAGCAAAATAATACAGCAAGGCCATTTTGTTAACACGTGCCTCATTTTCTGCTAGGATATAAAGTCACTCCAAACCGAACAGGCAGCTGGAAATGTCATTTTTGCTCCCTGTTTAATGAGACATTGGTAGCAGCTCAGCTTCCTCTTCCCATTGCCAAGCCTTCCACAAGAGAACTAAAAAAGGAACCATCTGAGGGAGAGCAGAATAAGAGACTATTTTTGGGGAGTTAGTTTTGTACACTCAATCACACGACAGCACTGTAAATGTCTCTCTCCCTCTCTATAAATTACATGCCTTTCTTTGAATTCTGCTGATATACATTGTTCTTTGGGATGTCTCTCTGCTGCAGTTCTGTCTTGTTCCATGGGGTCAGTCACCTTTCCTGCTCACATTTCACGACTGGAAAGCCAATCTCCCAATTTCCGAGCTCATGTTCAACTATGCATCCCTCAATTAAGTGCTGTTTGAAGCTGGAAATAGACAGCAATTCTTTTTATACGATTATGAAATACCACATCATTTCTATAAACAAATGGAACCATTCACACAAGTCTAAGGGCAACTTTTGAGTTAAATATATTTATTTTTGAATCAGTTTGTATTATTATTATTATTTCACAAAACCTCCAGTACTTGATGCATTTTAAAGCATTTCATCCTATGCCTTCGCCCACATTCCAGGGGTCACTGCCTGCACACCTGCTGCTCCCTGAAAACTGAGCTGTTTTCTGCCTGATTTATCAGTAATCTCCCAGTTCATTCACACCTACAGCCCTGGCACTGTAAACCACATACAGCACAACTTGTTTTAAAGACCAAACTATTTTCTGTAATGGTTTTCTTTCTGCCTTAGGCCACATTTTAAGTAGATTATACATAAACCACCAGCATTACTGTTATTCTGGGCATGAGAGAACTGAGGTGCCAGCGCAGACTATCCAGGAGGGAAAGGGACATGCACTGCTCATTCCTGGACATTGGGGAAGTTGGAGCTCAAACACAGCTGAAGAGAAATCAATTCTCTGCCATGCAGAGCTATCAGTTTATGCTTAAGAACTTCCCCAAAGTTTAGTGAGGCAAAGGAGTTTCTCCACTGACTAGAAGGTGCCTTGCACACACAGAGGTGACATCTGGAGTCCTGCATCTGATTTCCTGTTTCCCTGTAACACGAGGCTGATCCATTTCTGAACTCACTCCTGCCCAAAGCAGTGATACATGTCTGCCAGCACGGGCTGCTTTTCAAACTATTTGCTGAGATTGTTGTTTCTTTCACCTGAGTCACAGTTATTGTCAGATTGTTCTGTCAATAGTAACCACTCCAGTGAGGGCTTTTATTTTAGCCTGATTTTACATAAACCAGCAAAGGCTGAGAATGAAAGATTGAAAAGGCAGACCCAGTGAAAGTTCATAAAATGTAATTTCTACTCTCCATCACCTCACGTACACAAGAATGCTTTCAGCTCTTGAAAGCACATAAACAAGGTAAAAACCTCAGGAAGTGGCAAACAACATCTCAAAGAGACAGGAAACGAAGAAGACTAAAGACTTGGTAAGCAATCATCCAAAAATGAAAGCAAAGCTGGAAAATAACATTTATAGGGAACAAATGGTTTAGCTTGTGTGTATAATCCACTAACACAGAACTGGGACAGCTAATGATACATAGTTGAAATTTATGAATATTAATTTACAAATAATTTAAATAGCTGTAAGCATCTTAATAAATATGGAAGTCCAATATTAGACTTTTATATCGGATACCAGCCATGAAAGTGTTATATACCTATTATTTTTAAAGTCTTTTTGCCTCCTCATTTCAAATGTAAAATGGACACTTTCTGAAAGATCTGTGTCAAGCACAACCAGCAGAATGTTTTTCTGAGATACAGAGACAAGCAGCTGTGCTCAATAAAAAGCTCAGCAGAAGAAAACTGCAGGGATTTTACCAGCTGGATAGGCAGAGTATAGAAACATCAACTGAGCCAACATGCAGGACAGCTTCTGGCAATGTAGAAAATCTATAGGCAGTGTATAGATTTTTTAGCTATTTGCACAACAGTCAGTGCATGTTTAACTCACTCAGTTATTGTGAGGATGAACAACACATATTGTGCACAATTCTGTCCTGCTACATCCACAGCACAACCACAGCAAAACAATTAATATGTTAAAATAATTTGATAAGGAAGCAGAAACTTGTATCCTTGATTATCTACAGGATAGTGAAATTGAAGAAGCTTCCCTCAAATATGAACAAAAAACCAGTGTTGGCTCTGAAAAGGAGGTGAAAACTCCACAGAAGCACAATGCGAACATTCAGAATTCTTGAGCAGGTCAGAAAGAGCAAAGGGCTATGGGGTCATAGACAATCTGACCAAAACTTGTGATTACATGGAAATGAGGGTGGCAGACCCTGTTGTTGCTTTTTTAAACAAAGGAGAAACACTCCATCAATTACTGTCTCCCAGCACAAGATATGACCAGTGTTAGAAGCTTTTACACCAAATCTAGCTATAGCTGCAAGTGCTGAAATGTTTCTCTGAGCACATCTTGTTCAGAACTAGCAACAGACCCTTTTACTTTGAGAAATTCCTGTGTAGGAGGAAATAATTTGGGGCAGATGCATATGTCTATTAGCCTGTCAGAATAATTAGATTGTTTACTGCTTATTTCTTTGTTAGTATGTTCGATGTGAATCTATTCATCTACAGAAATGAGAAGTACAACACTGAGAAACTCCATTCGATGTTTATTTGAAAGGAAAACAAGGTAAGTAACTCTTCTGAAAGACCTCTGATATGTAGGAACCTTTTCAAATTTTGGCAATGCTCTATCAGCACAATAACTGACAACCTGTCCTGATACAGCTGAGAAAAATCTTCTCATGTTCTTTTTCTAAAAGACCATCAGACTAAGGCAGACTCCAGGCAAGAATGACAGGTTGATCAAATCAGTCAGACACAACAGAGGGCTCTTAAATATAGCAAGCCTATGCTAATATTCCTTGCTAGGTATTTCAAGGATTTATTTTATGTAGCAGATGACTTGGGAAATGCTGCAAAATTGTGTGCACCTCCCTGTTAATGATCTGTCATGCCTTATTACTGAAAAGCCCAGGGTAAAGAAAGAATTTACCATAACATGAAAAACTTTCAGCATACATAAAGTGAAATTGCTCTTGCAAAAAGGAGATACATAACACGAGGTATACTTTTTTAGGTCTGCTGTAGCTGTTCAGTTGCTACTTTGATTTAACACGATTTCTTAGAGCACATTAAGATTAAAACAATAAACCAAACTCTGAACCTTTCAGGCAGCCCCACAGAGCCACCTTGTAATTTACAGACATCATCTACTCATTTCTAACCTTCACAATTGTTGTTAGCACACACGAGAAGAAATTAGCAAACCCAACTATTATGAAATGCCCTCAAATATCAATGGTGCCTTTCCACTTTTAAGCCTATAAACCTAAACTGACAACAACTAAATAAATAAAGAGTTATTTTTCTGATACAGCTTCTTAGTTATTTTTCAACCCAGCCACTTGACTCCCATGCTGTGAAGTTCAGGTATGCCTATTAACCACTGGGACCCAAATATACCTCTGGTGTCTCTATCACTGCCCACTAAGTCCCTTTCAGACTAAACTTCAAATTAAAAACAGTGACCTGAGAAAATTTTACAACTACTTTCAGACAGCTGAATATGACAAAATTCAGCTAAAGTCTCCTCCCTTCTCTCCCTGGCACATAAACATTTAGGGCTTGACTCCAAATAACTTAAAACACAGCAATCTAATACTAGGAAGTTTCTAAGACTTTTATTTAAAACACCTGCCTTCGTATAATCTATGGTCAGCTTATTACAAGAGTTGACTTGATAAAAATCTTAAGAAATATCTGTTTCCATAGACCAGAGTTCTCTTGTTATGACTGGTCCTTGGTTTAAGCAAGCAGTGAACTCAGGAAATGGTTGTGTCCCAAAAGTTTACCTTCTAGTAAGTCTCTTGCCAGACCTGGTTCTGCCCCTGTGGACCGAACAAAGTCTGACAGGACTGCATCCATATCAAGAGTCATGTGATCATTCAGAGGTGCTGCCAGACATGCAGCAGCAGTTGGATTCACTGGCTGGCTAAAAGGCCTCCATCTGCCAAGGAGAAAAAGAAACAGGGTTTAAAATGTACTCCCACCCAGGTGATGTAAACCACATTTTTCCTCTATTCCCCAAACAAGACTATTAAAAAAGCTAAAACATACAAATTACAGCATATTAAAATAAACAGCATTTGTCATCCAACTCTGCCTTAGCCTGGAGCTGCTGATCACTCATACTGGAAGGTTTTTTCCATCTTAATATTTCATATTTTTATTGATTTTTCTAATGCACAGCTTGTAAATAACTCTGCAACTTGACTCCAATTCAGCTAAACACAAACTTTGCTTATTAAAAGCACAACTACAATATTGTCACGGGTCATAAACTGAAGTTTAGCAAGGATTTCAATGTCTGGCTAGCCTAGAGCTCTTTTGCCTTACTAATACTAACACACAAAAGAGCTTAGGATTTGTTCTTTTATTTGCCTTGTCAATACAGCTTCTGTAATTTATAGATTCTCCACTGTGCTGGGTCTGGCTGGGATGGAGTTAATTTTTTTCATTCCTTTTCTAGGACTGTGGCTCAACCAGTGCTCATAATAGCTAATATTACAGTAATTTACCAGGTTTATTTGTTTCATTTTCTTTTATTGGTGACCAGTGCTGTAGCTGCTGAACAGTTTTGACTGTGTTTATGAGCAGCCTGTGGGGGACAATCTTACCAGAGTGCTCTCCTGGGGGCACAATCACCCAGGGACCTGTTAGTAGGCAGATCATGTTTTGCCCCAAGTGAAATGTGACAACGTCTGGCATGGGAATTTTTCTTGCCAGATCCATGGCTATCAAAAATGTATCTGCTCTACTGCATTTTGCATCTACTTTTTGTTCCTGAAAACAGGAACCTCCTCCTTCTAGGCAATGCTGTTTACAAACATAAATAGAAATTAAAGCAGGCACTACACGAGGAGTTGATGCTAGGCAGGCTATTAAAACAGCAGGAATTTAAACCACAGTTAACCACAGTTGTCCTAAGGGTATTTCCATACTTCTACCCTGCCTGCACTGCTGCAAAAACAGTGCGAAGCAAAGAAAACAGGATGAAACTAAACAATACACAACGAAAAGAAAAGCATTATGTTTTACTTTCATGCTTGTTATTCATTGGTCAGAGTTTACCTTTGAGCATGAATTGGATTTTTCCTGTTGATTCCTCCTCACAGGCTCAGTTGCAACTTTAGCTCGTGCCAAGGGTAAGGACTGGCATGGAGATTTTCTACTGGCAGCAGATGATGTTGGTTGGCTCTTGCTTATACCACAGCTACAGGGAAATAAACTGTGAAAAAAATTGCAAACCAATTAATTTCACTGTCCCCCACATGAAACACAGTTCTTTCCTACTTCATGTGTAATTACCTGATTATATTTAGCCTTAAAAATGGAATGCCTTTGCTTTCTTAGAAGTTGCCTTTTTTGGCAAGTACATATCCCTGGTACAATGCAAACATTGTTTACCTTCTGCCCACGAGAGTGAGGTTCTTCTCAGCCTCATCCATGAGGACTGGCCACTAAACCCAACTTAGTCCAACAAACTAAAAGTATGTGGGATATAAAATCAAAGAATCATAGAATTGTTACGGTTGGAAGAGACCTTTAAGATTACAGAATCAATTAGGCTGGAAAGACCTCTGAGATGATCAAATCCAACTTAGAATCAAACAACACCTTACAAACTAAACCATGGCAGTAAGTGCCACGTCCAGGCTTTCCTTAAACACCTCCAGGGACAGTGACTCCACCATCTCCCTGAGCAGCCCAATCCAATTTTTACTGAAATTCTTCCTAATGTCCAACCAGAGCCTTCCCTGGTGCACCTTCAGGCCGTGTGCTCTCATCCTGTCAGCGTTGCCTGGGAGAAGAGCCTGACCCTCACCTGGCTACACCCTCTGTAAGGGAGTTGTAGAGAGTGATAAGGTCACCCCTGAGCCTTCTCCAGGCTGAACACCCCCAGCTCCCCCAGCCAGGCCTCTACATTGTGCCACTGCATGTTTCACACCCCTTGTACACTTATGCTTTTATACTGTTTATACAAGTGTAGCACTGTGTTTGGGCCACATGAGGATACCAGGGGAGGTGATCTTTTCCTCTCTATTCAGCCCTGGTGAGACTCATCTGGAATATTATGTCCATTTCTGGATCTGCAACACAAGGAAGACGTGGACATATTGGAGAGAGCCCAGTGAAATATCACAGACAGCACTGGATGACCCCTATGCAAGGGAAACACTTCTAAAATGTAATCCTAACAGGAACAGAAGGAAAGCTGGAAATACTGAGGAGACTAGTTAAAAAGTAATGCAGACATTTTGGGAAGAGAACTACCTTAATGGATTATGGCCAAATTTGACATCTAAGCTCTGTCTCAACTGAATCTGTTCCAATGCAAATGCAGGACAAAAATGTTACTTTTATTTTTAACAAACACCCATACATAGATGCACTGCATTCAACAGCACTAATCTGCACAAAAAGATCACCAGAAACCGAATACAACTAATTTCTTCAGTGACTACAAGAAAGAATGAAATGAATCTTAGCCAGCAGGATGGAAACATATGGATCAAACTAAAGGAACCTGCCAGAGAGGATACAAAGCACTGGTGCGTTTCAGATCACCACCAGAAGTGACTCAGTAGTATAATGAGTGTTAATTCCAAATGCACCAGCTGGGCACTCCAGTACAGTCACTGTGTGGGGGCTGGAGTGCTCATAGGCTTGGGGAGATGAAGTGCAGATCAGCTTGGAGAAGCCAATTCATGAGCTGTCTCAGGATCAGCATTACTTCAGTAAAAAAAGCTGTTCTTCTCACAGCAAAAGACAAGACCAACCTCTGCATTTATGACATCACCTCAGAATTACCTCATAGAATCGACACTCTGGAAGCAAAGAGCAGAGTTGGTAGGATCCTCTCTGCATACATTTGAGCTAATATTGGGTTTTCCCCATGGAAATTCCCTCTAGAATTCAGATTTAAGAAACCAAACAAACCAATAGGAACAAAACCCAACAAAAAAAGTCTTTAAAAAAAATATTATCTTTGCCAGAAAACTACTAGCAGCTGGAAAGCCCACCCAGCTGGAAGTGTAAAAAGTAAGCAAAAAGGAAAATAAATTACAAATTCTAAAGGAGGCTGTGACTCAGAAGGCTGGTGGCTCTCAGACCCAGCTCTCCCCAGATGGATTTGGTCTCTCCTCACCTAAGGAACCATCAGCACTACCTTTGCTCTCGATGGCTTGGCAAAGCATTACCACAGCTTAGACTTTAAATATACACACAGAGAAGATCTAACACAAACCACTCACCTCACACCACCTGCCCAGGAGCACCACTCCTCCTGTGGGGAACACTAGAGACAAACCCAGACACCCGCAGTTTTCATTCCAAATGGGTCACATACCACACACAAAGGTCACTTTGAACTGAATGGGAATTGAAACACCTTGACCATCAAAACATAGGAAGACCTTGGTTTTCACTCTGTTTCTGGCCAAATTTCTTCCCTAAATAATTTCTTATTTATACACTGCAAATATAAGAAGCAGTGAAATGGGATAATTCGTTGTATATTATAAGAAAAAGCATTTTAAAAGTATTTAAAGAGGAGACACTGATTACTTTGAAATGTTAAGATGGGCTAATAGGACTTGAAATCAATTTAGTACAATCTCAGTTATATTTGATCTTTTCTTCTCCTTCAAGTACCTCTCTCTCAAAGCTGAGCCACACTTGGAAGCAAACAGTCTTCACCTGAATCTAAATTTAACATCTTCAAAATCAAACAGCTTCACCCAGTTAAATGATATGAAGATTTTTTTTCCTAAAGAAGCTTAAAGAACTAACTAATGAAACTTAATGGGCTAACTAATGAAACAAAAGTAACTGTGTTAAAACAAATCCCATCCCATGCATCCAGAACACACACAGCTGACAAAACCAAAGTGAGGGACAGAGTGAAAATGGCACACACTGGACAAATCCTCAGGCGGACAGAATGACTGAGCTTTAAAACTAAGATATTTCACTTCCATAATTTTCAGAGAAAGAATGGAATAAGCACCATTAATAAGATGCACGGCTTTGGTGCTCTGGGAAACCAATGGAGAGACACCTAGAGATTGCATTAAACCAGTTCCCCCAGGCTGTTTTAATGTCCCTGCAGTGTGACAGAGCTCAGGGCCTGTTTAACATCCCTGCTGGCTCTCAGCTGATCTGGCAATGGACAAAGGTGCAGCCACTTCTGGGTGCGGTGTTCCTGCTGCTTGGACTGGCTGTGAAGGCACAAAGACCCTGCTCATGCACAGTTTGAGACTTGGAAAGTAATTCTTTCTGACAGACCACAATTGATGGGAAATGCCATAATTCTACAATCTTGACAATATTATGAAATTAAAGCACTCTTTATTAGGTTAAACTATTAAGCAAAAATCTATAATTAAACAATCAAGTCCAGTAGAAAGGATTTGTTTAGGAGGAGAGCAGCAGCTTTAAGGGAAGTGGTAGTTAATGCAGGTCACTTAAGAAGGTGGAGATGGTATTTTTTTTTTTTGCTAACTGGATTAAAAGGCATTAGTTGAAGAGGCCAAATCGATGGTAACTACCTAAACAAAACATAACTGTGAACTACACCTGATGGCAAAGTGGGGCATTTATATGTTAAAATGTGAACTCTCAAAATACAGTAAGATTACAAGTCAGCATTTGGTGAGGGCCATCTACCTTCTCAAGTCTAAAATATCAGAGTTACAGGAACAAAAGCACAAGAACAAGAAAGAAAAAAGTAAAATCAGACATTATTACTAAAGTTTTAGCTACACAATGGACCTCTGGAAAATTAACCCAATTAATTTAACTGGATTTGCCTGTGTCCATTAAATTCCTTTGCAAACACTTTCATCTGTGAATAAAATCCTGGCCTTAATTTGGTTTGACTCATCTTGCCTTCGAAGTGAATTAAACTGAATTCACTGAAGGCCACTTTAATTATGAATGGGATAGCGCACACAGGGACTTGGTGGGATTTAAGCTGCCCTCTTCAAATTCCTACATTTAGCTGATTTGCATCAATTTTCCCTGGTATCTTGTGTAGACAAGTCCTGAGCAGAAACATTAGACACAGAAGTGGAAAAAATAGAGAAAGGAAAAAGCTGTGCTGAAGAATCCTCCGCTCTGTGGGAACCATCAAAGAAGGGCTATCCAAGAGAACTGTTCAAGTATTTTAAGTCCAGTTCTAGGATAAATACCATCAAGGTTCAGAGACCAACTGGGGTGTATTTTAAAACCGCAGCTGCATTTCAACTTCCAGCAAAGTGCTTTAAAATGTCTTCTATCTGCTTACATATTTGAATTATTTCAAGCCAGAACAATAATGAAGGACACAACTAAATTATCTTTAGAGGTGATTTATTTAAGAATTAGCGTTTATAACCTATTGTTGGGGGTTAAGATTAAAGGAAGTAGAAAAGAAAAATTGAAAAGGTCACTCTGCTTATTAAGAGCTATGGCACACTCCCACTGAAGAAACTCTGGAAAGCTAGAGACACGCAATACTTTAAAATCTCTCAGTCCCCACAAAATGCAGTGAAACCCCTGCCACCACTGTTAATAACAAAAAGTGCTTTACTTGCACTCTGTCACTGATGGCAGCCCAGCAAAATGCACAGCAGCAGCCCCTGGGCAGAGGCATAGGCAGCAGGGTTATTTCATCTGCTGTAACAGTTTTACAACTGCATTTTCATGGAGCTGCAGAGGATTTTCATAACACTATTTTTCTTACTTAAGAGTGATTACATTCTCAGAGGGAAAAAATGTCACAAATAAACAAGAAGTCCATAGAAACAGGGGTCCTGAACTGAAATAAACCAAGGGAGACAAAGCCTTTTCAGGTAAGAATCTTCTAAATCCCTGCATCAGTATTTTTTCAGGATAAAACCCCACAATTGCTATAGTATTTATTTTTCAAACAGAAAACCATGATATAGATAACAAGATAAAACAAGACCTAAAGAATGAATGTCAGTCAATTACAATGTTTCCCTTATTTTATTCACAAGGGCCCTCATAATGTGTTAATGGTATTCTAATAGAGAGCAGCTGTACAAACGACAAATATAATGCCACTGATAAAGTCAGAATTTCTCTAAAACAAACACCTCAATTAAAAAAAAAATTCTATTATTAATTATTCTTTTATCTGTGAGAGTGATAAAGAAGTAGGCAGTATTATACTGCACTGGAAAGATGACAATTAGGCTTTCAGATATTAATCTGAGGCTTCTTATTAAATGCAGTTTCATTAAGTAACATGCATCTCCTTTATTAGAATGTATCTCCAAAGAAGCAGCATGAACAAACTAGATTTCTTCCTCATTCAGAATTTTTTCCCCTCATTTTCCTCGTTTATAAATTCTTTCTGATACAGCAAGAAGATATTGCATAGAAACATTGAATCTATTTCTCCAAATGCCATCCTTCGTTCAAATCAAGAAGGTATGCTGGCCAAACTCTAATATTAACACAGTTTTCTCTCCCAAAAACATCTATCATATACTCTGCCTGCATAAAATTGACTTTGATGCAGGAAAAGCATGAATTCTGAATAGCCACTTTTGGGTATCTGTAACATAGAGCTTCATTACTTTTGTCCAAGCCAGCTTTGCATTAGGAATAACCCATTTGGGCCACCACGAGATGCCTTCACCTCCACAGCCAACACCACCAGCTGAACCTCTTGCAGGTCCCCACACTTTGAGCTCTTTATCCCCCCATTTCTACTCTGTGAGGTCTAAAATCAATTGTCATAGCAACAGGAGGCTGAACCTTCACTGACAGTGCAGATCCCCTTCCTGAAGGCGTCACTGGGGCTTGACCCCACGGGCTGGGTTTGCACTGCTCTGCTGCCAGGCTCTGACGGGGACACGCAGGTGAAACTGGCGCCGTGGGCAGGAAGCAGCTCGGCCCAAGCTCAGCCCCACAGCCCTTCCTTCCTCCTCTGCTGCCATTTAAGCACAAACAGCTGCTGCAGAAAAGCCACCCTGCTCAGATTAGTGCTCCCGGGAAGTCTTGAGCTGTAAATAGATGCACAGCTGATTAAAGCTACCTTTAAGCAAGTGTTTAATTTGACTTACAACAGACTTTAAATAAGAGTTCCTTGAGGCAGGTGTTGGATGGGTGTTATGCTGCTGGTTTTTGGTGAGGAAAAGAATCCATTTTTGCCACAGTAGAAGGTATGAATAAGCAAAATTTTGTCCCCTGAGAAATCTGGGAAAAAAAGAGAAAAAAATAGTACATTAATCATTACACTTTTGCTATTTGAATAATAATAACTGCCAAAATTGACTTTACCTTTGACCTTAGAAGGCTAATGGACACTAATCTTAACACAAATAAATAACCACATCCAATAATTTGCATTAAGAATATTACTTGAGTATAACCCAGACAATTAAAAAAAAAAAAAGAGGATTTTGAATGTACAAAAATATCCTTACGGCTATCCTACATGAAAAAAGCAACTTGCACTTGGAATTTCCTCTAACAGTTCTTCTTCCTAAGATTCATCAAATACAGTTTTGGAAGTTTTCTTCTCATAAGCCTCCAAAATCTAAGGCAATGAACTAATGAAGAGATATCCAGGAGAAGACTCAACAGAATAGCCATTTTTTGGATGAAAAAAAAAAAAAGATGAGCCCATGAAGGAAAAAAGAACACCATTTCATGGGGTTTATTTATTTTTAAAAGATAGAGCAATTCCCTTTGCATATAATCTACTCGTATCTCTTAAGAATAAGTCCTGCTGCTTGCAAATACATAATCCAATTACTATAAGCTTCACCTTATTATTTTAAAAGGCACTTACAATCAGTTTTACTGTTTCTGTTTTTTTAATCCATTCACAAAACTCATACAGTTGTAACTGGGCCCAACCCTACCAAAATCAGGATTTAACAGATTTCTACGCAAATCTTTTTTATCATGGCAAACATTCCTTCTGATAATGCTGTTAAAAAATGCAAAACTATAAACATGAATTTATGAATTTGTGAGAATTAGGACATGAAAACTGAACATAATATATATATTATTTCTCATTATTTCCTAGAATACCTACAAAAGTAACCAAATATCAGTAGATAATGGTCCTTACACAAAAAGCTCCCGGTTGTCTGTGTGACAACTCAAGTGGAACATGAGTTAAGTACCTCAATTAACAAGTGTTAACTTCCTCAGCTCTAACTCGGGTGTATGTGAACTAATATATAGGACTTAATAAGATTCCTACCTTTTTTTCCCCTTCACTGTGACACATTTCATGCAAGAACCATAAATCTGACCAAAGTATTCCTTCAATTCTTTGTTGGAACTCAGCTATGAATGCAGCACACCACAGATACCCTCACACTGAAGGGGATTATTTCAGAGTTCATAACAGCATAAAAAAGCATCATTTCATTCACTGCAAAGGAAATACAGCCAAACCACATTTGCTTGTGACCCTCTCTTTAACACCCTCAGGAACTTAAAAAACCAACTGTAAAATGCTCAACTTACAGAAGCAACCTTTAAAAACTCTTAACACTTTCAAAGGTATTTGGACTGCAGGGGATAGAAATAGCCATCAAGTATGAATGTGCCTCCACATTTCTACATATACAACATTAACAAACTGAAATAACGCTATGAAACTCCCATTAGCTATGGGGAAATAAATAAAAGCTCGGTTATCCAGCCCTCAAAACCAAATGATGATGCTTCTGCTAAGGAAATGTAACTTTTATCACTGCCCTGGAAATAAACAAGCAAAGTATATTCTTTTTCTTCAACTACATATTACCAAACAACAACTGAAACATTTTTATAGTTTTCTTCAACACATCTGTTGCACAGAATAATAAATCCTTTCCAATGCTCAAGCTACTTCTTCTGTTGAAAGAGGACTTGACCTATGTACTTGAAGTAGGTATTTTTTATTATATCACAATTTACTATTTAAACTAAAATAAAAATTTTTCCATTTAGCCTGCTGTTGTAAATAAATTATCTAAAAGATTACCATGGATACTGTGATGCTCAGGGCGCAAGGACATGCAAACAGCTCAGCCCTTTTCAGCATTTCTCACACACACACTGCAGCTTCACCAGTTTAAGATCAACCCTAAATACTCCTTACTCTGATGTATTCCCCAGTAAAGGGGGCCAAGAAACTGAAGAATGCTCCCTATATGACTCCAACTTGGTCTATAACAAAATACAGAGAGAGATATAAAAACTGAGAATAAAATTATCATGAGATATGAAAAGGCCTAGGATGGAATCTCAGTTGCAATTCTTTCATCATTCTGGGCACAAATTTCAAATTCATTTCTTTGCCTTTGCTTGGTCCCTGCAACAGCTTCTGTGTGAAGTTAGCAAACAAAATGAAACACACACTGAAGATGCTACATACATATTTCAAACAAAAAAGCTCAATCTCCAACAGGTCTTTTGAAGGTAAGAGTCTGAGATAAAATCAGCTGAGGCCAGAGAGCAGAGACGTTCTTTGTTAAGAATGAATATCCACAGTAGGTCTCATTTTTCCCTATTTTTATCTGACATTTCAAAGTAGTCACTAACAAGGAGATGAAGAAGCTTCCTCCACTCAGTTTTTAGAAGTACCTCGATTCTCTTCCAAGACTCTCATGCGATGCTTGTTCTGAACTGAAAAGGGGTTCAGTTTTCCACTTCTACTTCTGACACAGGACTGAAATACTTCCTACCATTTTCTTAGCAGCCCAAGATCATCTGTACGGTGCTGAAAACCTCTACCAATACTCTGTTGAATGTGGATCAGCATCACCCCAAGTGTGAGCACATCTCAAGTGTGTGCTTGCTTCCATTATTTTTGTTTCACACACACACCACTGCCTACTGAAGTAGCTGTAAGTCCAGCCATAAAACATCACCTTCTGTAACATCAGCTTTGTGCTTAGATTCTGTCAAGACTTGGCTTCTTCAATGCAAGTTCTACATTCAGTACCAGGCCTTGCCCACTGCTCATTGGTTCTTTGCAATTATTTGATTAATCTCAAGCAACACATGTGGGAAAATATGTCTCTAATAATAGGGAAGTAGTAAGATTCAAGAAATAATAACAAGATCACCTAAAGAGAGAGGTTTTCATGACAAAGATGGCCACTATCAGTATTGGTCTTCTTAAAGACAAATATCAAAGAAATGACAATTCTATTCTAGCTATGGAACGTGGCACTGCTAAGTCCTGCAGATGTCTGTGTTGAAAACTGTGGGGGGAAGGATGCAAAATTTGACACACAGCATCCGTCTACAGCTCAGCTACAAAAGATCTGTGGCTGGTTAATGTTTCATGTTCTTGCAGAGCCCTGTGACAGTTGTCATTCCCCAGAGTAAGGCAGCACCTCAATGATCTAACTTTTCAAAGTTCCTGAGCACAGTTCTGAAACGTGAGCACAAACCGAGTTTCCTTTTTTTCTGAACCTTCTTTACTTGAAATCTCATTATAATCACTGCACGAGAAATAACTATTGCTTTATCTATGTCCTTGCCCACTGCTTGTTGGTTCTTTGCAATTATTTGATTAATCTCAAGCAACACATGTGGGAAAATATGTCTCTAATAATAGGGAAGTAGTAAGATTCAAGAAATAATAACAAGATCACCTAAAGAGAGAGGTTTTCATGACAAAGATGGCCACTATCAGTATTGGTCTTCTTAAAGACAAAGGACAAGTCTGTAAAGCCTGTCACAAATTACTGATGAAGGAAAGGATTCCTCCTCTAGCTAGAAAAAGGTCCTGCTGTGACTCCCATGTAAACACATTTCTCCCCTTCCTGGCTTATGCCAGTTTGACTGAGAAAATGTGTGCAGCGGATTGAGCTGACAGGGATATGAAGGCAGAAGCTGAAAAGACATCAAAAGTGTTAGCAGTATGAGCTCTGTATAAATAGTCTTACTGATACAAGTCTCCAAGCATCCTTTATCTTCTTGTAGACAGAGATTAGAGGAAAGCTCAAATGCTTAATTGTATGTCAAGTGCACAGTCAGCGATTAAGGGTTCAGTATAGCCTTTAAAAATGGAGTCTGCAGCACATCCATGCCTTGACAGAGACAATTCAGCTGCTATTTTAAACACAAGGCCTGACTGTCTGTTACTCTGCATGTTACATGGTCCTCACATCAAGGCAAAACACATAACGGTGATTTTTCCACGTTCCTCTTAAAAGTACGGCTCCCCTCAATTGGTTCATCCCACAGCTTCAGCGACAGACTGATGAGAATGTTCTCTCTCTTACAAATACCCTAAAGACAGCAGCAGGATTGAACTTCTAAAATTCAGATTATGTACAAAAAGCAAGTCCTTATAAGTCCTTAGGTGTACATAAGATAGAAAAAACAGCAAGCTACGAGCGTGCCAGGCATTCATGTAATGTGCTGGAATTCAGCAGAAGCTGGAGTATCAGCTCGGTGTGTGCTGAGCTAAATGAGCTACACTTGGGAAGAACACACATACACAATGCAGCAAAACAGAACCGGGCAATTTCCCTCCAACCCTGTGGCTCCCACCCTTATTTCCATGAAACATGGTGGTCCTCAGTTCTTGCATTTAGCTGAGAAAATGAAACTAAGAAGAACAGAAGGCTTAATTCCTTTTTGTCCTAAAAACTCTGTAATTTAATATCATCTCCAAGGTTTTAAAACAGCTAGAGATACAAATGCGAATATGAAGATTTGAGATGTGGAATCTAAAATGATTCATTTCACAACATTTCGAAGATGCATAATATAAATATAGCAACTGTGTGTTTCACCTAAACTATGTAACTGAAAATCCTGCAGTAGGAAAGTCATGCAGTGAAGTGAATGGGAAATTATCTAGTATTAAGAATGGCTGTTCATCAAAACTTTAAAACAAAACAAAAAAAAAAATCCCTAAACAGTAAGAAAAATCCCTCTTTCATTTAGTCAAATCAATTTGGTAACCTTCTGTAAATCTTTTCTCACCATAAATAAGCTCTACCCACCTCTAAAGTTGTGATTTTCCCTGTAATCCAGGCAAATGAAAAATAATAATCAATAGGAAATACTCAGGCTCAACAAGGAGAACTGAAAGCTGATGAATCAAGGGAAGTGTTATAAGGAAACAGGCAGCAGAACAGTACGTACAAAAACCCCAACAGCAACTAACAGATATTCCAAGTTTGATGTTTAAATAGCCTAATTTCTGACCAAGTTCAACAGGATTAATGGATATTCAGTATCTCTGAGAAGTAGACCATTAGTTCTAATTGCCACTGCCGTCATCATCTATTATTGCATTCTGTGGAAAAGCAGGACATGAAATTAAATAGCACTGTACAAACTAGGAAATTCATAATGCCAGGAAAAAACATATGGAAAATGCTATTGATTGCAAAATAGAGCCTGGGGGTGGGGGAATAAAACCCTTCACCACACTGAATATTAATGTCGACAGGCAACAGCTAAAAAAAAAAATAACAACAGCGCCTGCATTTTTTTTAACTTCTGTACCAAATTCACATATGAAAACAGCACCTGTAAACTAAATGAAGAACAACCTCTTCTGAAACAGACAGCTCATCATGAACTCCCAGACAGGAAAAAGAGAGCAAAATACAAAAGAATTTGCAGTCTCCTTGAGCCTTAACTGACAAACGTGAGGACCACATCACTCTGAGGAATTAGGACATGTTTGTACAGCTTACTGCAAGCTACAGCATATAAATATCTTTCCATTTAATCTACTGCAGAGAAAAATATTTATATGTATTTTTAAACACTGAAATTGGATTCTCAAAGGATTTCAGAAGTACCTGTATTTTCCCCTGCATTTTGTCATAAAAAGCCCTGGAAAGCTGACAGATTCATTTGAAAAAAATCCTTTAAGCTGCCCAAAAAAACATCCTTTTTCATACATTTAATTTTTTTTTCCTTTATTTTAAAGATATTGATCAAACTCCTCTGCTTTGTTGCTGATCAGAAGCCAGATGCATAGCAGAGCTGATTGGGAGTTGTTGCTGATTATTTTTAGAAACAAATGTTTCAGCACTTTGGACAATACCCACTGTCAATTTATTAGAAATTATTCTAAAACTCATGGCAGAAAATGGCTCTGCCTGACTAGCAGGGCTGCTTATTAGCCAGAAATGCAAGGAGGAGGGAGAGAAAATTCTGTTACTGTTGGTTCAGAATAAAAAGTTGTACATGTGGAGCAGGAACGATTTCAATGAAAATCTATTAAGTTCATTTAGGTTTTATATGAAACACAAATGGCTGGGTGGGAGGGAGGGAAAGAGAAAATTATGACTTGATGCAGGGAGTTGGTCCCACAAGAACACATCAGTAATGTTTGTTAAGACAGATGCTCAACAGACAGACAAGACTATAAACCACACAAGAGGAATAAAAAATACCCTGACAAGCCCCACCAAAACCAAACAAATAAAACAACAAAAAAAAAAAAAAAACCACAAAAAAAGAAACAATCAAGGAAAAGGAACACTCCAAAAAATAGTTTGCTTGAAACCATGTTTTTCCATCATCTGCAAAAAAAACAACTATGTGAGCTGATCAAATCGGTGGCTTAAGGAGTGACCAACCATAGTGCTAGAAGCAGAGGAACAGGGTAACTCTCATTTCCCCTGTTTAGCTTTGCAGAAGACTATTCGAAAAAAATGATGGATTTATTTTTTTCAGTCACTTTGCACTAAATCAGTCACTTTGCCAGACAGGGAGCATGTGCTGTTGTGGTTTAGCCCCAGCCAGCAGCCCAGCCCGAGGCAGCCCCTCAGGATGAGAATTGAAAGGGGAAAAGCTGAAAAACTCCTGGGTTAAGATAAATTTTAACCGGGAAAGCAAAGCAACACAAGGAATCAATTCATTGCTTCCTATGGCCGGGCAGGTGTTCAGCCATCCCCAGGAGGGCAGGGCCCCATCACACAGGACGGTGACTGGGGAAGACAAACACCATGGCTCCAAATGTCCCCCCTTCCCCCTTCTTCCCCCACTTTATACACTGGGCATGATGTCACATGGTCTGGAACATCCCTTCCATCAGCTGGGGTCACCTGTTCTGGTTGTGTCTCCTCACAACCTCCCAGGCACCCCCAGATCCCTCCCCAACCTGGACGCAGGAAAAGCAGGAAAGGCTTGGCTCTGTGTGAGCCCCGCTCAGCAATAACAAAAACATCTCTGTATCATCAACCCTGTGTTCAGCACGGATCCAAAACACAGCCCCACACCAGCCACTGGGAAGAAAATTAACTCTACCCCAGCCAAAACCAGCAGACATGCAATGTTCACTCATTTGAGTCAGCTTTTCTTTTATGTACAAATGTGTGGGAAAAACCTCTTGCTTTTCCATTTGCTGAACCAGTCAATTAACCAGCAGTGTTCTCCATTTCATGACAGGCAAAATGAGCTCATTTCTTGGAGCTGCAGTCAGTACACAATGAAAAGCAAACTATCTGTGGGGAGTTCATGATACTTGAAAATGGAAAAAGGTACAAGCTGAACTTTACCCAGCTGATAATAATTTGGTTTTTCAAGCACTAGCTTCAAAGTAAAAGTGGTATGTCAGGAAAAGAAGAAGGTCACTACCATCAAGTAGACAAATATTTGAAATTGGATCAGAACTAAACTCATGCCATTAGAATTTGTGTTTTAATTAATATAGAAATGGATCTGCTTATGTGCAATGTAACATATGCAACTCAGAAACTACACAGCAGCTACTATTTTCTTATGTGTAATGTTTTCTATGATTATGATCTCTAAAGATTAGTGATTTTAACTAAAAGGAAGGAAAAAAATACCATTTCCACAAATAGATTTCATCCAAAAGGGATTTAGCTACAAAGAACTTCTTGGGCAACTTCAAACAGTCCTGAATCTGACCTGTGAATTTTTACAGAGCTTATGTGACTGAGTATCTACTCCACATATACAAAGCCACATCTGCTTGATTAAATTAGACTGTCAGTCTCCTGAAGTAAAGCCACAGCCAAAAGGCCCAAAATTATATAAACCATCTCCAGCAGGAGGTTGAAAATCTGGCTCTGCACCTTCTCTGTAATTCAAATGATAGAATTTAAGCTCTCAAATAGAAAGATATTCAGAGAATTTATATTATAATTGCCATTGCTACTTAGAGATAAGCAGCAAACTTTCCCATAATACTTTACCTCTGTAAAGTCAAACACTTAATAGAATCTCACTCCAGCCAGTGTCATCACTGAAAGCTGGCCTTGGAAATCTTCCTGTCCTACCAGGCCTTCTACAAACCACTACAAGGATTTACTAAGGGACAGATTTGGTCACATTGTTCTCGGTTCCTTCCATGAACTAATCCATCTGCTGGACACTAATGAGATGAAGACACACATATTTATGGAAGTAAAAGCTTCAGCAAGGGCCTTTTTCATCCATGTGGAGACAAAAAGGTAAGGACTGAAGCTGTAGCGTACCAGGTTTCTTACTGGAAAACCTGGCTGAGAAAAAGTACCAGAACTGCTGGAATGATACCACTTTGCCTTGCTAACGTGAAAAAGCAGTAATGAAGTAATGTTTGTGATGGAAAGTAGACAGGCTGGTAGACTCACCAGGCCTTGGCTGAGCTGGAAACACGCAGAGTATGAATTGCTCTGAAGAGTGCTAATGTGCTATGGAAGGGCAGGGAGAACTGCAGTCTTTTTCCTTCTCCTGCATCTGTATTTTAAACAGCCTGAAAATGACATTGAAATTTTTTTCAGCTCCCCTGCTCATTGTAGGTAGAGGTGCAAAGATGAAATTTGGGGTTTAGCTTTTATAGTACTTTTGCTCTCCCTTCTAGGCCTTGGAAATTTTCTCCTGGGCATTACTAAGCTGGCTATAATCTCAAATAGCACAATGTATACTGTGTACTCTGAAAAGAAATAAAGAGAAACACTTAAGCCTTATACATAATTTGCAATGTGCCACAGTGCTTCAGTGAAGATAAAATATCCAGTACTCTTGCAGAAGGCCTTAAAAATAGAAAAACAGCCTTGTGATTGTGAAAGCTAGGAATAAAGTTAATTACAATAGTACATCAGAAGATGAACTAACAAGCACAAGCATGATAAGCCACATACAGTCCTGTGATCTTCCAAATTTATAAATAGCTCCAACACTTCTCAGAAATAGAAGGCAGATCTCAATGCTGAGGGTGCCGGTCTCTTCAGTTTTGTCTGGACCCATCTATCTACTTTTGGTTAATAACAACACACAATGACCAGTATGTTTCAAGGCACACTCAATATCTATGAATTCACCGAATGAATTAGTCAGTTCCACATGTAGAAAACTTATTTGGGAAATCCTATCAGCTTTGCAGAGATTGTTCTGCAAGCAGCAGAAAGAAGGAAGCATCATTTTCTTTGGATTTCTGTCCTTTAATACCCTAAACTTCTGCAGCCACCAGCACATCCCAGAGTTAGTCCAGACACACGCATGTACTAGGCTGTCCAGACAATTTCTGTCAAACAGTTTAGAAAAGAAGTATTGTCAGGGATTTTTTCTCCAGAAGCCAAACTTTCACAAAAGAGACAACTGGCTTCCTCTTGGGGGGCACCTCCTCTCAGTGATGCTTTAATTGTCACAAGAATTAAAATCATACCTAACAAACTGTCTGATCATAGTACTGAGCAATCCGACAGATGCTTTCAGAATCAATGAGAAACTATTGAAATGATTTCCTGCACACAGTAAAATCTCTGTTAACAACAATTGCTGAAAAGAGTGTAAATCTCTCTTAATTTCGGCATAAATGGAAAGATCATTCCCTCACAAAATAAAACACTTCACCATAAAAATTTATCCAATTACTCACATAACTTTTCAACCAAGACATTTTAATAGGACATCCTTTCAATCCCTGCCTGTTTAATAAAACAAATAAGACATTTGCTAGTTTATTACACCACCAGTGCACAATTCATTTTTGTAACACAGCAACAATAAATAACACAAATGGAACAGCCAAATCCAATAGCATCCAGTGAAACAATATTAGGAACATAATTACATGCAGTACACATTTTGCAAAGGATGTAGACTCAGCTCCAAATTTAGCAAAATGTGACCAGGAAATAAGTGTCTGGAACTTCACTACGGTGTTTGTTTGACTCTTTTCAGTCTTGAAATCTACTATTTGCCAAATGTCATTTCAGCTTATAAGAGTGTTAAACTTCCTCTAGTTTTCTGTAAAGAATTAACTGCTCCATGAAGAGATGCTTTTAGAATCTTGCTGGTCTAATTTACGATGGAACTTATTTTAGTTACTCAAAACTTTATTCCCTCTGGATAAAGTTCCCAAAGATTTTAAACATCCATATGAAACAAATGATGTCATTTTTTCATGCTTTAGATATACAGAGGTAGCTCAAAAGAAATGTGAGAGGAGATGATTTACTTGGAAACAAGTCATTCCCTGTCTTCTCTATGAACATATCAACTGGCTCTTTCTTCTTTTAGCAATACAAACAGTTCCAGCTTCTCCATCCGTATGCTCTCTACCCTCATACACATTAATAACACCAAGAGATCAGGGATGGATAGCTTTTGTCTAATTTACTGAAATTCTTCTTGGCTTTGCAAGAGAGGTAATTCAAAACCACATGAATTTACCCATATATATGTGACTCGGAATGAATTTAGGCTGGGCCATAATTTAGTTCTGCAGTGCTAAAACTCTATTACAGAATCCATTCAGCATCTAGAACAGGGGGACATATTTGTTTTGAACTGTTCTGATTTTAAAGGTTTAAAACATTAGAAACTTAGAAGTTTCTAACCACCTTATGTAAAAGAGTAATACCTCAGGGGAGACAAAGATCATATTTTCATCACACAGCCACTGTCTGTATTTTTGTCTGCTCATACGCACATCATATTATTAACAGCAAAACCAATGGAATAGAAATTCTATGGATTTCATGCTAAGTAACTGTAAAAGGGGTGTATAAATACTATAAAAGTATACTATATCAAATATTTAAACTGCATCCTTCTACTGGTCTATATTGGTAATTTTCATGGTATAAAATGTGAAGGCCTTCTTACATTAAGATATATTTCTTTAGAATGACAGGATCTTGCTCTGAGCTGAACCAGTCAGTATTTTTTAATTAAATTACTTCCTGATGGTTAGACTATCTAGTGAGAACATTTTTTAAAGGATACATTTAATTCTTTCCACCAGGTCTAGAACTGCCTACCTTGGAAGAATAGCTTTACTGTGAAAAAGAAATCTTCAAGACAAACAAAAATTTCCTGAAATTCCATGAGAAACTACCTTGGACAATACTGGCTAAGAGAAGAAATACACTGTCCTGAAAAGCTCCATGAAATTGCTGCTTTAGAGACACGGATTCAGTGGTAAAAAACAGGATTTAAACAGTTTGTGCAAAGGAGAATAAATCTCATTTCTCACTGTGAAATAGGACTTAGAAGTATTTTCCTTCTAATATATAGCAAAAGTAGTTTGATTTCATGAGAACTGAGTAAATTAGTCTAGTTCACACTGACAAAATCAGTGATGAAGGCTGTAAAGGCATGCAGCAGAGGTAAAGAGCCCTTGCTAGAACGCTTGTGTTTTCTACATCTGAAAAAACAAAGCTCCATGTTTGCACTCAGTTGCAGTATGTACCTCATGCTATAACAATATTGTTGCAACTATGTAATATAATTGTCTGATAATAGACAGTTATTAAAATAACCAATCCAACTAGAAATTAAATCTCAAAATGACAGAGCCTGTAATTAAAACACAGTTCTACTTTCACCCACATTAGGCAGAGCTGCCCAAGTATCCTAATGCAGCAGTTAGTCTTTATTAATTGTATCTTAATGAGGATTCCTAGGACAAATTCAATGTTGAAATTCAGACTATAATCAAATGGTACATCATCTTAAATCAGCCTAAAATGAACAGTAACTGCCAAATGATGAATTCAAAAGTAAGCTGCCTGTAGTGGCAGGTAATGTGTCCCAGTTACTTGCAAAACCAAATGCCACTGCTCTATAATAAGCCAACTTCTATAAAAATACTACCACAGCAACAACCAAGATGGCACTTAAATAAAATGGAATAACATTTGTGTCTTATCACTCTGACTACAAGTTATAGTAACTGCATCAGAAAATTAAAAGTGATAACCACCTCCTCACTACAGGAAAGTTCTGGGACATGGCCTACATCCCAAAGAAGGCAGTTTTCTAACAACTTGTGGGCAGGAGTTTGTTGTGCTTTGGGTGATGCCATCACCAGCCCTGCTGGAAACAGCAGATGCCTGAAGCAGATGTGCAAAACAAACCAGAACCTGGAAATTCCTTTGCAAAGAATGAGCACATGGGAGGCACTGGGAGGAAGGGTGAGAGATACTTGAGCTTATTTACAAGCTAGAACCCCACCTTGCTCAAGCAGACATTGAGCTCAGTAGCACCTGAATGACTTCCACAGTTGAAGACAGCAACACAGCAGCACCTGTGACTTGAAGATTTAGCCATCTAAACAAGGGCATGAGGAAACACACCGAGAAATAAGGTCTGTAAAGCTGGTAAAAGGAATATCCAAGAAGGATCTATTTTTACAAAAATAATTAATAGCCAGAGACTGTTACCATTGAAAAAAAAATTAGATGCAAGGTGGAATAATAGATAATTGGATTTCCTCCTTTTTCTTCAAATATGCAGATTCCCTGATCTACTCTAATTTTCTACTCTTCTGGACCTTAAAACCCAAAATCTAACAAAAGTATACAGTAGAACTCATTCAGATGCACAAACAAGATACACTGGATAAATTTAGTTTAGATTAGGTACATAAGAGTTAATAGCATATACAGTGCTAACAGTATTACCTGAAAACAAGGTTGGAGAAGGCAAACCACATGAGCCTGCAATGTTATGACTTCTGAGAACCAAGTTTAAAATTTTTTTCAGTTAAATTGGACACAAAATGAGGCAAGATTAGAGTCTGGCTTGTCTGATGCAGGCACTGCTTATCTCTGTTTGACTACTATCACTAGCAAGAGAATGGAATTGGCTGGAACCACTGCCCCAAATAAAATAATCACTTTTAAAAGATTAAAGAAGCCATTAACATGGATTGTCTTTGTCCCTGCAGAACAGAGCAATGCAATCTGTTCAGTGCTGGTGATCTGGCAAGGACAAATAAAAGTAGTCTGACACCCAAGTTGAAAGACAGGGAATTGCAGATGCTGAGTGCAGTGTCCAAACTCACAAGGACTTCTGAAGAGACAATGGTTCCAAAGAAAAAAATTGTGTATGCAACACATGGATACAGCCTTTTCTCCATGATCAAAATGGATACTTATAAAACTCTCAGCAAGAATCCCAAAGGTTTTACTAATACCATACTTAATCCTCGACAGCTTAAATAAAATCCAGTATGCACAGAGGAGGGTGGAGCTTGGAAAAAATTTGTGCATCAGCTATAGAGTGATCTGATGAGCTCAGCAATAGTTGAAGAACCTTAAGACAGTGTGGAACATCAAGTCCCACTTCTGAAAGGAAGAGACAAAGAATCCATGTTCAAGCAGAGACAGACATAGAAGCTGTGCTCAAGCAGAGACCTTTGGCAGCCAGAGACAAAAAGAAAAATAATCAAAACAAAAAAGCCCCCAGAAAAACACAGGAACTGGAGAAATTCACGCTTGAAAGTGGGAAAGAAAGATTTGTGAATTCTAACTTTGTTTTTTTGCTTATCCACACACAATCTAGTCTGTCTACGCGTATTTGGTATGAAGGTTTGCTTGTATAGCAAACTATGTTTCATTACTCCCTACTGCTGTTGAGAAAGGTGTTTGCAATGAATTTCAAACCCAAGGTTAAGCTTCAAAATTAGAAACAAATCCATTAAAAGAAGATAGCAGGGCAGACACAGTGTCCATGCTGCAGTGCTATGGACTGTCAGTAGTTCTGCTGGGACTCCTTCACAATCACAGTGAACAACAATGGGAAACGTAATTTGTAATAATGGAGAATTACTGCTAAGAAATATAAAATCCCTACAAGGTATTTTAGAGGGTATTTAGAAGCTCAAAATTAAAAATACAGTTCCCATGTATTTAATTCTAGCATAATGCTCAAGACAGATGTTGTGGTTCCAAATCAAAACTACAGACCAGAGTTTCTCATACTTTTCATCTGTACATGGTAGAGAGTAATTATTTTCAGCTCCATTCAATCTGCTGCTTTAATTTGCTGCAGGTTCTCCCAAGCACTTTTGTGAACCTCCTGTGGCAGGGGAGGCAAAAGCAGTAGGAAGAACCTCTCAGTCCAGCACTGCTGCCAGGAAGTGCTATGTGTAACATACTTCCAGGGAAGACAGATTTCTGTGTGAACAGTTTGCTTTAAGCAATGCAGTGTCACTGAGAAGCTCTACAGCAGAAACAGGGACAAAATCTGACTCACCATGATAGGTTCTACTTGCAAAAGTCTCCTTTCTCTCCTGCATGCCCTAACTCATTTTGGTGAAGCAAACGAGGCAGGCATCCACACCAGCAAACCCACCTTCTCCCTGGAGAAAGGGCAGAGAAGTCAGCAAAGAAAAGGCAACTCAGAGCAGGTGAGTATCAGCTACACAGCAGGTACTTAGCAAACATTGTTCTGTTCACTGTCTTGACCAAGGGGGTCACTCTGGGGACCTTCTGTTCAAACCTCACAGTGGGTTACACCACCTTATTACAGAATGAACTGCTAAGAAATATAAAAGCAAAGAACTAAGCCCCAAACAGCTTCTGCAGTTTCACATCAACTGCAGCAGCAGTTTAACATGGCAATGATATGGATGGTTTCAGGAACTTATGCAGCATCCAAGCTTTAGGAAGCACAGATAAATGAGTAGCAATGCATCATCCATCAGCTCTGTGCAGCCACAGGCAATGGGCATGCTGGTAGCCTGTTAATAATTTTAGTCAGTTTCTTTCGTTGGCTACACTTAATTGTTGTCAACAACAAAACAAATTTAAATTCTTGTTCTTTGCCACATCCTTATGCTCAGTATTCCAAAACAACTAACTGACAGATGCTGATTTGAGGGGTGGAGGGGATGTTTATAGCTACTTACAGGAATGAGGTAGGTAGGCCCCTTTTTCTGTTTCTAATACGTTTGCCTGTTTAGGAAGGCAGGAGGCAACTGTCCAGCTGATTTACTTCTGATTTTGAAGCTCTGCAGTATCATGTGCCTGTGAGGATGGAGAGAAGAGCAGAACAAGTTTTACTGTTTTACTCCAAAAGTGACACTAATTTACTGTTCTGCATCCATTTGTCATACCCACTGCATACTCTGACCCTGGAATATTTATTTGTAGCCCTATTATAGAAAAAAATTTCTATGCTATGTACACCAGATGACAGCTTCTTAGGAACCCAAATCCCTTTCTATTTGGTTCAGATAAACAAAGGCAATATATCTCAAAATCAAGTTTAGAGGGCTGGTTTCCCACCAGTTTGACCAATTCTGTCAGTGACAGAGTAAATTATTCCAGATCCAATACATTTAGTCCCTTTCTACTCATGAAAAATTCACCTGCAGATTGAGAACTACTAATTTTGTTCAAAAAAGGTAATATGATTTAAAAAAACAATACCCTCAAAACTAACAAGCACTGCAGACTTATCTAAAAGAATCCTCAATATTAATTAATATAGCACAGAATCAAGTGGTTTAAAGAGCTTTATCTCAAGTGTTTCGATCCTGACTGGAAGTGTGAACACATTGCAGTTTATGTAGTTTTAATCTGCTTTACCTGCTAAGAGAGGAAAAATGATCTGCATGTATTCTTCTTTTACAGCCTGTTCAGAGATACTGTGACCAAATATCATTTTTTCTTTCTGACATTGACTAAATACTGCTTCTCCATTAGTCTATGCATCATTAATCAAAGCTTAAAACATCATAATGTTTTAAAGTTTTTAGGGCTTTAATTTCTTATAATTTTTAAATACTAATTGCTTTCTCACAATACTTTAGAATTTAGACATCTTTAAGAGATTGACCAGATACTTTTTTACTCTTGCCAAAGCCTTTATTTCAAACTTCTAGACTGAAACATTACCCAAACTTCAGTTTTCATTGTAGTGTTTTTATTGTTATGTGCAGATTGTTACCAGCATATATAATTATGCCAAAATTCTAATAGCTGAAAAATGGTGCTCAAGGTCTGTGAGTTCATCTGATTCCTTTGCAGCAGCAGCAGCATTTCATTCACACACACATTACAGTCACACCTCCAAATCACTGAGAGCAAGTGGTGCGTCAGTAATGCTGCTGTGCTGTCCTGGTGCCCTCATCCTGCTCCACTGCTGCACACTCACAACACTCGACTACACACAGCACACAGGGAAGGACTACTCAGAGTATCACTGCCCATCAAAGTGCCCCTTGGTCTCTCTGAAGGGCCATTAAAAACAGCTCTTTTAATTGCAGAAGTTAAAAAATAGCCAGGACAAATCTCTTTCCAGACAGCAAAAACCTGAAGCGAAAGAAAAAATACAGAAGGGACTGCAGAGAAAAGTCTCTCCTGGTTTCTCTGCCTCCATCCCTGGATGATTGCTTGCATTCACTGGATAATAAAGCAGAGGTTAGGAAAACAAAAGGAAGTATATCGGTGTCATCCTAATTGGGTGAAATTCATACAACAGCAATACAAAATTTGTCTTTCAATGCAAAGACTACAGCAAAAGCCACAGTTTCTAATAAGTGTGAACTACAGATTTAAACGAAATTGTAATTGCCAATACAAGCAATGAATTTGACCTCAATATTCAATTCTACGTTCAGCTATTTGATGATTCACCCATAATGAAAGAAAAACAAATGGCACTACAGTCAAACTGAAAGAATCACAAGAATATTTTTCTGGAAAGAACATTAAACATTCACAGTAAGTTCTTATAAAGGTAATTCATACTTTCAAAACCTGCATCTTGTTTATGGCATAACCAAAATGTGACAGTCTCTGATGACTCATGAAGGTTTTGGTGACAGAAGCAGTAACATCAAGATATTGGAAAGCTTTCTGTACATTCCCTTGAGCTCCCAGAGTACATGTCACTTTGAGGCAGCTGTTGAGTTATATGTCAGCATCTGTAGTAACAGCATGAAGTCACAGAAAACACAGCAAATGTTTGACTGGTCAAAAGCTAGAGACACCTTTTTACAAGGGGAAATTCTCTTTTTAATTAAGACCTTACACACTACACGTAATTTTTTATCACAGAAAGCAAAGGCGCTTCTCCAGGCCTATGTTAGCAAGATACCAAATCTCACGTTTATCTAGTATCTGCATTCATCTTCTGAAATAAAATAGCTACAATCTGTATTGAACCAACAATGGATGTTATCCCCAATCTCCACCTATCTGCCTTATAGCACTTTCTCAGCAAAAGTAGTCTGCACTGACTCAAAGGTGATGCTAAAATCCAGAAGGCCTGAAAAGGTGGGCTCCTCTTCCTTCTGTGGAGCACAGGTTGGGCCACTTGGTGACAGCTGCTCTGATGATTGTCTGAGTGGTCTGTACACACGACTGAGAATTAAATACAAGATCATAAAGCTTGTTCTTACCTGCCCGATACTGTGAACACCTACACTTTATTGAACATATTCATCTTTGAAAAACACTATTAAATAAGGAGCTCTTTTTTTTTCACCTAGCCACTTAAAGCTCAGAATTCTCAAACAAATGAGAACGTATGTCCTTAATTCATTCATTCCTAGGCGGCGGAAGATGAATGACTTGTATTTGACGTGTCTATTCCTAATTTCTGATGATTTCTAGTTAACTTATCTGCCCTAAATTTCTAAGAAAAAGCTATTTCTAAATTTTATACACATGCAAAACCCCTCAACAGTAACTGAATGCCATCAGCAAAGCGATTTATAGGCATATAGACACTTCAGTGGTGGGCTGCAGTAGGAAAACCTGCTGCTAGAGAGCTATACAAACTTCAGTTCAGTGGAGTACACTGCTGCAAACTGAGCTACCCCTTCCAAAAGAATACAAAAGCAAGCAATTGAAGTTACGCTTTTACACACTACACTAATCACCCAGTCTGCTGACTTCACAGGGAAAACACAGCCATAGCTTCACCCTTCAGGAAGTCTTTACAACACTTCCTCAGCTTCATAGGGACAGCTTTGCTTTTACAAACAATAAACGCAATTTCAATTTTAAACAAACTGTATTTTGTTAACTGCATAGCACACCAGGATCAAAACCTGACAAGCTCCCAACCCAATACCAGACCATGCAGTACAAACTAAAGACCACAGCATAAAGTGCAATCTCCTATTGATTTTAGCTTCATCTCATGAGACCCATTCTGCTTTAAACCCTATTTCACCTAATAAAGCCATTTTCCAGCTGCCATTCTCCTGATAATGCTAAAAGAAAGACTGACTTGGAGGTTAGTGAGAGCCTCCTGTAAAAACTGGGAAGCTGCTACTGCTTTATATAATCATAGAATCATTGTTTCTCCTCAATCAGCTTCTTGGAACTGAGGATTGAGGGAGAAGAGGGGACGATAGCCTGGCTCCCCACCATGGTATCTGAGCCATGAGAAGTGCAGAGGGCTGCCCTCAGAGAGCCACTCAGGTGGCCCATCTGTGCCCATCTGGGATTCTCATGGCAGCTCCTCAGGGGTGAGGCATGGGCAGGAGAAAGAATGGAGAGCATCAAAGGCACCAAAACATGTAAAATGATGAGCTTTTCTAAGTGATTGCTTCTACATCATGAAATGCCAGCAGAGCCAGCCTGACCTCTGAACAAGAGAAGGCAATTAAGGAAAAATTGCTAAGGGAAATTGTCCCGATGATTTAATAAGGTGTATATGTGTGAGAATATATTTTGAACCACAGGCAATAACTTTTCTATCACTCAAAACAGGGACCTATAGCCCAGATGTCAGTGAAGGTTTACCAAAAAACAATTACTCAAAATCTCTTTTTAAGAGGAAAACCAAAAAGAATTAAACCATCTTTCTTGTTTTTCAGAGACGCTGTAAGTGGAAAACATGATGATTATATGATGAGCTGTCGCTCGGCTACAACCCACTCAGTTCTATTACTGCTTGCTACAGCTACTCTAACATTCAGTCATCTCAGTTACCTTTTATACTCATGACACGCAGGAATTATCAAATGCCCCTTATGACACAGGGCAATCCTTGCCCTCAGAGTCCTAGCTGATTTGATCTCTTTGTGCTTTATTAGAATTTAGGACTGCATGGTGAAAGAGAGTAGGAACCCTGTCTCCATATCATTTGAATTCCTGCACTACACACATTTTTTCTCTGCCCTTCCTTTTGCTCTCTGGAAGACTGAGGTTACAGAGTACAGTGCACCATTTGCATATCAAAAGCAGTAGCATTTTACATAAAAATGAAAAGAGGGCACTTTTCTGGTTTCAGTGACTAAAAGCTCAAGATTTCTTTCCTCTGAAACTGTAACTTCAATTTCAGGTGTAACTCAGTTCATCAAAATTGGTTCAGGTAAATACCTTAAAAATGAAGAAGCTTCCCCACTGCCAGTGTTACCTGATACTTATTTGCTAGAGACATTTTCTTTCCAGATCCTCTTCTTCTGAAGCAGTTAAAGACCTCACTGTCTCACCTGAAAGAACAAAAGGGAAACATGCAAACATGTTCAAAGATCATAAAGAAACAATTCTCATTTATCTCAAGCTATATATAACTTGTTTGAATTCTGGATGGCAGTACCTCACTTACTGGGGGGTTTCAATATCTTCTTCCAGCTGGCCTCAGGTGTGTCAGATTTTGTTATCAGAAGAAGCAGGATCACTCTCTGCTCTACCTTACACCATCTAACACAAGAATATGTAAACAAAACACTATTCCAGGTTACTGTAACCTCATGCTGAAGTAGCACCTTGTCCTAAGTTTCTACATGGAAATGCCTTTTCTGAAGCCAAATGTCCAGCCCTGGTGTTAAAATACACACACAGCTTTTAGTGCAGGACAGTGAGCACCCTCGATCAGATCAACTGCTATTAACCTAAAACCACCATCCACCCCCCAGAAAGCAGGTGGCCAAATGAATACAATAATATGAAGACACTCACGGTTCTGTTTCTGAAAGAGACCCTTCCTGCACATTAATAGGGGTCTGCAGCCTAGTACCTGGCATGCCACAGACAGGTGAGACTAAAGACACAAGCTCTTGTATCCTTGTGAGGCACAGTAACTGACCATCTCTATATTGCTCCCCTGCCCTTTTTACTGATGGTCACATACACATCAGATAGATGAGTGCACAAAGGCTCCAAAACGGGTAAGAAAAAGACGCAATCATGTCCCCTCTCCCCACTAACGTGACTGAAATGTGACATCAATTTTAATGACTTCCTTGCCTAGAAACGTACCTGGCCACCCACACACGTAGACAGAGTGATGAGGTGGGAACGGAGAATGAATGACTCAGAGAAATCCCAGCTGTTTACCACAGTGTCTCACTACTCCCAACACCAACAGCAGTGGGTGGTGTTCCAGCTGTCCTTGACCCTGCTAAATCCCTCTTCCACTCCTTCCCCCCATTAGAAATGCTGATGTGTTTTCAAGTCCTACCATGAACGCATTACCAATTTCATGAGGAAGATCTGTCTGCTTCAGACAGTTTAAAAGAAAAATAGGCAATTCCCATGCTCAGGAGAATCATGCCACAGTATGAGTACACCGGATTACACATTCCTTTCACATGTTTATCATTCACTACTCACCTAAAACCCTTGTTAAATCCTCAGAGATATCTGATCTATTTCCCTGTATGTCTTCAGTTAGAGTCAGATCAATTTAAAGACACTGAACTGGATCAGAAACAAGACCAGTATTTAAAATCAGTCTGAGGAAATGTCCTTCCATTTTCCATCTATGTTTTACTTAAAGCACACAGTGCAATGGCCAGCTCATTAAACACAACACAAAAGTGTTTATGAGTACATCGCTAATTGCATAGGAATCTTAATACTACTCCACTTTCTTTCTAAAAAAATGTTACCAAATTCTCAGACACATTTCTGTGCTAATGCTCTGTGCCTCACATGAAGCCAGTCCTGTCACTACCATGTTTGTAGTGACATGGATTACCACTCACCTGACAGGATTACCACTCACCTGAAATGCCATGCCCTTTTATTGCCCTTTGAGCAATGAAAGGGAGAACCTCCTAGAAGTGTGAGTTCTCCTTGGCTGCTCAAATCACACATCTTATGATGAATAGCTCTCTCTTAAATGGTTGCCAAAGCAGACACTGAATCTGCTAATTATTTGGAGAAAACTACACCCATCTTTCTACAAGGACTCCCCTCTGTGGGTTCTAAGTCTGTGCTGATTCTTCGAAGACCCTGAAAAGCAGACATCCTGCACATCAGGTGTTCAGGAGCCTGGGTTCCCCAGTCTGACTGCGCTCGTTTGGTTGGAGACAAGTGTGAGAAAAGCAGCCACATTTCAGTACATTAGTCCTACTCTCCAAACACTAATGAAAGAAAAGGATTTTCCTATAACACTTCATAAACTGGTAAGAGATAAGAGACACACAGAACATAAATGACTACAGACATCTGGCAAAAACCAATGTGATCTAAGGTAGGTTGGAAAACTGCTGGCAGGTTCACAAGAATAATCACATTCAAACCCAGGCTCACTGGGCATGCATGTGTTAGGACTGAGTATTTCTCACAGTTCTGTTTCTCATGAAGCATGGAGAAGAAACTTAAAATTCTCAATTCCAACAACATATATAAACCTCTTAAAAAAAAAAAATCCCAATTCAGCTGTCAAAACTATCTTTTATGTCCAGCACCATCTTCAGTGCCATCCTGCCTTTCTGCCTGCCTGATGTATTCAGAGGTTGTTGCTGGAGTCACTTCCTCTTGTCTGTCCTATTTAACTAATGCAATTCAAGAGAATAAAATAAACTATTTCTGCAATAGCAGGAAGGCACACAGTGAACTGTGGAATACCAAATCTACCAATTCACTTTATTCAGTGGATACAAATTTTACCCATAATACTTCTCTGTAACTGACTGACACTAAAACAGAACAAATAATTCAGTAATCACACCTGCACCCAGAACAGTCTGTCTTGTTCAGAACTGAGGTCATCCAGAGAGGGGAATTTGCAGTGCAGCTGCTGTACTTTACATAAACACAGAGCTTCCATGGAAATTTGAATGCTTGCTTCTCACCCCTCCTCCTTTTTTTTTTTTTTTTAAATATCATTTTCCTATACACTTTGGAAAACGGTAAATTTTGTGGGCAGCTGTGGATTTTTTCCTAATTTGAGAATGAAATACATTAAAAAATTATTTTTTCTTGTAAACAACAGAATAGTCTGATGATTTTAGTATGATAATTACAGAAAATCCCTAACTGTTTTTATAGCATAAGAAACAAAATTTTAAACTGCCTAACTCTACTTTTTCAAAAGCAGGCATGACAGAGTTTTAAAGGAGAAATGCCCAACATTTTAGATTAAGTGTTCCAAGCTTATGTTTTATGCTTACGTGGTTATAGAGTTTCAGTAGCAAAGTGACCCAGAATGCACTCACTTCTTCACAATGCTACTCTCCAAAAATGACCCTCCTCTTCCTCCTCCTCCTCATTTGTTATTAACCTAAATAGAATAGTTACTGTCATTTCGCATGTGCTAGATCAATATTCTCTTCACAATACCCTTAATGGTTCACTTTTATTAAGGGCATTCCCCAGTATACATCATCTCAGACCTTGTGAAAACCACATTCTAAACATTTCTCAAACCCTGCTGGTAAAGTACGAAATTCAGATGTGATGTACAGGATAACCAGTCTTACACTGATAGCTACCACTTGGCAGAGACAGTAAAAAGTTCCGCAACACAACTACATGTTTAGTAAACCCCAAGAAAACTTCATTACAGTATCTATATGTTTGTGTATCCTCAAACTACATCAAAACACAATCAAGCTCTCATTTGGCGAACAGCCTTGTGAGGGTGCAGAGCCTTATTCATCCATGTTCCTGAAACAAGCTGCAAAAGGTAATTAGCGGATGTTTCAGTATTGGCCAGTCTAGGTGCTCTAACAGAGCTGAAGTCCCCCACTGCGGCAAGCTGGGAGCCCTACTTCGATAAGCATTCTTAGCAGGGCCCATTCAAATTCTCATATATATTGGCAGAATAACCAGGAAGTTCAACAACAAAAAAAGGAAGTGTATTTGCACATTTCAATGCATTAAAATAATGCAGGACTTCCATTCTTCTCTATTCAAGTTCCTGTGCATATGTAAAAGAAGATGAAGAAGCAAAATTTTCCATTTCAACTATGAATTGTGTTAGAAACAGCGTCAAAAGATGAAAATGTGTCTCTGCCAGTCCAGCTGAATGTCATCTAGTCAACTGTTATAAAAGGTACTTACTGAAATAAGCGGCATAATCACCATTCCTACAATAACAAAGAATCCTCTCTGAAGCTAAAAAAATTACAACATGGTTGTTTTGCACTTTTACTAAGTGTTCTTGCATTACATCAGCGTTTACATCAAAGCTGGTAGTGCAAAGAGGAAAGCAAAGCCCATTTTATGAACTGATGTAATCAAGCCTAGCATTTCTCTGGGGTTTTTTTGTTCCTATGGTCACAATGACATCAGCCTACTCTGCCTATTCAGTAGTGGAGAGCAATGACAGTTCTTCACCTCTGCTCACACATTTCTCTATTCTTTTCCTCCTGCTTGTACATCCTGACACATTAAGAGCCACTTGCATTTCAAGGGGACACAAGCAACACTTGCTTCAAATCTCTCTCCTCACTCCTCTCTCAATGTTTCCAGCTGACAAAGACATCAAAATTTGCCTTGAGGAAGTGGAAAGAGGGGAAAGAGAACTCTCAGGAATCTAACTAAGCACATCTAAACCCTGTAAAGTGGGCCATGAATTCACACCGTGGATCGCACACAGTTCAAGTAATAGCTGTATGTTAAGTGCAGCAGACACTGTCACACACTGAGCTGACCTGCAAAGCTGACCTGAAGCTGTTTGTCTGCCCCAGGGCACGGGAGATGTTTAATTGGTACCCACACTGCAGTTACGGGAGCAGCTTGGTGCTCCCAGCATCCTCCTTTGCATGGCTCCAGATGTGCTTCAAAAAGCTTCTACAAACCCATGCAAGTAACTCTGCTGTTCCGTATCAGTTTCTACGCCTGTAAAATGAGAGTAATTATACTAATCTTAAAAAGAACTTAATACATCAACTGAAGAGAAGTTGATTCACTTGCCATTGACATAATCCAGCCCTGGAATTCCCCATCTAATTAATTCTCTCATCTGAGACACAACATTTAGGCCAGAATACATTAAAGAAAATATATTTACACATGGAAAGTACTGTAAAGCTTAGTGACAAATGTGATCTGTTACTGAAGTCTAACAGCACACACAGAGTACATTTTGTAAGTTTTCCTGCTAAGAATTTTCTTGGATCTGCTCTGCTGTATGGCACACAAACATGTATCTGCACAATAGCTGGTATCAAAACTCATCTAAAAAGATGAAAAAATATCCACCATCAAACCAACCAAACTATTAACCAAATAATCCCCCAATCTCCACTTCTTCCATGCTTTAAACTATTCGGAAAAACTAATTATGGAGCACATAAACTGCAAGAAATATAACTTTGCCATAGACTGAAAAAACTAAATGGCATGCTAGATAGTTATGTACATGAGAATATCACAGATTTCTTTGGTTATCCACTTCATATATTCTTCAGCTGAAGTCAGAGAAGTAATTTCCTTATTTGCCATTATAAAATGGAGGCAGTAAGAAAAATATGATTTTCTGTAGCTGAATTGCCTACTTCAATCCCTAGAACTGATTTTTTATTGCCAACTGTCCTATCCATTAATATAAAGGAGCACAATCCCCCAACATCTGCTATAATTTTTGAGCAGTTTACCAAGTAACATGTGAAGAAATGAGCAAATATTTTAATAACTAGAATTCAAATGCATTAGAATAAAGGCATTATAAATATAAAAATACAAGTGAGTTTTTACGGACAGAAAGAAAATGTTATGCATACATTAAAATGTATATAGATATTACATGTTTCTAGAATCTATATGGAATATGTAGGTAGATTATATCTATACTGCATCTATGTTGTCTATATGTCTGTGTATGATGGATATATTTATACAGATATAAATACACATACTTTTATCTCTAGAAAATATAGACCTCTTAACTAACATCAGTACCACCACTTCCCCCCCCCCCATTTGGGAGAAGCTGTCAATTTAAAACAGAGAACTTGAAATACATTTATCCCTAACCCTATGGTAAGCCATGCAGTTAGAGCCTAAAGGATTTATTTAATATTCTTCTTACTAGCAGCTGACAGACATCTGACAACACAGAACTGCAACATGTAATTTCTCCACAGGCTGATTTCACTGAGCCCCAGATGCTTTAGCAGAAGAAAGAGAAAGACACTCCACATTTCTAGGGTGGAGGATGGAAAATTAATTTATAACAAATGGCCCTTGTTTTAATAATTTCTATCAAAAATTAAGAGGTATTGATTTTTAAAAAACAAATGAAAAATATCCTAAGTAGTAATACATTCTTGGTTCATTAGCCTGCTTGTGTCTCTCTTTTTTTTTCTTTTTTTTTTTTTTTTTAATTATTGTGTGTGTTAAGGCACCATGTGTGGCAGAAACCAATCTAAAATTTTCTAGAGGACGTTCCATGTTATCCCCCTAAACTTATCATATCAATTCTTCTCCCTCTAGCTGAATGAAGGCAAATTACAACAGAAGACAAGTAGCTCTTTCTCGTGTCATCTCCCATGCATGAAGCAGTCTATAATAAAATGCAACAAGACAAAATTATAATAATCCCTAAAATGATTGTAAGGTGATTATGTTCCATTTCACTTCACAAGCCCTCCAAAAGGATTGATTTCATGCCTTTATTTAAGCGGCATTCCTCGAGGAACTCTTTAGGGGTTTTTTTTCCAGACAGGACACAGCACACTGCGACAGAGGTGGAAATGACAAAAGGCAAAGTCTGTAACACAGAGCTCCAGCTTTCCCCAGTCCTCCCCGTGGTTCGGATGAACCTGTCACATGTCCCCTTGGCAGTGCGAGAAAGGTGACACTGCCAGGTGTCTTGAACTTGATCCCTCTCGGGTTTGTTCCTTCGCCAGTTGCATCCAAAGTGTGAGCTATTACTATCAGGGGAACCAGCCTTTTACAGAAGCACTTTGGAAGCACCTGAGACTGCATCAATGAAATCTTTCAAAAAACTAAATACAACATTTCATAATACATTCACTTGCTACAGCGTTAGACAAAGTAAAGAGCTCTGAACCCCTGCACAAAGGTCAAAGCAGAGAACAAAATCCTCGGTAGAGCCACAGATCAAAGTGATTCAAAATCAGTGAGAAGATGTGAGTAACGTAATTTAAGGAAGCTCAACTTTCCAACCTAACAGCTTGGCCAATAGCAGAAATCCACCAGAAACTAAACCGAGTATGATGGTTATATTAACTTTAAAGGTAAGTATTTAAGCTCTTTTTGCACTTGTTTGTTAGGTTGTATTTTATCTGAAATGCATATTGTGAGCAAGACAGTTGGAGAATAATGAGTTACAGGCTGTTTAGAAAGAACAGAAAATGTAATATAAACTCAGTATTCCCTCATAATATAGATATTACCATAGTCTATAGAAAAAAAAAGTTATCTTTACCCTGACTAAAGGTGACTGAATACTGCTCAAGGACAAAACATTTCCAAGGTTTACCTGGCAAAGTTTCATCAACACCAGCTTTCATTGAAAGAAAAATAATCCTGTATGTTAGTTAACTCACTCTTTATGTTGTCAGTTGACTAATGAACAATCACATATACAGTAACTTAAATATAATGCGTAAACCTCAGCAAAACATGCCGTCCTTCCAGAAAAACAAAGGTGTTCCATAGTGATACTGGTAGAGCATCTTTACATATGAATAAAACAGAAATGCATCCAGAGTGCACACAGACCAACATTCAATAGAATGACTGTCACCCTGCAAAAGTAAAAACTTGTTCAAGTCAGGAACAGAACTGTGCCTGCCTAAAATCTCCAACTGAGCAACTGTGTCACTGACTGGAAGGACACAGGGCAGCACAGGAGAAAAACAGCCCAAATTTCAGCAGTCAGAAAATACAATGGGGGTTACAGCTGGAAGGGAATTGAGCAATAGCTGGAGACAAAACAGTGCAACTGACCATGAACAGTTTGAAGTACTGCAGAGTTACAGCATTATTATACTAAACTGCATAAAAGAGAGGGCATTGCTGTTTTAAAAAAACTTCCACATAACAAAACTGTAGCACTGCCTGGCAAAATGAGCCCTGATCTTCAACAAGGTACATCTGTGACGTAAATTAATTGGCATATTTCCCACTGAGACACAGACTGAAACAAAAGAAAATCCCACCATAGGAGCAGGATGAGATAACTAATACAGAAGATGAGAAAACAAAATCTCTTTGTTGTCTTTCACTCTGTTTTTGGACACCCATCTACCAAAGGTATCAAACAGATAATATGCCAAGGCAGCAACAGAGCAGGAAAGGGATACCACATCCTAACCTCCTGCTCTGTAACTCTGCCTTACATGTGGGGCATCCTAAGGACTGAATTACAGTTCAAACTTTAAAAGGAACAGAAAAGCTTTTAATACACCACGCAAAACAATAAACTAATTAACCCTCGAGCAGACTTGAGGACACGCCACAGATCATCACAGCAATAGCATTTACAAAAGTCATAAATAGCTTCAGCAAAGAGCCAGCTGAGATACACTTTGTATCGGACAGCCAGATTCTCCTGATGTCTGGTGCTGCTCAGAGCAGACCAAGTATTTCAGAAAAAACCCCAAGAACAGGGATCCCAAACCGTGCTCACAATTTGCACTATGCTTCTCAAGAATCTGTGGAGGTTTTTCCAGATAAAAGAGGTCTCTAGATTAACATGTACTTTTTTTCCATCTTTAAATCGCATCTCTGCAATTACCCATGTAACAAGGTAAAAACTGGATTGGTCCATCTGCTGCCTACTGTAGTGTGGTCCCTTCCCCACCCCCATGATCTCTAGTTAGGTTCTCTAGAAGCTGAGGCACTGGAAATTGAATATGGGAAGAAAGCTTTAATTACGTCTTACATTGCCATTTACGATTTTCCTGTCAGAAAACAAACCGAGTATTTGGGTCAGATGGGACGCCAAGTTCTCTGTCTCAGGCAAACTGGACTTCTCAGCCATGTGCAAATCGCTCCTCCTGCACACACGGTACATCTGAGCTGAACACATGCTGTCCAGACATCTAGGATTTCTCTGCATCTCTAGAGGAACTGTGACTCCATCTGAATGTCCCATGGCTTGATTAGAGTCACTACAGGAATTCCCAGGCAATCAGCCAAAGGCCTCACAAAGCACCCAGACAAGAACCAGCCTCACATAAGTGCCAGACACAGAAACCCACAGAAGCCCAGAGAACGAATCACTGAAGCAGGACAGAAAGCTCGGCTTTGGTAGAGGCTGAACTTCCTTAGAACTGGTCACTGTGATACTGGCTTCAGGAGGGAAGAATTATCATTCTAGGGATATCAAAATCTTCAGAGCACAGACGGCAAAATTCCTTTATTACAATGCTACTTTTGTTGGTTTTAATTTCCCTAAAATTTGGAAGCTTTAGTGTGTGTTTACCAAGTGAAGAAAATAAAACCACTTTTCCTCTATTGCTTCACCCTCAAAAATAATAATGCAAGGAAGTCAATATTCTCCAGATTCTTTGGAAATTCTCACTCTAGCTAAATGTTATTTTATTGTTGAAGCAGATATTGACCAATATTCCAACACAAAGTGAGCTCCCTGTTCAGATTATCTCCATTCCCCTTATAAGAACATTTCTTAACCATAGGAAGGCAATTCTTGCTGCAGAAGGGAAAAAGGCCTACCATCATGCATAAGGGATTTACTGTACAGATCAGCTTAAGGGTGTACATCTGTGTACCACAGACTTTATGAATACTGTCAATGCCACAGTAAAACCAAAATTCTGCTTCTGTAACTGCATGTTCCATATAAGACATCAAAAAGAAATCATAATTTCTATTCTCTGACCTGCTTATAGGGACAAACAAACATTATAAATACTATTAACCTACGACACCTCTGTTATAACCTGAAGAGAGGGGTGCTACCTTAGGAACAAACATTGAAGGGAAGTCTGGGGAGAAACTTAACTAAGCTGCAACCCATTCTCCCCAAAATATATGAATGTCTCCAGAGGACCAGGAAAAAAACTTTTAAAATGTAACCTGAAACAAGATTTTTGCTGAATTTGTGTGAATTCTTACGGACTTCCACCAGAGCAGCTGTCTAGCAGGGCTTTTACAAACCACTGCAGTACATGCACCCTCGTGGTTTTACCTACATTTCCTGTCTCAGTTTGCTTTCCTAACAAGTAAAGGTCTGCAAACTATTTCCAAATGAAATAGCAGAGAACTGTCTGGAAGCTCATTGAAGACCTTTGTCCCTGAATGAATGCAGGTAGCAAAGAGCAATAACACAGAGATTTGTACTTGGAGAGGGCCAGGATTTACTCCATTGGTAATCCTATCCCCCATGGACTATTCCAAATGCACAGGCAACTGGAGCCAAAGGGAACAACCTGCAGACTCAAAATCTACCTGAGCAAAGCTTCTCTTGACCTTGCAGACACTTGTCAGACCCAGCTGAGGGCTGTAAGCACTCCCATCCAAAAATGGCTGCAGCGCTACCTGACTTGGACAGGTCACGTAGAGCAGGTTACAGAAAATTGCAGATAATATGCAATTCAGCTGGCTGCTTGTAAGCATGTAAGGTTTCCTATGGAAGAGTCCTGCTGGAGTGAGGTTTTCAGCAATGATCACTGCTGAACCCTCGAACTAGTTCAGAAAACCAGATAATTAGCATAATGTAGATACTATATATATATATATAAAAATTATATATATAATATATGAAGTAATACATTCTTTACATTTTTATATTATTTTCTCCAATTTTCAGTCTAGATTCCTTAAATTCAGTTTAAAACAATGTTTAGTTATTGTGACATGTTTTAGAACAAACCCATTACTATATGAAGAAAATGTCAAAAGACCTTTAGGAAGTCTAGGAGCACCTGATGCTGTTCCATGGATCAGAAAACCACTGATAACTGCTGTATGCTGCTCCCAGGGAACTGGAATTTTCCCCTACTATTCCATCCATGCAGTGTGCCAGTGGACAGATGGCAGCAAGGTACAAAATACGTAATGGACACAGATCAGCTGCATGATAGGGAACTTGTATATTTTTCCAGTGTATCCAGGTTTATGTCAAGAATGAGCTCTTAGAAAAAACAAGTATATTTACAAGCAGTGTGAATAAAGGAAGCATGTATTAGCATATTCCCATATACTTCTATAAATTAATTTTTTTAATGCACAGAAGGGAAAGCGATTTTTCTTCATTTCTGGCTTTCCTTCAATTACAGCCATAATTGGTCACATTGAAAAAGGAAGATGAAACATACAAAAGGGGAAACATTCATACAGTGCTGTGCAAAAATAAAGAAGAAAAGAAAAGGGATCAACAATTACAGAGCTGCACACAACAAAAGGCTGCACAATGTCCTGCAAGAGCCTTACTGTAGTCACAGGCTTTTATACAGATGGGCTGCCTTGAAGGGCAGTACCTTGTGATATACAACGTGAACAAACCCATGCCGTAAGACACTTCCTCTGAAAAGAACATCCACAAATTTCCTTACTCATCCAATTAGGCACACCGAATGATGTGAACACTGAAAAAGCTTTTGCCTTAATTTTTCCGTTAAGTGCAATGACCACAGGAATACTAAGTTTCCAGAAAACAGCAAAACTCTTCCTTCAGTTGTCCAGATCTGCAATACAAAAAACCATAAGCAGGGAACTGCAGTCAACCCACCCTGAAAACTTGGTAAAACATTGGTTTTTTAATCTCAACTATCAATTAATTGTTATTTTGAAATTTCACTGAACATAGACCGGAACAATTAAAGTTTCTGCTGGACTCATACCAAAAGTAAACCAAAGTATTTACTGTTTCTTCAACACCCTGAACAGCTAAAAAAAAATGGAGCAGAAAGGTTCTGGAGTTACTGGGAGCTTTTTCATCTCCTTTCACTGCATTTTTCTTAAAACTGGGTCGATTCTGTTATTTGCTAGAGAGGCAAAGATTCAACTCTTTTAGGAACATTATTAATAAAATGCTCATCAGAATTTTGTAATGAACGAAGGGGAAAAAACTAAATGACATTTTTGAAACCAGAGTTCTGACCAATTAAATTTGTCCCGAATATCATTAAAAATTAATATTTTATCCTCATAAATTTGAGAATGATACTTAAGTCAAAGAAATAATTTACAGGACAGTAACGTAATACAGGTTTTCTGACTGTCTAGCTCCTGTATAAGACAAGCCAAAGAAATTAATTCTGTCATCTTTGTATGAAGCCCATGACTTCCATCAGAATGGAGTTAAATCCAGTTGGGCAGTCACAAGAGGCGCCCCCAGGGCTCTGTTTTGGGGCCAGTTCAGTTGCAAATGACGCCAAGTTGGGAGAGAGTGTCACAAGAAGGACATTAAAGTGCTGGAGCAAGCCGGCCTCTTCTCTCAAGTAACAAGCAACAGGACAAGGGGAAATGGCCTCCAGTAATGCCTGTGAAGTTCAGGTTGGATATTAGGAAGAATTTCTTCACTGAAAGAGTGGTTAAGCATCGGAAGACGCTCCCCACAGAAGTGGTGGAGTCACCATCCCTGCAAGAGTTCAGAAAACAAGTAGATGTGGCCCTTCCCAACACAATTAGGGAGTGTGGTGGTTTTTGGTCTGAGGTTAGACTTGACAATCTTGGAGATCTTTTCCAACATTAATAATTCTATACTTCTATTAATTTAAGGTACAAAATTGATTTTAGGAAGACAATCAGCACTGATTAAAAGACTTCAGCTGGTGGACAGTCCATCAGATTCCAGATGGTTAACTGGACTTGCCACTGAAAATTTGGTGAACTTGCTTCCATTCTGCTTTATCTAGTTACATTTTCTAAGTCATGGATCTCATTACCATATCTGTGCTTAAAAATATATTCCTACCATTGTTAGTCTTCTTCTCTGTTCTGGTAACTTTAGGCAACAATTAAGCTGCCTCTTATCCTTTTTTTTTTTTTTCCCCATGAAGTAAACAGATAATTTTTATTTTTGCAAAGCTTGTCTTGTAAGAACAGATTGTAGAAATTTCAGCTCTCATCTCACACACAGGCAGATCGCTGCTCCTACAGTATTGAAAACTCACTTTCAAAAAATAGACAATAAGAGATTTACCCCTAGGCTTTAAAAAAACCACTTTTACAGCTCAATAAAATCACACATTGATGTTGCAAGCAGCCAGCAGGATTCTACATGACAGTACAGGACACTTGGGCAGTGAGGACAGGGACCCTGGTAGTCACACCTGACAGTCACTGCCATTCCTTTTCCATTGCACAGTGTTCCCTGGCAGTTTGCACTCTGACAGCTGAGGGCACCATTAAATGGAGTTACACGTTCAACCTTGCCTGTTTTAGCCTGTGGACTGTCAGGCATGGCAGTAGGTTTTTAATTTAAGATATTTTCTTTGTCTGGAAGTAATTAATGCATCTCATAAGAAGACAAATTTCTTTTTCCTTCACAAAGGCCTGATTAGAAAACATTCCAGTTATAAATACGGAGCTCTCCAAAGTGCAGAATGTTGCCCCTCGCACTTGCGTGGGTGGGCTGTGAGCCTTCACAGAGCTCTGATCTCACAGAAACCTTTACTAAACAAACCTCAATAGGTTTGCGAAGGGCCTTCCTATTTAAATCAGTACCAGGCAAAACTTTCAAAGAGTGTCTGCAAAACAGAAAAATCCCACATCTATGGATACAGAAAACTGATAAACAAAGCCAGTTAATCTTTAAAAACATTGTTCTATTTTGAAGAATCTTCTGGGGTCACTCTTTTCAGATACGTCAGAAAAGCTCAAGTTATAACCTTGAAATTGAGACCTAGTAAGTGGCTTTATTACAAAAGGCTGCATTGTAATAAGTAAACAAGACACTGAGCTACAAACTTAGATTTTTTTTTTTTTTTATCACTTCCTAACTTCTTGGTCTTTGGATTTCCAAATATAGTCTTCTGTTAATGTAGCTCTCACAGTATGGATTTTCGTATTGTACAAATAAATAAACTGCACACTTTCAGAACAATGTAGCAGTTTTTACTGTCCTGTGTGGATAATCAGGGAAGGCCTTTTTCAGTCAAACTGATGGAAATAAAGGTGAATTTTCATTATAAAGTATGTTCTGAAAATATGCAATTTCTTTGTATTAATGGAATAAAACTCAACAAAACTGCATGAAGAATCTGTATCTCAAAAAGAATTCTACCAAGCCCCTAGAAAGTCTGTCTCATTTAGAATGATGTGTATAGGAACTGTTGATAAAAGCAGGTAACCCAGCATTGGGGTACAGTTAATGGGTTTTAATTCCAAAAAGGATTCATATGTTCATTGGCACAGCATCCAGCAAGCAGTGAAATGGATCCTAATATAATTATCTCTCTCTGAAGTCAAAATGGCAACAAAAATCCCTGCTATGTTCTATCTGGTGACAGAGTTGTATCTTAGCAAAAATGCATCTTCCCAGCTCACAAAATCAGCCTACGTATTTTGTCTACCATTTACTGAGGAAGAAGAGGAAGAGAAACACCAATTCCTTTCACAAAATCTGTGTATTTCCTGGCCACTTCTCTGAAGAGCTGGAGCGCTCATTAGATGAGATACTTCAATGTCAGAGGCAAAGCCCTTCGCAGAGCTGTACCAGTGCTGCAATAGCGATCTTGCAAAGAAAGGCTTTGGCACCCAGAAGATGTGAGTGAGACCCCAGGCTCCCCAAGTTACTTGGCTTTCAAATATTAACAAATGACAAGAAGAGAAGGAGGGTTTCACTCACTGCAGACATGGACACTGTATTCACAGCTAATAGGGAGACCCTATCACAGCCAGTCTGGCTATCCTTTAAAGCATCGGTCTCCTGGGGTGGGGGGGAAGGCAAAAAAAAAAAAAAAAA
>VZRN01002709.1:556332-576971 GCA_013397935.1 Dasyornis broadbenti | reverse complement strand
AAAAAAAAAAAAAAAAACCACAAAACAATAATAAAAAAAAAAAACCTCAAACAAAAAAGAACCATGAACCCACAGATACTGATAAAATCAAAGGCACAGCACCTTTGCACATGCCTCGTTTGCAGAGGTCTTTTTATTCAATGACTGATGGGGTAAATAACTACAACTTGAAGTGACATCACAGACATTGTAGAAATTATGAGGATTTTTTGCAAGTAGGCATGCTTTTCGCAAACTTAGGAATGTTCAACAGGAGTTTTCCAGTGTCTAAATATCAAAATATTTAGTGTATTGTACTGGATCTGGCAGATTCAGTTGTCTCTAACAGTGGACAAGGCTGTCTGGGAAAGCTGTGAACTAAACCGTTCCTAAGCCTGGAGGGAAACCTGCATTTTAGTGTAAAATTAATGTAATGATCATAGCTCATGGAAGTGATTATCTAAATTATTTTCCTTTAAATGGTAATAGGACCATGTGACAAATATTCCACAAGCAGGAATACATTAATAACTGCAAGGAAAACCAGCTCTGTTAAAACTTGCATAAAATAAAGTCCCTCTCCCTAGCATGTAGACACTGGATGGTGGGAAAGGAATTAACAAGGAATATTCTGACTACTCACATACCTAATATGCTCCCTTGCTGAAAACTTTGGAGCACGTGAATATACAGCATTCATTCTTTAAGCCCTTAACAGAAGCCTTTTTTTCCTCAGCTTCAGGAAGCAAACATGTCAAAAGCTGTTTGGACTTTGATATTCCAAAAAAAAAAAAAATAACACAGCTATGTTCTTTGCCACATTCCAATTTTTCCTGCTTTTTCATTTAGAATGATAATAGCTGCCAAAATGTTTCAAGCTTGAGGATAAGAAAACACCTTCTAAAATTAACAGTAAAATAGCCAGAGAAATCAAGTTGCTGCCTTGGTGAACCAGTAACATGTACAGAAACAGAGAATATATTGCCAGAGGTGTAAATATTACTTGAAGATAAGCGGTAAACCAAGTGACCAACATACAGTCCCAAAAGCCTCTTGGCCTTTGTTCCACCAACCAAATTATTGAGAAGACAGAAAATCCTTCTGAGACACAGAAGACAAAAGAACAGGGAAGGGGAGATTATGTCAAATTACATGAAAGTTAACAGAAATAACATTATGATTTATAGGAAATCCTCCATCAAATTCCTAGAGAGAAAAACAAAACAAAAAAACTTCCAGAAATACAACAGCTTACTAAATCAAAGCTACTGCAGTAATACAAGTATTTTATTGGGTAGCAAGTTGCTAAATTCCCTTTCCTACTGAAAGATCCCATTTGAGAGTCCCCAAAACTCAGAATTATTACTTTTGTATTACGTCCATCTTTCACTGACCACGGTCGTGGCTCAGCTTTTGGAGAGAGACAATTGTAAGTGCAGCAGTGGAAAGCTGCACATGGTTTTTTTCAGTAACACCTCCCAAAGCAAAGCAAACCCTGTGTGAGAAAGCAGGAACTCTGTGGGAGCAGCATCTCTCTCTGCCTCTCTCTTCAGGAGCAGCAGTTTCTGGAGTACAGCATCCAAAGTTATTTGCTTCAGTACCTGAAGAAACAGCTTAGCTCATCAATCAAAAGCACATTCTCAGACACCCACAGCAAAACCACCCCCAAATACTGTAGGCAAAATGTGTATGTGTACCAAGGCAAATAAAATAATGATTCCTGACAGATGAGTAAGCTTTTTAGAAAAATAAGTCTGTTATCACTTAATTATTGAATTTGTACACCATCTTTAACTATACAGTTGCACAGATTGCTGTACTACCCTAAACTGAAAATTCAGTAAATTCTGTCTCAAATTCCCAGCCTATGCTGTCACATCACAATACGATTCTTGTTTGAATAATAAAATTAATTTAAAAAATAACTGGATACATAAAAAACGAGTGTATTTTCAAAACTTATGGAAGGTTTCAAAACCTATAGAAAAGGGGATGGTGAAGTATTCAATCATAAATTTGCACTTGTTTATTTGAAATATTTATTTCCCACTGTTACAAATAAATTTTACAACTATTTTTATACAGCGTCCTTTCAGAAAGCTACAGTACTAGGGCTTGCATTCTGTAGCTGTTTTGATTCACAGATTTTCCCTTGGATATCCAGTTGAATTCAATTCTCACTTAGCCTTAACTATCACATTTCACTGTCCAATACATGGAATCTCCTGTACCAAAGCTGATTGCCTTTCAGAAAGGCATCTCATCAAACTCAACAGCACTTTCTAAATGAAAACCAACCCAGTTAGAAAACCTTTTGTTCTTAATATTTGAAATTCTTTTGGATTGTATAATCTGGCCTATTGAAAAAGATGAATTATTCAAACTGAGTTTTCAGGTATCAACCCAGAACATGAAATATCTATGAAACATACACAATTAATTTTATCTTGTCCTAAACAATTTTCTAGATAATCTGTTTATTCTGTTATCTGGAACAAAACCCAAATGGGTACATCTGCCATGTAATAGCTGTAGACCATTAATGGCATTTCTGATTAGACAGAAGTACATATTCCTCAGCTAAAGCTGTATCTAATCATCCAAGTCAAGCTCCTTAAGACTTTCTAAAATGTAGAAAAGTGAAATATTGCTGCCAAAAAAAAATATTCATCAGAACTACGATAAAAAAATGGTGTGAAAGGCAGCATGCTGGGGCTTTTAACAACCCTACTGCTTCTCATAATTTGGAAGAAATTAAAATTATTCCAGTGACTTAAGGGAAAAAGCAAGCTTTTACCCCTGACGAACTGTGAGCATTTTTTAAACTGTCTTACTTAACAATTTGGGAAATGTGTAGTGACTGTGTTCATGAGCACATTACCCACAGGCCTCAAGTGACACCCTGCCCATGCTTCCTCACACCCTTTCATTCTTCTGACACAGGACTGCTGCTTTCTTCTAGGGCCTTGCCCATGAGAGGGCTCATGAAAGTCACATACTTTTATCTCTGTATCTTGTGCCTTAATGACTGTGCAGAACTATTGTACAGCTATTGATTTGTATAATTAAAAAAGAAAAAAAAAGACTGTATTAGTAACAATTCTCTGAGAGAACTAGGACTGCTGAGCTTGTCTATGGCTTCAGAGAGGTGGGGGATGACAGATTTTGCTGACATTTGCACTTGGACAGCATTGAAACACGAAACAAAAATGGTTCACAAAATGTATATTCGTTTCTTCACAGCACTGGAAAATAACACTACTCTCTTCCCAAATTACACATAAAAATAAAGAACCCTTCATGATGGCTGCTTTCTGCAGAGCTCACATAAATGGCTTCTAGCTGTCACTGTCTGGCCCAAAGCTTAATTCCACTGAGCTGCTGAGAATAAAGGAGAGTGATTAAAGAAATACAGTGTCACTTCCAATACTATTTTTATGCTATACTAGAACAATATAATAGATTAGCATCCCTAATGTATTTTGGAACTCCAGTATGTGTCTGCAGTATACCCCAACTCAGAAATCTGGCTGGTAGACTTCAGTCTGCATTTGTTTATACAGCTGAAGACTACTGGTTTCATATAAAGCTGCACTGATCTGATTTGAACACCTCCCAGCACAGAAAGTGCTGGATCTGACTTCCTATGCTGAATTGCAGTAACAGGTTGAATATACAGTTGTGCTGAGCTATCACAGAAGACTGAGTATATCAAACACTATTTTCCCTTCAAAACACAAACATCTGTCAGTCTTTCCCCCATATAGATGTAGTAACTTTCTTTTATTTGAAGATGTTTTCTTGATGATGAAATCTAAAATATTCACTATATATTGTAACTTTTACTTTACAATCCAGGCAATGATGGGAACACAAGTTAACTCAAAAAAATCCATAATGAGCAGCCTTTCTTTGCATAATCTATTAATCCATTTTATGATAGAACACATAGCACAGCTACTTGAAGAGTTTCACAGTAAGCTTCACCTAAAGCAGACAGCTGTAAACTTCTAAGTGAAAAAACTCTCTGCATTCCACATCTGATTCATATTTTGCTTTTAATGAAAGAAACTGCAACATACATACTTTCTGAAGCAAAATGAGTGAAAAATGAATAAAGCAATTTGAGAAGGTCTCAAGACGGAAAGAAGTGCGATTAACTTCAGTATTAGGAGAGGTTCAAAGAGATGACAGTAATGTAAGTAGGGACAGGGTGAAGCTCTTGGGTTCCAGTCCAAATCTCTCAAATCCAATGCTCTAAATGAGAGAATGAGAGTCCAAACTCTAAATATACGTGTCTAAAATTAAAATGGCCTAAGAGGTCAACAATCTGTATCTTCCAGTTTATTTAAGAAGCTGTAGAGTTACTCAATTGTGTGAAAAAAAACCCCAGCCCAAATTGCAAAGCTCATGTCCCAAGTTCAAGGGCCCAGGTTTAACATACAATGATTTGCTGCATTCTATGCACTGATTTTCCCTGAAGTTAGAACTTTTGCCTCAGACACAGGGGTCTGTCTCTTTGCTTGTAGTATTCTCAATATCAAAAGCCCTCTTCACTTGCCATGGGCAGTAATACAACCGATTAACATGGATTAAGCAGCTGCTCCCTTCAGTTTTTAGAAATTTGGCAATTGTCCTCTATACACTCCCTTACTCGCCCAGTTAAGTGATGTATCAAGGGAAGAAGTAGGTACAATTCAGAATCTGAGTGTTAATCCTCCAAATATTTAGTAAACTACAGTTGAGAATGATTGGAAGTTGTAGAATTGTGCTGCCAGAAGATGCAGATTAATAGGAGTTGAGAAGCATCTGATTTTAAAGGCTAATTTTTTACAATTTTTTTTTTACCCTCCTTTATTCTGCAGCTTTGAGAAGTATTTAAGAGAACCACAAAACACCTACATTTTCAAGTGGAACTATCCCATCTCCTGGCTACAGCACCTGACTGCAACTCAGGCTGAGGAGAGATGTGCTGTTGGTATTCCATGTCTGCACTTCAGCACCTGATGTATCCATCAAGATGGTGATTATCATAACAGCATTTTGCAAATGTTCTTCATGACATGTTTTAATAACAAGAGATCTCAGAAGATGAGCCAATAACCACACTGCCACTCAGCAGGAGCCCACCTCTCCTTTCAGTGCCAGATTTGCAACAACAAACCTCACACAGTTTTGTACATAACATTCACTGTCTTGTAGAAACAGAGACTGTGACAGTTCAATCATGTCTTGCCGCTATGAGGTTATTTTCATCACAGATCATATATGAACGAAATAATGAGGAGGGGTATCTGGCAATGACATTGCAAATCCTTGCTGCTAATGAATTTTATGTTAAAGAACATACATGAGAGAAGGAAAAAAAACCAACAAAAAAATAAACCAACAATACCCATCCACAGTCCAAATTGGAACAAACCCAAATTCAAACATAACCCATACTGAAGAGCATTAAAAAAGCCCTGCACCATCCACTCTCTAAAAATCTCATTGCCTCCCAAATCTTCTCCCTTGGGAAGTCAGCATGGCCAGAGTTCCCCTACACACCACATTCCTCTGCATTCCCTGCTGAAAGCCTGGGACAGACAGGTGAGAGAGGAAGGAATGGCTATGGAAAAAGCTTATACTGACCAACAGGAACAGAAGCTATCTTGCTCTACATGTACACATAAATACATGCATATACACACATATGTCTAAATATTTATTCTACCCTAACAGTGTATAAACCCTTGTGTGGCGAACATCTTTCTCCACCACAAATACAGGAAAGGTTTATCATCTAGAATGTGTTTTATCTTTGCATAAAGGTTGGTATTTTATTTCTCCAGGTGTTCCTGGCCCCTTTTCTCTAACTGATTAAATTAAAAATAAGTAAAAAAAAAAATATTAGGACATCTCTTTCAGTTCTGCCACCGAAGTAGAGCAAACTGCCCAAGAAATACTTTGTAATTTCCTTTCAAGTTAAACAGCAGAAGTGCTTTTGATTAGAACTGTGGCGAGCACACGTTTTGCTACTATTCCTTTGGCTTCAGTCAGCAGCTCAGTTCTTGGAGCTGGCTGAAACATTCTTAGTAAAATTTGATACTCAGCAGCAACGAGGATGCTAAACCAACAGAAGAAACAACCAGGCTCCATACTTTTTTCTCTTGGGAACACTGGACATGTCAATAACCCTCTGATTCAAACAGATCAGCAGAACCAAAAGCTACAGAAGCACTGTGAGGAAAGAACACGAGATGAGTACCTGCTCCTTGAAAGGCCTATGGCATGAGAAAATTAAGAAGTGTCCTCACCTCTGAAGCTGTTCCTCATATGCCAGATTCCTCCCCCCAACATATCCTGAAACATAAAAATAACAGCCAGAGAAAGTGCTCTGCTGCTTCTACAATGCAATTTAAGAAAGTCCATTAACACCTCTTTCAAATATATAAGCGTCTTAATTGAAAACAATTTTGGGACAACCAACAGTGAGATGTACAAGTGATGCTTTTGGACCCTGCCCACTCCCAAATGCTTTCTGTTTCTGGGGTCAACTACTTCCAGACATGACAGAGCAGCCAGCTGGACTCCTGACTCTGAAAAGTGTGGGGAAACGTGACTCTTCTCCAGTCCAGCAAAGGAACACACTCACATTAACCATGTAGGAAGCATCAGAGAAAAGGCCATCAACAGGAAGTCAGATGAAAAGCTATAAAGAAATAACCAAAATTTGCAATAAGAACAAAGACATTTTCTTGCTACTATTAAGTCATCTTAATTTTTTAAAATTTTACCTGTATGTTTCTACCCTCACAGTCAATAGGGGAGTCTTTTGCTTCATTAAAGGACTATTAACACTACCTGAAATTTATCATGTCAAGTACGGCAGCATGTGAAAGTTCACACATTATGTAAAGCTTCCACAAAGAGTAAACCTTGAAATTGTCATGTGAGATGCAAACTGACAGTCATATGCTGTCCCTCCTGTTCTAGCACCAATCCACATTTGGATTCCTTTCATACCTTGTAAACTTAGAAATTCTGTGTGAAAGCATGCTGCAGAGGCAAGATATTCACATTAGTGAAGATCAGAGACTATGACAAGGTGAATGAAGGTTTTCCTAATGGCACCAAACACAGCTTTTGGCATAAATACATCAGTGATAAGAACAGCTTCAGTTGCAAATGCTAAAAGGCAGCAGAGAACTGGGGATATGTGTGGGTCTGTGGGTGAGTGAAACTGGATTCTGAACTCTCAGGCAGAAGACTTTATATGCATCTGTGCAAGCTGCTTGTAAACTTTGGTGACACCTGGACTAAACAGAAGGGTCACGTTCTGAATCCTCCAATTATCATAGAGGCAGAACATGAATTAAAAAGACTGCTCACACATCGTGTTGCTGCACACTATTTCAGCTGGGGAAAAATAGGAGTGTTTGAAAATAACTAAAAATCCCTAAAATCAGCAGCAGTCTCAGAATGAAGAAGAGGCCAGGAAAGAAGGCAGCAAAGATCATGACTGGCAACAAGGGAAAATCCTATAGATGAGAGATGCATGGAGACAAACGAATGCCAGGGGTGGCCAGGAACCCTGGCCAGTGTTTTCCAGAATGGGTAACTTAAAGGAGAGGCACAGCACAAAGCAACACAACTTTCTACCCAACCTTCCCAACCTGCTCAACCTGCTGGGAAGGGAAGTCAAGACTCACTGAATGTACTGCAGGCAGCAGAGCAGGTGAGTGATGTCCCAAATGGGACCAATGTGATAAAAGCCTAACTCTTGTTGGTTCTACAATAAACCCACTCCACACTGGTTTTAGCTCTGCCTCATCTTTGACAGCAGCAAGACTCAGTTTCCTCTTAGTTCTTCTCAGCAAGCTGTGGCCTACCTCAGGAATAATACTACCTATTTATAGATGTTTAAGCACATTTGATTCACCATTTACAAAACAAAACCATAAAAAGTAAATAAAGGAAAACAAGAAAATCTAACTCCCCCAAACCAGAAAACATTTACACAATTCAACTTCATAACTGCAGGTCTCAAACTGAAATTTTACATTACATTTACAATAGTATTTTGGTAGAATATGGAAAACACTATCTGTCAAAAGAAAAATTAATTTTATACTGATAGTTGCTGCTACCTCATGGAAAAACAGAGCATTAAAGATTAAAAAAACAAACACTAATCTAAAATCGAAATTCACAATTAATAATAAAAAAGTTAGGAATCCACTCTAGGGTATCAAAGAATTAATTTTTATTTCAAGATTTCTATTTCTCGTATTGTGGAAGGAAGCAGGCAGAAGTATAAAAGCTTGGCCAAAGAGAGAGCATCTCAGTCTCTCGGGAGTTCATTTTATGCTGTAACTGGCGAAAAGCCTCTTTAAAAAGGTTATAAATACCATATTAATTTCATTAGGAAAACTCTCGTGGCATATTAATTTCATTTGTGGCACTGTTATTGCGTCTTTTTAGATGCATAAAATCTTAGGAGGTAATTTCATTAACAGTAAAGATCTGAGAAAGGCAACTAAAATATTTTAAACAGATTGGTGACAATTCAGCTAGAAAGCATACAAGTTTACTATAATTCTCTTCCAATTAACAGCACAGTGACACACAAGAGCTAGCAGGCTCTGCTAGTGAAGTTGTTATCCCCAAGGCCTCTGTATTTGCAAAGACTGCATGAATGCTCTCAAAAGATTAATGACCTACTCTTTTATTTAAGGCAGATACTCATCTTCAGTGATCACATATGAGTTCTGCAGCTAAGCATGAAATTTAACAGCTGTCTTAGCTTATTCTGCAAAGAAAGAAGATTTTTTTCACCAAACACTTGCTACCCTGGGCACTGAACAATTCTGGCCATGTGAAATACTGTAAGTGCCAGTATGTGCAATGGGAGTAGCAGCCTCTCCATCCTGGCCTTGATTTGTAACCTGACTTATGCAGAGAGGCCTCTGATGTTACCCACGGTCTCAGAAAGGCAAACAGGAGCTTTTCATCAAAGGATAAATCTATAAAATGCAAGTAGATAGAAAGCACGTTCTATCAAAGAACATTTCACACCCTATGATCACTTTTACAAACGCAGGATGTTTATTTTGTATGTTTTAAGTCATGAGAACTCTAAAACCTGTATACACTAACTGCTTAATTGAAATACCAGCTTAGCTAACATACAAAAGCAAATCCTTTTCTCATAGTCATGTTTAAACCCAGACTGTTCATTCAACTTCACTCTTAGTCACAAGGAAGGTAATACAAAAGGGCTTCTTTGAACCACAAAGGTACAACCCGGGTGACCAAGGCTGCTACTTTTTATGGATTCATGCAATTCATCTAATGAATTAAGAGTATATAAATCAGGAGTGAGGCTTTCTGAAAAGGATGCTATAGTTCAACAAGACCTATAGATTTTTAAGAAGGAATTAATTATCTGAGTTATATAGCTAGAGTGATATCAGGAGATGAGACTGTAAAACCTCATAAATGTCCCACCAGCCTCAGAAATCTAATGAGTCACATCCTAGACATCTCTCCAACAAAACATTAAATCCCCACAACAGATGCAAAGCCGCTGAAGAATATACCCGTTAATACATAGAAACTACATTCTGAAATAAAAAAGGTAACTTTTAAGCCCTTGTCCTCTTAACACTAAGGCAAATTTTTAAGAAGTAGTACATGTGCCCATTCTTTGGGCATTTCATGTGAAGTGTTCAGAGGCACCGAAAATGAATTTTTTAGAAACTTTGTTTCATGACTGATCATTATTCACAAAGCAGTATAAGCCCTATGATTGGCAAGCATGGGATTCATGGGACAACATGGATTTAGAGAAGTTCTAGAGGATCCCAGAAGGAGAAAGGTTGGAAGGGAATGCTGGAGTATCTGCCACAGTTTACCAAAGACTACACACCTGCAGGTTTGGTTTTAAACAGGCTCATCTAAGGGCTAGGAAAATGTTTCTTTTTGTGAAGTACAGAAGAACAGACAACACACAAGGGTTAGGGACTGATGTGCAGCTCTACTTTTTCAGATATACAACCAATGTTTTGAACTGGGGTTTTACAGCTTGGCTATTAATGAAGTTACAACTTTATCTGGAAGTTTAATCATCAGGACAAGAATAAACTTTTTAAAAGTACTTCAAATGACCTAGAAGCCTAAATCCCATTAAAAGAAGTCATGTGAGCCTTAAGGACCTGGAGTCAGCTTTTCAACTGAGGCAAGGAGCATTGGAAACTTTGAAAACAATTTTCTCTGCATGGCCACTGATATAAAATAATTCCTTTTAGTCTGTCTCTGAAAAGAAAAAAAAAATTATCTCAATACACAAAACTTAAATGTGCTACTGCAAAGCACTAACCAAAGACCTACCAAGCCACTGGATCTCAGAGCTATAGTCTGCTTTTTGCTACATTCGCTCAACTTTGTTGAATCCTGTGTGATTTACATACAGAGGAAGATGTCTTCCAGAAGAAAACAATACTTAGTGAAAGGTTAGTAATGTATTTAGAGGAAACGTGCTTATTCTTAACCAAAATATGTTTCCTGTAAATACTGTGAGATCCTGCTGCTAACTTTTTTCTGTAAATACAACAAACCCTCGTCTTATTTAACATGCATTATATGCAGTGACCCAATTTAACAGTGCAAGGCTTGAAGAAGAGCTGTTAGATCTACAAATATGTAACACCACTACATTCCAGCCAACAGTGGGAACGTGAAGAAGCAACACAGAAGGAGAAGTGCATATTATTAGCAGCTCTCTCCATCCAGATTATTTTATTAAACAGGCAATAAGCTTTCTCTTACCTGCTGCTTAGAAATTTCTAGAAATTCAAATAAAGAAACCCAACGAACCAAAACCAAAAAAAAAGCATACAATTTTCCTAGCAAATTACTGTAAAATTAACTACTTCCCTACTTCAAAATAATTTTACAAGGTATAAAGATTTCTACAGGTTTTTAGCAAAATATTCTTGCAATTTGACTATAACTCATTCTTCTAGAACACATCTGTAAATCTTCAACTGTTATTTTCAACAGCAGCGATAGCCCCTTACAACCGTATACCTACAGTTTTATATATACAGTACTGCATTTCATTTCCTTTGTAACTTAAGCTTGAAGATCAAACAAAGGTCACGTTTTGCATAAACACCTGTGCAGGCCGCGAAGTTCTGCTTTGGCGTTTCCACCTTCACAACACTTGGTGAACCCTTGCCTGCAGTGCTCTTTAGCTCAAATTATAAAATTACAATTAACACTAGGTTAAATTTATCATGGTATAGTGATAAAAACAAATAAGATAACCACAAGCTACCATAATTAGAGTTTGATTTATCGGACATTTTTGCATCTGGATCTCAGTATTTTACTATACAGGATTGAGCCAGTTTTAAAATTAGCTCCTCTTAAGACCATGAAATACACAACAATAATGGTGAAGTTACAGTTTTCTGTTCTTTTTTTCTTCCTCTCCCTAAACATAATATATTTTCCACAGCCACAGCCAAGGAAGAGATCGCTTGAAGATAAAATATCCCCAGAAATCACACCTATGTGGCAAACTATTTTATACAGTAACATTTCGCCCCACTTTAAAAGTGAATATACTGACATGGCATCATTTCAAACAGCTCAAAATAGACTTTTTTTTTCATAGATATTAGTCATGAGATGTGTTTTTAAATATCTGGGCCTTAATCTGCAGCTCTCTGACAGTAAAAGATGGTTTTAAGGATATGAACAATAATAGCAGTGAACTAAACCCACTTGTTGGCCATCCACTCTTTTAGTATTTCAGTTCAAAATGTATTTTACTGTCACAATGATTCCCTCTGAGATAATCTTCTGCCAAAGATACTCAAAACTCCACAACTCAAATACTATTTTCTGGCCTTGTTCTACCAGGAGAAAAGGCCCATTTCAGTGGCCTGGAAGAGGTGGATGGATTTTGTATTTTTAAAGCCCCACACCTCTTTTTCTCCAGTACCTAAGGATCATGGCAGCATAACTCTCAAGGAATTTGTTACAGAATCATTTTCTCCTCCATTGAAAAGTCTCAAACTCAGAGAAGAGAAATGGTTCACAGAGAACATACATACATGTTACTATAACCTCTGTAAGAAAATGATTGGGGTAAACCAGTCATAGGACTATTTCTACCCAAAATATCCAGTAAAAAAATGTGCTCTCCCAATCGTTACCTCACAAAAATAAAGCAACCTTTTATGGAAGTAAACTTTATTATGAAATCCAAAGAAGAATGTTTCATTTTTCTTTCTGTAAAGATACATTTAATGACAACCAAAAGGCTTCAGAGATATCTTCTCTCATGAGTACATATCCCTCTATTTATACTGGATAGGAAAATATTTTATCTTAAATATGAAAGGCATGTGGAATGAAACCTTACAACTGAATAGCTCTTAAAGGAACCATTTCTCATGCAAAGCTTATTTTAGGAGATGAAACTAGAGGAAGGAAAATTGTAACAGCTCTGTTTCTCAAATTCTGTATCAAAGAAAGTCAAGAGATTATCAGCTAGATGCAAACGTGTCATCAACTCCAGACACTTACAACTGAGCTGCTCGGGCTGAGTGAGTATTCATCTCTGGTGGTAGCAAAAGATAATGATTTATATTTCCGTGCTAATTGAGGTCTACACTGCGCAGTGTTGTGTGCTCATAACCAAACACCTGATCTGCATTAGCACCGAGGGAGAGCAGCCAGCAATACCTCAACTGGATGCACATGCATCAGGTTTTCCAGGATGAGTACATATTGCTTCTCTGCAGACACGAGCGCAGTATCCTTTTGCAGTCAGAGTGCCACCAAGCCTGCACATGAGCAATACATCACAGCAGTGTGGTGCATTTGCCAGTAAGTCAGTGCTACAGGCTTGCTTTAAAGATTTCCTCACATCTAATAAGTAATTAATAGTTTGTAGCATGTGTTAATAATCACAAATCCAGTTTAAATAGACTTGGACCCTACTACAAAATTCTTATTAATTCTCCCAGTCACAAGTGCTGAGATTCAATTTCCAACCTACTAGGCATTGTTTGACACATCCTCCTCTGCCGATCACAGGGATTTTCCCTTTGAAAGGTAAAAGAACTGAGAAAAGTATTTGGGATGGATTAAACAATAGGAAACGGGTAAGTCCTGTTACAAAGATGATGTGGTTCAGAGAGAGACAACGTAGTGATTATTGTTACAAACAACACAGCTCTAGATTTATGATGCTGCTCTTTCTTCGGCACAGGCTTTTATCCATCAATGTCAGATGAAATTTTGAACAATGCAGAATTATAAAAATGTAAACTGTGTTGCCCAGGAGACACTACAGATCTCTGCATGGGATTTCTTCAAGACAACCTTCACAGAAGATGGTTTTTCACAGCCTTTCATTTCCTTTTATACTTGCGAAAGAAAAGGCATCCTTTTAATAATCCTGATTAAATTCTGCTTTGAGCATTTACAGTCTGACTGTACACTAATGAATATCTATCTTTGTATTTCCTGCCCAAAACTGTTATACAGTCCTTATCTACTAAGCATCCTCAGGTTGGAATGCTAGAGCAGAGAGATACAAGTGTGACTATATACAGGAGAAAAATACGAGAAAAAGTCAGCAAAACACTTCTGGGTGCCTCTCAGAAAAGGAGGATTATTCATATGAGTGCAAACAACTTTTCCTACTTTAATTGAAACTCTGTCTTGATGTATTGAGCAATGAACAGAACTACAACACAAACATCTAAGAGAACTTCAATTATAAGCATAGATGTGAGTTCTGTGTATCTGAGTTCATATGCATTCATGTAAAGAAGCCTGAAAGAATGAACTCTCTATTGCTAAGAACACATGGCTTCTACAGTGCTCCTCAGCCACTAAGACACTCCCAACTACATGGCTCAGAAATTCATTCCTTCACGCAGGTCTTTCAATACAGAAGAGGCACTGCATAAAGTCCACTATTAGAATACCTGATTCTTTACCCCTACCTCCTGAGATAACAAAGTTATGCATGATAAGATGCTGTGAGAGTAGCTCACAGGACCTCATATCTTTGTGGAAAACTCACTGAAACCTGGAACTTCCACCCTAAATGCCTTGACATTGACATGCCTTCCTGTAGTTTTATTTCTAGCCTTGCTTTTATGATTATTGAAAAACCAAACATGAAACACCGTAAGTGCTATAAGGCATCTCACTTGTTGCAAATTTTCATTTAAATTGTGAATTTTCAGGTTAACTTCACAATCTCTGAATTTAAACCCCTTCTTGTCAATACCAGTACTCAGGGGTAATAAAAAGGATACTACTTGTCAATGGCAATTTCTTACCAGGAAACAGCCTCAATTTAGCAAAGTGCAAACAGTGTTATCAACCTGAGTTTATTTAACCTTATCCTTGTGGCCTTGTCCATTATATGTTACTTCTGTTAATTTGTTCTGAAGGGAAGTTTGTCTCTGGCTCTTACTCAGCTGTACTTGCCAGAACTGATGAACATACCGTGCTACCTGAATCTTTCCCACATGTGAACTTTATCTACGGGTTGTATATTCTCTCATTCTTTCCATTGAAATTACATAAATCTGCCTTCCCTTTAAACCACTTGTACTCTTCCAGAGACAAAGTTGTAAAGAGTTATTTAGAGGGACACAGAGGTGATTTCATTGCTTTACATTTAGTTATAGTTTGCTAAATCAGTGCTTTACTTACACTAAAACAATTCCATTACCACAGTGTTCTTTAATACACCTGCATGTCCTCTTCTTCTTCAGAACTGACACTGTAACAGCTCTAAGACTTAAAATAGAAGCTGCTGGGATATTAAATATTCTCAGATAAGAGATGGGCAGGTTTATGTTAAGGGGTGGCAGATCTGAGACTGTTCCTACATCCATCTGCAATGCTTTGGTCTGGGTTCTATTCTCAGGTAAGTATGTTATTCTGATTAAAGAAAGTGTGTTAACATACCTGTATCTAAGTATACCGCTTCATAGTGTGTGTTTTCTTCTACTGTCTGCTGCTTAGTACTGTCTGCTGCTTAGTACAGGGTGAATCTCAGCAATAAACTCAAGCCCACCACAATCAAGGAATTGTCCTTTACACTGATCCTAATGCTAAGAGGGAAAAACTATTTAACATGGGATAAAAGCCCCTTTGCACCTCAGCAACTTGGCAGACAATGTAAGTGTTTGTACAGGAATTTAGGGAATATACAGATAGACAGATGCATGTGGATTCATCCCCGCCATGTCCTTGCTTAGCAACTTCCAGTGGGGTGTAAGTACCTTATACAGTCACTAATCAGTAAGAGTGAAATGACTCATTCAAACCAGAGACAGAGCAACGTAAGCCAGGGACTGTTTCTTGCACTTTGCTTCTTGTTTCAATAGATCTCAAAAGAGATGAGAAAAGCTAAGCCAGTAAAGATATTACTGTTATATGATGTTATTTGGCAATCTTGTACTCATGATTTGCGTAGTTTGAGACAGACAAAACCCTCTAAAAAGTCAGGCTCCCAAATTAAAGCTCTTTCACTTCCGTGCTCTGTCAATGTAAACACTGGCCATGGGACACAGTCACAGCTCTTCTTTGCTAGAAGAGTGCTTTTGAAGGAAATTATACTTAGTGCACTATTTAGAAAGTAATTACAATGGAAAAGAGTAAAGTGACTTAACAACAAATATCAGTTCTGTAAGAAAGTTCTCTACTCCAATGCCCTTGTTCTTGGGACTAGAAGTCATCTGTGGGATGACTGAATTGTCAGTCACTCATGCATTTAATGTTTCAGCAGTAGCAATACAATAACCTGAGCCTGGGCTGCTGTGTAATACAAAGGAATTTGTTCAGTGTGTTTTTCAGCCAGGAATATAACATCAGCAGAGTTTCATTCCTGCTTAGGTGCTGAAGTAAAGAAAAAATAGAGAAGTAGAAAATAATTTTTTAATTCAGATTTCCTAATAGGCACTGATTATTTTACCAGTTTCTATGGCATTATCACCATGGCAGCTGGCCATTTTAATCAAAGGCATTCGAACACATTTCTGATAACATCACAGTATTACATCTCCTGGTCATACGCAGCAGTAACCACTTTGTACATTTCCATAGGACACAGGCCACTAATGTCAGCAGACATCAGGATTAGAAACGTGATATTTCAAGCATCTAATTAAAGAACAAGTTCTCAGTGTTCCTTACACTAATTCTGAAAACAATAGTGGAAATATAACCATTGTGTCCAAAATGAGAATCAAAATTCTTCCACAGCTTGCTCAGTTTCTACATGAGTTTTGCCCTTTCTTTGATTAACTACTCAATGCAAATGATTACTCAGCAGATCCGAAGAGAATGTGCAAGTGAAAAAAAAAAAAAAAAAAAAAAATCACTGTAGAGAACTGAGTATCTGCAAAACACTGACAGATAAAAATAGCTACTTTACCTTTTGTACAAAAACCCCCATACTTTGTTGTGTGTACAGGCTAAATTGAAGCATTGCATACAAGCCTGAAATCATGATCAGAGAGCAGAAAAACTCACTGTTCTGGCCAATGGAATTTTCAATATACAACGGGAAGCATTCTAATTTCACTAAATACATCGTGAAGTATTTGCAGATATGCTCAGTCTGAAAAATGTCCTGCAAGTATTGAAAAATGCTTCCAGCAACAGCAATCCTTCATGTCTTCTATAAAATACGTAAGAAAATACATTTTCAAATAAATTAGTGCAAATTCATACCTTTGTCCTGAGATTTCTGATTTTTCTAACTGAAAAGGTATTTCAAAAGACTGAGATACTCTAAAATAATAAATGAATTTATAAACCCTTTTAATAAAAGCTAATAAGCAAGTTGAACAATTTCTCTATTTCAAGCCTAAAGCTTTTCAAAGGTGCCATCCAAGAGATACGAAATAAATACAGATAATGTCAATAATCCACAGAAAACACTACAGCAAAGCACTATGACTAAAAATCACTGGTATAACAGTATCCTAAAATAGACAACACTGACCTCAAATAGAAGAGCAACAAGAAACTTGAGTAAACTGAGAATGAGACTTGAAATACATCAGAATTAGCTTTGCCTTTTTAAATTACTTAAACTCATAAATAACCACAGAAGCGGTGATGTTAGGAGAGCAATATAAAAACAGAATGGTAAGTCAAGTCTTTCATACTGCCAGTACCTCTGTGTTTGTCAGATTTACAATTTTTCCTCCCTAGGGTCAGTAGTTGGGGAAGGACAACTAAACAAAGAGCCTAGAAAATATTTGACAGTGAAACTTGTACTCTTATATTTACATGTATATACTAATTAACGTGCCCTTAAAATAAAACCAATCAATTACCATCAAGGATTTGAAAACGGTTCTGCCATCTTACTCGACTTCTCAGTTTTGTGTCACGCTTTGCCTTAGGAAAATCATGAGAAAGAAATACAGGAAAATGTAATATAACATCTATGCAGTGTATCGCACCTCAGCTGGTAAACGACTTTTGTGTAAGACGATATAGCTGAATTTTCAGACCATCTAAGCAGCCAGGTTAATCTCCCAGTTGTTTCATTAGGGCAACCTGATCAATTTGTTTAGAAGGTCCACATCCCATTTAGCTCTATGCTTTAGTCTAAATACCTGTGAATGCCTGTGTAGTCATATCAATGATACATGAACCAATAGAATACAAAATCTTCTACAACAACAACAAAGCCTTTTCTATTTTCAGTCCTTAATTTAAAAACAGCTGCACTGGGTATTTTAAGTTTACCGTTTGCTTAATTAAAAGTTTATGTTTAATTTTTCCTTCGTGTGAATGCCAAGATATCATGAAATTCGAGTCAAAAGGAGCTTTAGATTTCATTATGTTTTTGGAATGCAGAATATATTAAACAGAAGGAGACTTCATGAAAAACTGTAAGACATGAGGTGCAGACCATCTGGAAACAAACATTCTGGTAGTTCCCTTAGTCCTTTCCTTCTCTTGAGTCCAACTTTCTCTCCTATATAACTCAATATATAACTATGCCTGGCCAGTGTTCTTCTCCTCCCATGAAGACTACAAAGGGTTGCTGTGTCTAAAGCTAATAATCAGCTAAATAACAGTATGTGACAACACCATGATATACACATTTTGTAAATTCTTGTGTCTACGCAGTATCTAACAAATTTTTAAAAAAACCCTCATTTTCCCCCAAATAACACTGATATGATACCAATGAACTCATACAAGATTCTATGTGACCTGAAAACACCACAGGGATTATATTTAAAACACACAGTTTTAATTTAAATTAGATATTCTACGTATAGTACTGATTAGTACATAGATTCCCTAATTTTTAAACATGAAGGGCAACTATGGCAACAACCAGCACAATGGTTGCACTGGTAACATCAGCGTCAGTGTTCACAGCCTGCATGTGTACAGCCTTATAAAACTCCTTACCTGGAGTCCCATTCACTCAATGGCCTTTTTGCTGAGTCTGCCAACATGACAGGAAGAGAGATGTGCCAGGGCAGTGAAAGATGCAGAGTTAGGCTTACAAGGGAAGGACTAAGTACCTTTCTACCTGCTCATTACATGCTTCCTTGGAGTCTGTAACCTGCAGCCACCACCACCACTACATGAATTTGTATTGATTAAATCAAGACTAAAATCTCCTAGAACCCATTTGCAAAAAAACCCCAAACCAACCTTTTTCAAAACCAGATACATTATGATTAAGCAATCAATCAGTTAATTTTGCACTATTCACACACAAAAATATGACTCTATTAGACCTGATTCCTAGCCAGCATCATACTCTTTCACAATTGTTATATTATACCTGAATTAAGCTGTCCTGAAGATGACTGAGTTTCTTGTAAAACTACAGACATGAAAACACAGTGTCATAAAAGAACCAGACTCACAAAAGCGTCATTTCTACCCCATGTCATACCACGATTGCTGCTGTGTGGGCATGCACAGCCCACAGAGGTTCTGTACTCCACACCAATGTTGCAGCCTTATCAAAAGCACGCAGGCTTGTAATAGAAAGTGTTCCAGAGGCTGGTAGGCACTGATATTCATCTGTATTCCAGATTCAAATGGGAAAAGTCTAGCTTGCCCTGTGCGAGCAGCATAGTCATACCAGGGAAAAATCTGGCCTCCATCCATAGAAAGGAGATCATTTAGTCAATTCACACCAATAGCAGAACACAGAGCCAGATCCAGCCTCAACAGCTAACATGCTCAGTTTTAATAACAGATTGTAAATAACAAAACAACACTTCTCCTATCAACAGCAATTTCAATTCCAGAAGCTTAATATAATTTGCTTTAAATCTGTGCCATAGCAACCTTTATTGAAGTCAATGTCATCTGTAAGGACTGAGTTAAAATAAAATGTGGGCCAAATTTATCAGACGTTAGTTTCCTTTGGATATAGAGCTCAGAACACTGACTGTGTGTCATCCTAGATACGGTATGAGTTGCATGTGTTGCATCCAGCAACGTATTTTAAACCAGCCCTTTCCAAAACACTTTCCCTGATCATCAATTTTGAGTATTTGTCTGAGATGGTGAAGGTCAAATGAAAAGTGTGAAAGGTTTCTTTCTGTTTACATTAAATTCATATCCATATGCTAGAAAATGCAGCACTATCCAGGCCTAGGGAGAGAAGACTAAGGAGTTTATTAAAATACAACAGTGTTTTAGCTGGTCAATTTAAAGGCACATCCAAGGAAAAAGAAGAAAAGACCATTCTGTCTGGCTGTGGGAGGTGTGTATGCTCATGTAGCCATGAATATCACTCTGTGTGCAAGACACTGACCAGTGACCAGGAACTTACTGTGACAGAACTACAGCAAAAGCAGTCAACAATTTACTCTTATTTTCAGCCCTGGCTCACAGGGCATGCTGCATCTTTATGGCAGATAGGTACCAAACCAGTCTCCAGAAACCGCTGAAAACAGACATATTCCTACAACCTCCAGGGTGAGCGTAGGGGTAGCGAGCTTTTTAAATTTAGATTATGTAAGGTCGTGTGCTTCACTGCATTATGTTTTATATGCACATTATATCTCACTGCACTCTATTGCACCCTGTGAACTCCTAATGACCATTATTCACACAAATCCAGGTGGACACTCTTTTGTAGCTCTTTCAGAAGACCAAATATCATATGTACATCTAATAGTTACCGAATGAGGTCAATCCCCCCAAATGTCCTGACATGGTCCAAGAAACACAGAAGGACACACCACCTGCCCAAATCGGCCTCTTGCCCAAGCAGCACCGAACCACCCCGCCAGGGAACAGGCTCCTTGTACAGGCTGAAGCCGCGGATGCAGGAGCGAAGCGAGTCTGCAATGCAGAAAGCCCTTCCCGGAGCTCATCAATGAGCCGGGGGAGACGGGGCGGGGGCAGAGCCGGCAGCCCTACCCGCATCCCCGCCACGGCAGCCCAGGCACGGGGTGGGAGGCGTTTCTGAACGCCCGGCTTTGCCTTCACGGGCTGCGGCCGAGGGCGCTGCCCTCAGGCTGTGCACCCGCAGCTCCGCACAGCGGGAACTTCTGCGGCCGGAGCGGCGCGGGCAGCCCGCGGGCAAGGACACGGCTGCGGCCGGGCCCACCTGTGCCACCTGCGCCGATGCC
>VZRN01002709.1:516816-556078 GCA_013397935.1 Dasyornis broadbenti | reverse complement strand
CAGGGCCCTCCCTCCCCTGCCTGCCCGCAGCGGCCCGGGGAGCCGCGCTCCGCCCCGTTCCGCCCCCGCGACAGCCGCGCCGAGCCCCCGGCACAGCCCGGCCCGGGGCCGCTCGGGGGGCCACCGCCTTCCTCACTCCGTCCCTCAGCGGCGCTGGGCGAGCTCGGCCCTCGGCGCTCCCGGACGATGCCGGCGGCAAAGCACGGCCGGCAACGGCCCCCAGCCGCCGCTGCAGCACGAGCGCTCCTCCGCCCCGCGATGGTCCCGCGGCAGGGGGAGATGGGAAGCGTTGCTTCTTTCCGTTTCCATCCTCGTTCTGGAAATCACTATGCCCCGTTTTGCCCACTGCAGAGTGGAGTATGTTACAGTAAGTTACTGCTCTCGATGTGCCTTCTATTTCCACACGAAAGTCTACTTAAACCTACAGTAACTTCCCAGCTAACCTGGTTGCAGCTATTCCAGTGTGCACACAGGTGTGCTCTATCTCACTCGGTTAAATCTACCTTCCCCTCACCAAAGCAGTCTTTCACTGTTACTCTTCCAATAACAGTAGAGTTGAAAAGGAAGTAGATTAAGGAACAAACTTTTAAAACTAAGCATTCCTTTTCTTCTGCTATGACAAAAGCAGAAACGTTCAAGACCAAGAACTAGGCAAAGTAAGGGAATAGAAGGGAAAAAAACCACAGGTGTACCTGTACTTGTTCAGAAAGGACTCCTTATCTAGAAACACTGAGAATTCTCATCTGAAATCAGCGTAGTACAGATGACATGCAATCAGTGGCAGATACAGCAACCCTAGATCCTTAATGAAACACCAGCTGTAAAGAATATAATACTTTTAGGACCAACAACATCTGGAGGAGTACATTTGGTGACACATGAAGACAGCTTTGCAGATAGGCATTTTCATATCATAAGCAAGTGAGGGTTGAAAATTAGGGAAGAAAACCAGATCTAGTTTTCTGATAGAACCCCAATATCAGTTTAGAATATTCTTGAAATTCCCAGAAGAATCTCATCTTATCTTTGAAAAATATTTCCTTTTGTAGCTAATGTGGAGGACAGGAAAAAAAAAAGTTTAAAGAAGTTCCCTACAGCTGCATATATAACCTTTTGCTGTAAATGCATGGAGCTATTAACTTTTGGCAAACCATGACAGGCAGAAAACAAAACAGTTTTGTCCAATACTATTTTGGGCCTGCATAAAATGAACTCTCATTGTTTGCTCCTCACATTCTCTATTCTCCTTAGAGAAATTCTTTTTGATCATGATTGAAGATTACTTCACCCCCCCCCCCAAAAAAAAAAAAAAAACCACGAGCAGAACAGTTCCTTGGTTTCACCAGTGCAAAGTCCAGCATTCTTGAAGTGTGGCAAAGAAAAATAAATTGTGAAATGTATAGATAACACACTCAATAAGAACCATAATTACAGAAAGACATACCTTTTTATTTTCCTTGATGTGATTGTCTGTACAGATTGTCCTATAGGTGAGTCCCAGATTGTGAGAGTTATATCTGCAAAAGAAAGAACAGTTTAGCTGAGTTTTGCTGAAAGCTCTAGTCCATTTGCCTTGCAAAGAAAATTAATTACTGAATATGTGACCCTCAGGTGGCTGCTCTAGAGCTCTCAGGATTGAAGATACTCTAAGAGTAGTCAGAGCAGCTATATAGTGCCAGAGATTCAAACACATTTTGATCTGAAGGCTCTAGTTACCCAAATAGGGATACAAAGACAGGGACTCATTTAGATGGTCACTGCAAAGGAAGTGGCCAGTTATCTTTCTGTCAGGCAAAGCCAGAGATGCCAGCAAAAGTCTGAAAGACTTAGCAAAGAAAAGGGTGGCCAGGTACATGCAGGAAAAGGCTATCCTTTGAGGCCTGAAAGTTCCTCATTATTCATTTTTTCCTCCTGCTAGGAAAACTTTCCTTTACGCCACCATTACGGGAAAACAAACATGTTTCTAACAGTCAAAGTCGCAGATGAAATGTGAAAACACAGAGATGTTGGATCTAGGTGAAGTGTTTGCATACTTTGGGGACATTATGTTCTACCTCCATGGAAGTGGTAGAATCTCCAAACACAGCAGTATGAACAGATTCAAGAAATAAAATTCTTTAGTCCCAAGAGATGCAATGAATACTGCAATCAGATGAGAATCTGAACATCTTCTCCCTGTTTAAATTAGAAAGCAGGTGTGCGGTAGTCGACAAAGATCAAGAACCCAGAGATCACGAAGTCTTTCAGAAATCTTTAATTTCTAGGCTTTAAGAGAAGAGAAGCATGCACATGGACTGACATTCCCTGCAAAATCTATTGTATCTTTTCTGTGACCATACACAGACACGGGGAAGAAATGAAACAGGTTTTGTCACAATTGATGTTTGACACTGTTCATTAGTCCTGGGGGTTAGGTTACTGTCAGCATAACACGACTTCAGAAGCAGAGAGGTTCCTGTCATGGGGGAAATGATCTGGTAGCACAGAATCACAGAATAGTATGGGTTGGAAGGGACCTTAAAAGTCAGCTAGTTCCAACCCTCTGCCAAGATGCTCCAAGCCCCACCCAACCTCGCCTTGGACACTTCCAGGGATGGGGCAGCCACTGATGCCCTGGTTAATCTGTGCCAGGGCCTCACCACCCTCATGTCTGATGACATAAATCCAGTCCAAACAGCATACTTCCAAATTTTCATGGGAAAGAACTATTTTGTAGAAAATTATCAAAACACGGAATTTATAACATTTAGCGAATAAAATGAGCTTAAATGAAAATCTGCTGGATCCTTAACTTGGGGAATGAGGTTTCCTGCACAGAAATTGCTGTACATCTCCTTGACATAGTTTGATGTTTTCTTCATCCATCATACTTTTTTCCTTTAGCCTATCCACATTGCTACACCTCACTGACTGCAGGAAGTTCTTTAGAGGACCCCAGACATGGCTGAAACTAACAAAAAATATATAAATACATAGATATACATATATGACAAAATAATTGTGGAATAAGGTATCTAATTAGGCTTCATTGGTCTGCTAGGTATTTCACCTTCATAAAACAACTTTATTTCTATTCCGTGTCTTTGATATAATGGAGCATCTACTTAAAACTCCCACTTCAGAAAACATGGAAACTGGGGAAAAGCCGTTAAAGACAAGTTACATACCACAATTTAAACTATATACAACAGAAATGCAAACTGAATCCCTTTCCATTGCTACTGATACTGAATATAAATAGTAAGCACAACACACAGTGCTCTTACTTCTGCTAATACATGTCTGTAAGAGCATTAGAGACTAGATACAAATGGACAGACAACTGTTGCATCTTGCATACTGAGATAGAGACATTCATATTTAGAGTCCAACAGAAAGTTTTTCAGAAATTCTATCTTTGTCTAATAAAGTGAAGACTCAATCAGCTATCCCAAAGAAGAGAAACTCCTCTTGTCATCTTTTACAATTGCTACATGAGAAAGAGCTCTTAGCAATATTTTGATGGTAGCTCTGTAGCACCTGGAAGAGTTTCTAATCAAATGCCTCTTAATAAGAAGTATTATTCTACTTTAACATACAATATCCACAGAAAAATATTTCCTTGAAGGCCTAGGAAACTCTTCTTTAACTGCAGATGTAAATTAAAGCTAAAAATAAATAAAACCACACACACAGGGCCAGTTGAAAAGGCAAGAGGGACATATTCAAGTTAGGAACGCCTCCATATATTTAACTCGAACTAGAAAGGAAGGAGTATAACTATTTTTTAACTAGTTTTGAGTAATTGTTAGTAGTGCTTAAAATCAGAGTTACTATGAGTTGCTGCTTCCCCTCCTTATGTTTATAGAAATCAAATCATCAGAATTTTTGCTCCTCAATCATACACTGTTTAAAACACATACACTGCAGGCCAGGACAGAATAGGGACAGCACAAGAAATGAGACTGGTTACCTCTTCTTTCTCCTGACCTGTGAGACTGGGACCGAGAAGAGGTTGTTTCCTAATTAATCTTATTTTTAAAGCTCTTATTATTATTAAGTGTCACTGAAATCAGCAGCATTTCTTGTCAACCAATTGCTTTTATTACTTGTTGACTCTGTAAATATATACTCAACAAGAACACATTTTTCTGTCAGGTCAGCTGGGAAGTTTATTTCTCCCGTCATTACATCAGATTACTATTTTACAGTTACAGACAGATTGTTATCACCCATCAGAGACTTTAAAAATAATACAATATGGTTCCTGACACTCACAAGCAGTCTAACGAATGCCACCCACACAATTAGCAACACATTTTTTATGCTGCATGCATGATGATTTGTTCTACAGATGTTTTGGAGTTAATTCTGCAATGAAACCTGGTACAGAACAGAATGCATGACACTTTTGCACTGAAACTTGCAGCAAATCTGCAATGCTTTTACAGTTTACTGGAGAGAAAAGTGGATCTGGAAGTTGTTTGCCACAGACAAAGGTGACATGACATTCCAATTTAAAGTTTTTTATTTCTTATTTTTAAATCAAGTTGAATGGCTAAAAGGTCAGCACTATATGCATAAGGAGCACCATAAGCATTCCTGATTTATAAACAATCATGGAAAGCTTTGCTTTGTGAGAGTGACCATACTTTTGGCTGATATTTCAGGAGTGGAGTAAACAGTAAACTTCCTAACCCACTGGATCTCAATGAACAGAGAAGTCCTTCAGAACAAAATTTAGAACTTGTGGAAGAAGATAACTGCCTGTGTGCTATGACAGAGCACTTGGAACAGTCTGTTCTGGATATGGACAATAATCCAGTAGTGAGGGTGATCTCAGCTTTCTTTAACAGAGCACCCTTTCATTACCATATTACTGTGAAACACAGGACTTGCTCCTTTACCAGATAAACCAACAGTAGTGAGAAAATATCCATGTGCATTCCTGGCTCCTGAATTGCAAGCTCCTAATATATTTTTCACATCTATGCAAAGGCACAGCAATACTATTCCAAAAATCATAGAACCAATTAGCAGACTTGTGACAACTGGTTTAAAAAGAAACAAGTTACAACTTTTAATAACTAAAAGCTTTTACAAAAGTCCTAAGAATTAAAAGTGGGAGATCCATTCTGCTCAGTTTGCAGATCATTCTGCTCAGCCTTGGAAAGAGCAAACAAAACACTGTCTTTCAAAGGTAGTGGAAATGTCAAATATTTTACTACTGAAAAGTAAATTTTCTTCTGGATTACTGAGTTCAGCCTGAGAATGCCATCTATGAGCAGAAGCTGAAGAGACTCAGAAAGATTTAAAGAAAAGACTTCTAGGTGAACAAATTATACAGTTAGTAAGACAACAGTAGTGGGCTTCTATTATTATCCTCAATGGGGAAATCCAGAGGAACATGTTATTGAAATGAACCCCAGTGACTGAAATTACAATACTTCCCCTTCCTTTTCAATTCATTAACTGCCACTGGAACTCAAATTCTCAACATATCTGAGACCAAGAGATAAAAACAAAGCCCGGACAAGCAGACATCTCTGGAATTCTCAATATTGCCTAATGACATTAGGTATACAATTCTCACAAAAATGTACATAGGAAGAAAATTAAGGAATATTTTCACCTATTGGCTCATAAGAGAAGTTATTTTACTCCCCCGTGAAAGAAAAACACTATGAACTATTAAAACACCAGTTATGGTTATTCCTGCCAGGAAAAATTTGCTACTCCTATTGCACCGGCACATCGAAGTTAAGTGCCTTATAAAACGTGCTTCTTTCTCTATAATACAACTGTGAATAGACAGGTTTTCACTACTAAGAAATCTTCAAACGTCTCCATCAGCATCTAGTCATAAAAGCTAGAAATTATAACCAATATTTAGTTGCTTTAAAGTTAATATACTCTGTTTACACATCCAATTGTACCAAATTGAACATAAATCTGAACAGTTTATTACTACCTTAGTTTGTTGTTTTGTTTTTTTTAAATTCTAAACCAACTAAACATAATCATGCTAAAATGTCTTCATCATCATTTGAATTTGCAAAACAGCCGTTCCTGAGCATGGCTGTAGGACTAACTTAATGGTCCAAAGACTGCCTCAGGCTGGAAGCAGAAATTATACATTGGTCACACTGAATTGGCAGTTGTCATAGGGATGTTGGAGACCATTATTCCCTGTGTGCACATGTAGCTCCTACTAACATTAATGGCACTCCCAAACATTGAGAGGAAAGCTGGCCCCATTATGTGAACATTATTGCAAAAAGATCATCTGATTTCTCATGCTAGATTGATGGAATGAAAGTTTTCAACACTGATTCATTGAAGAACATGAGAGAACACACTGGTATTAAATAAAGGCATGGCACAGAAGAGGATTGAAAGCCTGACTTTGGAAATAAGGGGCTACAGGGAGCAATACCACACCCTAGGAATCCTCTGCTTCAGAGTAAGGATAGGTCTGGAAATGAGGCTACCCGGACTTCGTTCAGGTTCCTGCCACGGATGGATACATGGTTAACCACACACACAACTTAATCTCTTCAGAGTCCATCAGAGCCATCTAATACAGGAGCCATCTAACACAGGTGCCCAAATTCAAAGCCTGCACTCATTACGCAGTCAGAGAGCATTTAGAGGACTCCCAGACCTAACCCTACCACTCTCCATTGATTATTAAAGAAGGCTAGATGCTGCTGCAAACACTTAAATATAATTTATTACATTTCCACTAGCAGCAAAATACAGACTGCTTTTTTAACTCTGAAGGAGGCAAAAACGCACTGACTGAAGAAGTATCGAATAAAAAACCATAGAACACCTCTCATTGAGTAATGGCACAATGGCACGACACATACCTGTGTCAAGGCTACCCAGGGTCACCCTTCCTGATGAATACAACTGAAAATGAAAGAACAGCTCCCTGAAAATGTTACTGGCAGGGATGTGTCATCACCAGATTCTGCAGCAAAGAGTTAAAATAAAGGTCATGAGATTAAGAAATGTGAAGGACAGAAAGCCAGAAGACATGGAAATGCACTATCCCTTCCTGAAGCATCTGCCATATATCCCATCCACAGCCATGTGCACATTGAGGAGGAGAATGTGACTGATGGGAAGCACTGCAGTGCCATGGCAGAGCAGAACCTGAGTACACTCTGTGTGATGCATGTAGGTCAGTGGAGCATGGAAGAGGATGGGATTTCTGAAAGAGCCTTCTAAGGAGCAGCTAAGGAACAGCATAGAAACCTGTTCTATGCAGCTTTGGGCCAACACTAGTGACTGAGAATTCCTAATGCATGTGCACTCAACAGGAATGAAATATCTCAGTCCCATGTCACATGAACAGTAGTGATTTTTACAGGAGCTATACAAACAAGAGGACAGAAAAACCCCAATATTGTAAAGACAGAGGAAAATTTGCCATACCCACAGAGAAACAAACAACTTAATTACCAAGCATCCCGATCAGAAATTCATCTACTGCAATAGCAGATTTGCTCTTCTTCCTACCAGTTGGAGAAGAAATGCCGGTAACCTAAGAAGTGCAAAATTAGATGTACATAGAGCTGGTAACCTAAGAAGTGCAAAATTAGATGTACATAGAGCTAGTTTTGCAACTGTTAGCTCAAGGTCCAGAACCATGGCAGAGAACTACACATTTCAAGACTTGCTTGTAAAGGAATGTTTCTTGCTTTGCCCCTCAAAAGGCAATTAAAAGTAGCAACTCAAAACCACAGGAAAGAGTATTATTCAGATAAGAGAGGTTGTAAAACCATTCTTCAATGGTAACCAGTCCCTAAATCAGCCTTTATGTTCCTACACAGTTCTTTCCCTAATATAGAACAGAAAATAAAAATCATTACTCCCCCGCTCCTCCCATATATATAAAAAGAGAAAATTAAAAAATTACAAACAAATGATTTAGTACTAACAGGCAGTTAATAGACCAGTTCTTAGTTGCTAACACCTCCTCGATTACAAGTCTTTGTTTACCCTTCGGCTCAGCACAGGGCTATTACTCGCCCCTGCAGAGCAGAGGAAGGTTTTATGGACAGAAACAGCAAGCAGGAAGTTCTTTATATCAAAGGAGACAAACCTGTTTCTTAAAAAATGCCCTGATGTGCATCTCAAAACACAGAAGAGTAGGATCCTTTCTAAGGCCAGTAATTACAGTGGGGTTTACTCAAGGCTGAAAATGACTCATCTATCCAGTTCTCTGGTGAAGTCCAGAAATGGGACAGTAAGAGGGAAAATCCTTAGTCTTCACTGCCGCTCTTACATTTCTCAGTTCTTATTCCCTTCTCCTCAAGCAGCAACGGGCCATATGCTGACTAAAGGCAACCCCAGAATACATTTGAGCTAAAGATTCTACAGCATTGGCCCCATCCCCTATGTCAGGCCAGTTTCCCACATTGTCCAATGCTACCAAATCCAGTAGAACTCAGCCCACATGTATAGACTATGAAAAGTGGGCAGCTTCTACCAACAGAATTTACTGGAAGTGTTACCTAGAAAAAAAATCTCAGGAAAAAATTCCAGCTTTGACTGAGAGTACAGGAGACCTAATTAAATAGTTGCCTTTTTTTTTTCCTTCTCTCCAGGCAAAGAGCTGAGTTAGGTCCCATCAGAGGTTTGCTGATAGAAAGAATGTTTAATGATAACACCATAGAACTCATCTAGTTTGCTCTTACACAAAATGCAGACATTCTTAACTAAGAGCACTAGAGGGTCTGTGTCTCTGAGATAAGATTTTATCCTCTGAAGCCTCTGAAGAAATGAGTTTTCAACAGTTACCCCATTTACGCTGATTTTGAGTTGTGGGTTTTTCAATTTGAAGGGAGCACAGAGCACACTGTATGGAGGAGTTTACCTCAGGACACTCAGCTATGACTCATCACAGTAATTTTTTGACACTACTGAGCAAACAAGCTCTCCCTGGGCAGATGGGTGGATGCCACACATCATTCCAGGGTTTAATGACAAGAGAAAAAGCTCCCATACAGCAGTTCCAGGGTCTGCAATGTGCAGAACTTTGCCAAGCACATGTTAAGGAGGCTGGATCCTTCCTGGAGACACTGCTCTTGGAGCCAGAGGCTTTACTTGCACATGAACATTTGCTATGTGAGATATTCTCAAATGTGCCACAGCCCAGGCTCCAGCTCCAATCAGGATGCTCAAGCAGGATGAAAATCTGGACAAAAGTACCAAGTCTTCACATTTCACTGTTCAAATTTCTGGGAGGAGCACAGAATGTATTCAGGGTGCTTGAGAACAAGAAAGAAAGGAAAAGGCAGGCCAGTTACATATCCAAGTTTCTCTCCTGCTGCACTTCAGCTTAAGCTGAAAGACTACATCCAATCTTCCTACAGCAGCCACTAAAGACATTCCTGTGCCAAAACCAAAATTCATCTCTCTGCTGATGGAAGAGAAGAAAAGCGAGTAACACACAGAAGGAAAACACATAAAAAGAGACATAATGAAAAAATTAGTTTTATAAAAGATGGCATTCAAGACAGTTAGCCCTTAGACACAAGGCAGGACCCTACAGACATGAGTGGCAATGGTACGTGTGCAGGAGGCACATGGATAGGGCTGATACTGACTGTGGGGAAATCAACAGCAAAAGCCTCGTACAACACAAAATTAAGTTCTCAAACGAATAGGATTCTTGTACCAACACAATTCTAAAACTTAGAGATCTTTATTTATTCCAGAAAAGCATACTTTGCCCCTCTACAGATTTTCATTAAAATGCTTCTTGTGTAATTCAAGAGGGTTTTCTCTGAGAGACCTCCTGACTTACACTGTTCTAATAGGTGACATTTCCATGGAAAGTACTTGAGCATGCATTCTTTTAGGTGACTTCAGTCTGTCAATATCTGTTAAGACTGACTTAATTTAAAATAAAACTTTCTTTGAGCAGATACATTTTTGCCATCAACTACAATTCTTTCACATAACTGCAGCCAGAACTTGCACTGGGAAGCCTGAAAATTTTATAATTAAACCAAATATATATACACATAGGTAGAACAGAGACAGCAGAGAGACAGCAGAGTGACAGCAGAGTCTGTTTTGTGTTTTTGTTTGGGATTTTTTTCCCCTCCATTGTCATGCAAGGATGTTACTTTCTGACACACATACACAGCAACGATCAGATCTGGACATGCATTCTGGACAACAGTTGTGAGAAATGAAGGGTTCCCAGCAACAAGAGGGAAAAGAGAACTCCAGAGATCCATGCTGCTCACTCACTAAAATTGCTTCTCCACGAGCCTGGATTCTGCAGTTCAATATCCTCAAAATGATCTTGGGTAGCTCAAGTCGGTTTTATTTTTTTTTTTTTCCCTGTACTAAATCCTATAAGCCAGAATAAAACAAGACTTAACCGGTCTGCTCTGTCAACATCTGTGGTGGACACAGTCCACTGTGCTCTATTTCATATAGTGTAATTGTTTGCATCACCTCCAGACTATCCTGGAAATGAGCCAAAACCAATTTTTGTTGCTCGCTCCGTTATTTTCTGTGGTCCACAATAAAATATGATGAGATTCATTTTCACCATTTTTAAATAGAGAGGAATTACTATCAGCAAACACCAAACCTTTCACACTACAAATATGTTGGTTTGCTCCGGCACATGTGGTGTAAGTGTATCACTGTGGTGTACACAGATCTGGAGATGTAGGTTGTAGCTATCCACAGGGACACAATTATTTCCAGAGATCATTATTCTGCTACAGTAATGCAACAGAATAGAATGAAATCAGCTTGCTGCGGAGCTTGTCTTTCCTGATTTTGGCTTTTCTGTTTCTGGGACTGCTACAGTTACTCCTCTGAGAATTACCAGCACATTGCTCACAGCCTGAAGAGCAGAAAGCACATGGCACAGGATAAACAACCAAACACACTTTACACATTATTCTAGTAGATGGGTCAGAGGCACTCTCACCTTGCTTTTAAACAAACATAAAAACAGTGGGGCTTATAACTAGTTTTTAACCACAATACATTTTACGTACCAAGTGGGAACCCTGCAGGAACACTGAAATCAGCCCATGAGGCACACCACTACCTTCAACAAGAGTTTCATTTCTGAACCAGCATTCTTTTCTTTCTCTGCACTCAGCAAAAAGATTACTTTAAGCCTTTCTTGAAAGGAAAAAAAATAGCCTTTAAAATTATAATAGTCTCTAATTCTCACAATTATCTACAGCAAGTGTTTCAGTGGCCATTGGGACTGAGAAATTTGACCTGCAGTTACAGGTTCTTTTCTTACTTTGATCCAAAGTGCCTCAAATGGCCTAATTAAACCTATCCAGGAAGTGTCGTAAGGGCTGTGTCTTGCCCTGTTAAGCCTCAGAGGGAAAAAGAAAGCATGAACACGATCTTCTACAGATGGCATCCAAGCAATCTGTTCCATACAGCTGATGCACTGGACAGGAACCTTCTGTATTTCATGCTTTGATGATGACAATTAAGTACAAACTACTTATCATAATAACAGAAATCTTTTCAGGTTACTAAGGTTAAAAAGAAGATTAAAAAAAATTATTTTGATCCATTTTGTCTATATTTTCACGTTTACAGAAGTAGCAATGAAAATACCATTAATGTACATTTAATAGACTTAAATAGAATAGTTATTTCGCTAAATAAGAGAAAGTTATTTGACTTGGGTGAGCCATCTCTGTTAAAATTATAGTCCTTAACCCTTCCAACACTCCCTAGAGCTGACTCATATTGATTCTCCATTCTTCTGCCTCTAAAAAGTCATTAAAAAAAAAAAAAAAAATCACACTAAAATTGAAACCTAACTGGACATAAATGTAAATAATTGCTTCAGTCCTCCTTAGTCCCTTTTACTCATGTCAGCTCACAGATAATGTTCTAGAAGTCACAGAAAAAAATAGGTTGGAAGGAAGGTAGCTAGTCCAGCTTGCTGATCAAAGTTTATGTTAAAATTACCGTAACACATTGTCATTTTATAGTAAAATTATCAGGCAACTACAGCATGTGCTGACACCCAGGCTTTTTATTTCTTGCACAAAATCATGAAATTAAAAATTTTCATTGGTAGTAATTCCTATGAAGTTTGTACGGTAACTTCAGGTGTGGGAAAAGGGCTTCTGTACTATTCCCTTCCTTCCAAATCCAAAATATTCCCCAGTGATAGCTGTGTGATTACTTTACGACTTGTGTGGCCTCACCTCGAGTTCTGCGAGCAGTTTTGGGTGCCACAGTATAAGACAGACATTAGAGAGTGTCCAAAGGGGGCTATGACGACAGTGAAAGGTCTGAAGAGGCCATCTGAGGAGTGGCTGAGGGCACTTGGCCTGTTCAGCCTCAAGGAGACTGAGGGGAGCCCTCTCTGCTGTTACAAATTCCAGTGAGGGGAAAGGCAGACACTGATCTCTGCTCTGTGGTGACAGTGTCAGGGCCTGAAGTTGTGTCAGGAGAGGTTTAGGTTGGATTTTAGAGAAAGGTTCTTCCCCCCGAGGGTGGCTGGGCACTGGAACAGGCTCCCCACAGCAGCGGTCACAGCACCAGCCTGAGAGAGTTCAGTGCTCTCAGGCACAGGGTGCCATTATTGGGGTGTCCTGTGCAGGGCCAGGAGCTGCACTTCAGTGATCCTTGTGGCTCCCTTCCAACTCAGGATGTTCTATGCTTATAGAAACTGACACTTTCAGGAATGCCATGATCAAGATGCAATGAAAACCAGGTATCATTTACAAAAGGAGGCGTAGTTTAAGACAGGAGTCCAAGAGAACTCTCAAGGAAGACAGGCTTAAAGAATATATTCTTTGGGATGGGAAACAGAGACACGAGCTTTCTCTATTCTGAAAATACATTCAATATTAAAACACCAAAAGCTTATTCAAAACTACATTTTAAATTAAGTTAAAGTAATGGGTAAATCTTAATTCACTAGACTTAGGTATCTAGAATATGACGATACTGAGAAGACAAAATTGAAATGGCCATAAAACATCAGAAGGCTGTGAAGGTCAAAATAGTATACTTCACTCTCTATTTTCATGGATATTATGTAACTCATCTGAAATTCTACTCTTAAAGCAAAAAGTGTTTTATAAAATGTTCCTCCTCCTCCTCCTCTTTGACAGTTAGAAAAGGAGCAAGGGAGAAATCAGATTTGCATGGAATTAATTCTGACTCATTAAATGAAACATTTTAAGAGTCAGTGAAACAATATTCACCTATTACAGCTCACCATGTCAAAAAAATTCAACCTCTCAGGTATGGCAGCTGCACTGTTTCTCAAAAACCTCCCTCTGCACTCACAGGGGTCATCACTCCTAACTCCAACTCACACATTTTATAAGTCTTCATTCAGGGCAAAGCACTAGGAAGCAACACCATTTCACAGCAATCTGTTTCCTGCTATCCACACTACATTTCTCAATGTAACAGAATTTACCTGTCTAAATGAGAAAGAATGAACTTTTCATTAGTCAAATCACCTTCCTCACAATTATCAAGCAAAACAGAATCATCAGCTAGTTTAGTACCACAGATGAATTTGGGAAGAGAAAACAGATGCACTAATTATCTCTAGCAGATCCCCTGTGAGCTTCCTATGGGCCACTTCCATTTGCTGTGTATCTCATGCCCATAAAGCAGAAGCAGTGTGATACCCCTACAGGGAGTTTGTTCTCTGCAGTAAATTATGGAGTAAATTTTAGATAATAGTTCCTTTCATCACTATTCCAATCTGAAATAGATCCTAATAAAGAATTAATTCCATATTAATAAAAACATATGGTATTTTTATATTTCTAGACACAACTTGCTAGTGAGATACTCAAACTGTGGAAAGATAAACTGTTTCTTCAGCAGACCTACCTCTGCACTGTGTGCAAAAAACCCCTACAGATCATACTGAGGGGAGCACTAGGCTTTAACAACCTGCAATTTCCCTCTTTTTCACTGTGGTGAAAGTAGAATTAGAAAAGAAACCTCATTCATCTACATATGTATATACAGCACACAATAAAGCTGCTGTTAAACCAAAGGCACTCATTTTGCAAGAACTGTATGGAAGTCGAAGTCCAGGTGCAAAAAGAATAATCTCAGTATATACCCATGTGACTCAGTGATCTTGAAAATTCAATATAACGCATTTATCCTGTTCCTTGTTATCAGCAAGGGTGGCCATCTCTTGGTGTTTAAACTAAAGAAAAATAGGAGAAATCATAAAGACACCTCATCAAAATGAGGTTTGAGTTTTAAAGCAGATAATTAGATCCCTATATATAACCATTAGAGAGACAGAATTCTGCCAATACCAGGCAATTCGGATCAGATTTCAAAGCAACTGCTTCAAGGTGAATCATCTTATAAGTATCACCAAGAGGAAAGATATACAATAGCACAAAACCCCTTGTAAACATTCTAGAAAAAAAATACATATTCAGTTGAAGCCAAAGGAATTGAACTGCCTGGAACTCATTTTAAAAGTATCAGGCTTCCCCCCATCCCTTCACTGTTTTTATTTCTTAGCTGCAAATTAAAAGAAAAAGAAAATACAGCCTTCAGATGTACACTGGCAGCTCTGCTTTGGACAAGCAGCACTTCACAGTCTCTTCAGTTTCTTTACTGAGATATTAATACAAACAAATGGCAAATTTCCAAACAGCAAATTGCTTTTATTTCCACTTACCTCATGAGCAATAGCAGAGCTCTCTGCCCTTCCTAGAAGATAGAGCTTTCTGATGTTTATGTTGCTCTTTTTGCCTCTGGAGTAGGGGCCACCCAGGTCTCTTGACCTGAGAACCCTTTGTTGGTTGGGTCTTTGCAATGACCTGAATTTGGCACTGTCAAGTTCTTTCCCTGGTTCTTCATCACTACAACTCCAACCCAACCTTATCAGACCTGCAGTCTGATCACAGTCTCAATCTAGTATTTCAAAGATTTACTGTCACCTACTGAATAATTACAAAATTTATTAAGTCTTCAATTCTGTGATTAAGTAACACTGCCTTTGCAGGCCTTCTTTAAGTTTTCTAGTCACTACTTCCAAAGAAGCAATCTTCAAACTCATTTTTTCCTAAAATTTTCCAGGAGTGCACTGTGAGGCACCTCACAGAAATGGAGTATTTCAGCCCCAGCTGTGTCAAAGGTATTTCCCAGTGGCAATCCCAACAGGCAAATGCAAGGTGCTTCCTCTCCCACTGGCTGCAGTGCTGGGTTTGTGCTCACTGCCACCAGCCCTGTGTGTGCTCAATGAAGAGGAAAGTAACTCAGAAGGATTTCACTGAAGTGACCAGAAGTAAAGCTCTAACTGAGGAGGGTCTCACTGCAAGAACTGCCTTGACCATGACCATAATCATAACAGATGTGCACTTCTGAAGGGAAGAGAGGCTATTTTGTAGGGCTGTGCAATGGGAGGAAAGCGTGCTGGGCCATAAAGGGAAGACTTCTACCTGCTTCTACATAAGTAAACACCAAAAAGGAACAGACTCTTCACTTATCATATGCTTTCTCTCAGTATTATGTGAGCTGAGAGTCAGGCCCCTGAAACAACAACATCCAGGACATTTCATGTTCACCAAGGACAGCTACCAGAACTTTAAGAATGACTTACCAGAATTACAGCTCTCTGCCAGGATTAAGGATTTCCATGAAGCAGAAGAAATAAAGAAAGAAAAAAAGTGTTCTGTCAGTTTGGATTGCTTCAGGCACATGCTGCTCTGTAACAAGCCAACGTTGGTGGGGGAGAGTCCTGTGTCATCTCTAAGGATGGCTCAGCTGAAAACACTGTGAGGGAACCTACCAGCAGCAAATACGAAGTAAATGAGCCACTGGTGTTGAAGAAAAATATTTTGAAAGGTAAGTGGCTTGTGACTATTATAGAGACCTTTCTGGGATACTGTGCTAGGTGCTTAAGCACATTTTGCAAGAGAATAACAAACAAATGGCAAGAAAAATTGTATTTGAAGACAGAAGAGAAAACTTTATCCAAACCAAGTTACTAAAATGGTATTTTCCTTATTTCATGTGAAAAGCTTGTGTTACAACTTCTAAGGCTAAAGTGCTACATGAACTTTAACTCATTCTGATGCAATCCATGATAGACTTTCTACCTTTTAAAATCAATTTTCCTTTTATTGAAGTAGCAAAAAAAAATTAGCACAAGATTTAGAGCCAACTAGTTCAACATGGGGGGTAGGGGGGAGGAATAAATACACTTCTCAACTTAAAAGTTTACAGGTTTGCCAGTGTTATTTCCTACACACATGCACACACACAATTCTAGTTCTAATCCTTTCTAATAGTGTTGCTAATAAATGGATAGTTGCTTATTTAAAAGCACTCTCAGATAGTCCATTTCATTATGACTGCATGAATCTCAACTATAGGACAGTCTTCTTGTATAAACACCAGTCCTGTTTCTCCCATAGGAAATTCTTTTTCAAAATTGTGTTTTATTATTTAAATGAGAGGTATAAAAATATGACACAAAATGTAAAACAGTATTGGGAAGTGGCTGGAGAACAGCTGCTTTGCTCTGTATCTGCTACCTTCAGAATGGAAATCTGAAGCAAAGAAAGATTGACTCATAATAGCAGTTAATGAATCTATAAGTAGGCTGCAATTAATTAAGCAGATATGTTGCTTTTTAAAACTTCCCTTCTGTATTACAGTCTTCCTTTTTATCTCATTTTGCTCAGTCCAACTCTTCTGACAGCTATTGACAGCAATAGCCAAAAATACCACAGGTTTTCCTACAGAAACCCTACCAATACTGACTGCTAAATCCAGTGGTGCATGTCAATTTGATGACTCATGCCTCTTAGTTCATTTTAATCTCCTTTCCTTTCATGTTGATGAACTGAAGTTTTACAGTTTCATTACAGCCTTCTCCCCATATACCTAAGACTAAGTAGGACAAGTAGAAAAGCCCCCACTGGCTGTCACTGGCAGCATTTGTGCTGTTGTGATAGCAGGCTTTAACAATTTATAGTATCTCTAAAGCTTCAACAAAAGGAACGGAGACAGGAACAACTCCCAGTAATGCCACTCTGTTTGCCACAGAGTAGTAGGATTTAAGAAGGAATTATCCTGTTTTCTCTTTCCTCTTGCTTGCTTCCCTACAATGCTGAAGCCCTGTAAAAATGAGAAGAATAGTCACATTCCTGCTCTAAGTTGTGCACTAAACAGAACCAAAATAGACTTTCAAATCTAAGATTGAAGTGCTTTATATTTGTGACATTTTTACTTTCCTGCTCAGACAGAATAACTGCACTTGGGGCTATGATTAAGACTGTTCTGTCATATATTCAAGATGACCATACCAGATTGTTTTTCATTAATCATTTAAAGGTTATACCAGTTTATCTTGCCCTGTGTTTTGGCAGAGACTGGAACTCAGCTTGGACAGATATTTCTATTACACATTTCTATAAAGCATCTGCAGCTGCCTCTGACTTTGATTGGGTTTGGATACTCAAACACAGGGATATGAACTCCTGTGTGCAGGCAGGCCTCCAAAATGCACAGTATTCTTAAAGAGGAAAAAAAAAACCAACCAAAAAACCCCAAACTAAACAAAAAAGCAAACCCCAAAGTTCCTAGAAATTATGGTACTTCTTTCAGGACTAGTAGTGCTAAACCGACTCCTACGCACAGCTGTAATTTAAGAGATGGCGAGATCTAAAAATTTACTCTCATGCTGATTGACATTCTTTGACATTTGTGAACTTACACCTACAAATGGGCAAAGCTACAACTGGAATATGAACACATTTCTCATTCATCCAAATAAACGTGAGAGGGTAAAACTGAGTCCATGACATACTAGAGTATGGTAGGTGTTTTCCAAAACAAACCAAAGCTGGTCTAGGCACTTTGACATTTAAGAATTTATATTTCCCACTCTACGTCCTTACTCAATGATCTAGATCATACAACCACTCACAGGAAGCAAGTAATGGGTGAATACGAGAGATAACAGCATTTCTTATCAGAAAATTGGGGTATTTGGTTTTGCAAAATATTATTTACAATACAGTTAGGGTCTGACAACCAAATTAATTCCACTTTTGATTTTTTACTATGCTGCAATGAAAAACAAACTCTGAAAATGTCAGGTAATTGTCAAGCTATATTTAACTACCACGTTTCACTTGTAAGGAAACATCAATTTGAATAAACAGATGGTGTTGCTATGGGGTTGCCATCCTAAGCAGAAGCACACATTTAACTCTGAAAATGGCAGATACAAAGGACAAGAAATGCAATGCTGGGCATTTCTGGAAGCAAAACCATGGTCATACTGAATCATTATTTGCTTCATTCCTGCACTCAGTAACATAGTTTTACTGTCAGGATCATTTGATTCCTAAGAACTAAATAAGAATTTGTAGTATTAATAATTGTAATCCTCAAATAATATCAGGCGTATTTGCATCCCTAGCTCTATTGCTCTCTCCCATGAAATCCCTAGGAAAGCAAATGTACAGTTTTGGTTCCTCAAATCATTTATGTAGCTGGGAATCCATTGAAAACAGATTGTCATCCTATTTCAGGAACACAGATGCCACTAGCCAGCTGATGTATTTAGTCAATGTTACTTAAATGCTGGAATAAAGATTTTTAAAAAGCTTTTTAAAAAAGCTTTAAAAAGCTTTTTAAAAGAAATGGGCAGAGTATTCCAGTTCATCCAAAGAAATGCAAATAGGACTGTTTAAATATTTATGATACCTGACATTATCTGTATAAGGTGTTGAACTTTACTAAAACTGGACCTCACATTAGGAGAGAGGCACTGTCTTATTTCCAAGAATTGCTTTAAAACTACAACAGCTAGAAATTTTTCCAGACTACAACAGGATTGTCATCTGCTTAAACACTCAAATAACATTTCAAATTCCAATTTAGTACCAAGAGGAAAGAAAAAGGAAGCATGGACAATTTCATCAGCTGCTTATATAAGTTAATCATTGCTCAAGAATGCTGAATATAATTTTGTCACTATACTTGTGGATTACTTTGAGATTCAGAAAGTGGGCGGTTGTTAGATTTCATTTTGACCTTGTTTGTATTTCACTCAAAAACACATAATAAAATAACAAGTGTAACCAATCAGTTCAGCAATATATAAAAGAGCATTTCCACAAACTCATTCTCACATGCAGAAAGGATTGTGGTTATTATTTGCTTCAGAATTTCTCAGTGTGTTAAGACAAGGATGGACCTGCAGGAAAAGTCTTAAGCCCCTTGCAAACCTTACCACCAACATGCTGCTGCACTACAGTCTAGGAAAAAATAAAATATGGCAAACAGGAAAATTCCATTACTGACACAATAGCCTCTTCATATTTCAGTATCAGAATCTTAGGGAACTTTAAGACAAATTATAGCATTTTATGTACAACCACAAACAAGTCAACAGTAGCATGGAATTACTGAGCACAATGAGAGTGCAAAAGAAAACTGTAACAAATTAAACTGAATTTTAAAAAGACCATCAAAATATTGATGGGAACCACCTTTAAAGTGTGATACAGTAAAATCAGAACATGAAAAGTCATGTATTACATTGGACAGAAGTAAATATGCTTTCTTTGTAAACAATAAATGCATACAGTGAGAAAACTTACCTACGTTCTTACATGTACCGCACACATCGCTATTCAAAAACTTAAATTCTGGGTTTGTTCAGGAGCAGAAGTTTCTATTCATTAAAACCAGAAAAATTTCTTTCTGCGCTTACTAAACATCCAGAACTAATGGTAAAGAAGATGAGACATTTTTCTTTCAGTGCCAAGTATCATATCCTTGGCAACAGCCATTTCCACTTCCAAGGGCACTTCCTTTCTAAGGTACAATTGTTAGATAACACTACCTGTTAACCTGAGAGAGAAGGTATCATAACAAACCATTCCAATTCACAGCTAGAAAGGACCTGGCTCAGTCCTTAGCCTGTGCAAGGACCCTGGGTGGAACAAATCCCCAAACCAAGCTGCTCATCAAGCTTGCTTTCATACCTCCTTTCACGCGGTTTTGTAGAATTATGAGCTGCCCATGGCCTCCTTCCTTCAAAGTGAGATGCAATGTATTTTATTTGCACTACACCTGGAAGCAATTACAAAGCTTTCATATTTAAATGATAATTAAAAGAGCGTGAGCATAATTAGCTGCATGTAAGTAGAACCTTCTTGCCAGATACAGATATCTCTCTATGCAAAGTACTGTTACAGCATCTTTTGAAGACATAGGTATTACAATGGAGATCGAGCAGCACAATCACCAGTTTCAGTGAGATCATTTTGCTCAGTATGCAGATATCTTTACAACATGCTCCAGATCGTTACCCCTAATCAGAGATTAGCACCCATAACATTTTATCCAAAAAATTAAGCATGCACCCAGCTTCAAGAAACAAAGCTATCCAGGAAATTATAAATAATCTGAATTACATGATAGATCTGTGATAATGGATTGTAAGTATCAAGTAATTGTAAAGGTTATAAACTACCTTACAGCATTCAGCCAGGAGTTGGTTTGTGAACAGTTTTTATAATTCTTACAGCAATGAAAGAAGCAGCACCCTAGAAAAAGCAGCTTAACTTCAGACGCCAAGTTAATGAATGCATGCAAATTGAGATTCCTCCCCACTCCTCTCAGAGGCAACACTTCCTGCTCTTGCAATTTTATCATGACTCTCACTATTTTTAGTGCTTTGCTTAGAGTCTCTGCTACTGGAATCACGTCTGAGACTCAGCATTCATTTTACAAGAAAATATTTCCACTCCCCTGCATCCTGAGAAAAACTTGGAAGTGTGAAACGAGTGCAGCCTACAGGCTAAAAAACTAGAAAGAATGCAAGAAATTCAGGGTGGATTATGTTTTGTTCTTAAAAAAAGCTTGTGATATCTAAGCTGATTCCCTGAGTGGCAGGAGCTAGATAATGCATTGATTCCTCATGGCTGACTGTCCCCAGAATCTCTCCAGAGCACATGTAAGGCACATCAGCAGTTTTGCATGGAAAAAATATGCAATGCCACTGTCACTGCTCTTTCTATGCAGTGGATATTCTTATTCTTCAGAACACCAATACAGCTTTTAAAGAGAACATTTGACCTTTGGAACTAGAATAAATATTATTTTGTATACAAATTATTCTTGGTTTCTCTTCTCTGAAAGCTAACTCTTCTGCAACTGAGGGCATTTTGCTCACGAAGATAAAACCAAGACTTACGTTATCGGCAAGAAATATGTAAACATGTGTTAAGGAGGAATATAACATTAGGGTTCCTTAGGGGAAAGATGATACTTTTGTATTTGCCTCAACACAGCTACTTGCTTTTAATTACAGATGCAGTTGGAATTTGGAATAGAAAGTTAAATAGATTATCTGCTTTTATCTTATATGATTGAGAGGCTTTTTTAAAAAGGTACCACTAGATGGTGCAAGAGTTTAAATAATTCATAAATCTGCAGCCCATCCTCTGCCTCTTCCCCGCCCAAGCAACAGCAGGAGACAACCCACCACTGAAAAGCAAATTGAGCTCCTGTGATTTGTGTGTGGCAAAATTGCTGATTTTCGCCCTAGAGGCAATAACTCACCCCCTTCTTTGGTATTTCTTTCAAAGAGGAGGAAATACTTGGCCATCTGAGGGAAAACCGGTAATGAAATGGCTGTGACTTCCCTAAGGCTCTGGGACTTGGGAGCTCTGGGAGGAGGGAAGCGACTGACCACTGCACAACAGGGAGGACAGAATGCTGTCACTGATCTTGAGAAAGGGCAAATTCAGCTCCCTCCTCTGCTGGACAGACTAATTCAGCAAACCCAAAATGCAAGTCTCAATCTCATTGCACCTCTGTTCTCATCTGGAAATAAAATTCATGGAGTGTTGGTTAGTACTTCCGACCTCAGAGAGACACTGAAAGGAAAAATACATTTAAAAATTATGCCATATTCCAAAACTGTGAAGTATTTTAGTATATGCATGATGCCTATACTGGTGGTGAAGTATGACTGGATTTTTATTTTAGTACTTTTGGTTAAACATTTAGCAAGAGTACCAGAACCATTAATTAGAAATTAAGTTAAACTGATAAATAAAGAAAAATATGTTCTCCTGTTCTCGATGCGCAACATAGGAAGCTGTGAGCTTACTTTGCCCCTGACCAAGCAGAACTAGAAGCCTAAAGTGTATGTTATTCCAAGAAACATTTTTTAATGATCATCAGTAATGAGATGATAACCAAAGTTTTGCATAATATGCATTGAAGCCTATAGAAATAAGGAAAGTGTTGAGTAGGTAACATTAGGAGTAAGTCATGTAGACAAGGTAAATTTTCTATCAGCCAGCAGACGTCAAACACAATAATTATTCAGGTATGTGAGATAACACATGGAAAGCCCACACCTTCATTTCACAGGAAAGAAACCTCCACCCAGCCATAGCTACCCACCACATGAACCTTAAAAAACCCCCAAAGACAAACAGAGAGAAAAAAACCTCAAAGAACAACCTGCTGAGTAACACACATCTACAGGGAGACTGTGACTAATACATTAATAACTAAGACCTGAAAACCAAGATAACTGAGAAAATTCTTCTCACTCTGTGTGAATTCATGGATAGAATTTCCCCAGGAGATGACAGGACTTGTGCCTTCCATTATAGGAAGAACATTCCTTGGATATATATTATACATTCAGCTGTCAAGACTTTTACTATTCTGAAAAAAAAAAAAAAAAGGGCACAAAATCAGTCATCAAGTCTGCAACTCTCTGTCAGATTGGCAAAGAGAAATGGAACTGATGGTATCAGAAAGGTATGACAGGATTTATCAGGAATCAAACTGCCCAAAAGGGATACCAAGTGTGCCCTTTCCCCCTTGCACAGCACTGAACAGAAATGTGTAGTAAATACGCCAATAATACAAAACCAAACATAAACACAGCTGTTAAGAGACAGAATGGAAGCCCAACAATAATCCAGTAATAGCTTGATTATTCATGGGAGAAAATGAAGACCAATAATTCAATTACAGTCAAATTTTTCTCATATACCATATAAATCTTTATACAATGGAGTAAGGCAGCTATATAGTTACTAAATAGCTTCAACAGTGATGTAGCCTCTTTTAGTTGATACTATTCCCACGGGAAGTAGAAGAAAATCTTTTTACTTGATGAGCAGAAAACACAAATCAATACTGAGAGCATATCTGCACTACAAGGCCTTTCCCAGGATAGCACGTGGTCTGTGGCACTGTGAAAGGCCTGTATCACCACACCAGAAGAGCTGTTGGCCTGCACTGAGAGCAGAGACGAACTTTACGTTACCTCCTTAAATATCATAAGGAGAGCTGACCTAACCATTTACTTCCATGCTGGCAAAATTATGTTTACACTGGAGGGTTTGCTAAGACAGGTATTTTGCCAGGCCTAAACTTAAATCCTCACAAATGCAACTACCCACTGTGGTTATTGAAGTGTCACCTTCAATATCTTCAACCCATGGGACTGCTTAGGGCACCTCCCCAGCTCAGCACACCTCACTTGCTCCGAGGTAGAGGATGATGCCATTTCAGCAAGACCTGTGAGCTGCAAACTTGGCCTCCATCCTCTTTGTTCTAATGCTGCTGCACACATGGCAATGTATTCCTACTGCAGACAGGGCCACGACACAGAGTAGGGGACAGGCTGAAAAGAAACAAGGAACAGGGCCCTCCAGACCACTCTGAATCCCAGCATCAGCAAATCCCAAAATCTGCTCTGGGAAAGTCACCTTGGTTGCCCTGTGAGCATGACTGCTGCCAGTACTTTTTTGAGGCCAGGCTGTCAATTTCATTATCAACCTCCAAGTGACAGAATTTAAACTTAATTTCTCCACCACAGGATAATGCTTGTGGCCATTCTGGACAGCAGCAGAGATACAGATATGACCCAGTCCTGCAACCTAAGAGAAGCTTTTTCAGAAAGCATTTGGTGACTCACACCCCAGGTCAACCCACAAGGAATTACATGCAGCACACTGAAGCAAATAGAGGCCAGAGACTGTGGCACTTGTGCTTCTCCTGGATCCTCCCACCCTCAAAACAAACATAAGACAGCAGAAAAAAAAAAAAAAATCTGTCAGAAAAGCCGCTCTTGAGCAATCTGCTGCCTAATAAGCAGCTGTCACAAAAGCAAACAAGGAAACACCAGAGAAGACACAATTTCCATGCCACTATGTGCTTAGCATAAAGCTGAAAGGAACAGTGACAAGCAATATAAGAAGAGGAAATGGCCTCAAAAGCTGCATCAGAGGAGGTTTAGACTGTGACAACTAAAAGTATGGTCAAGCACAGGAACAGGCTGCTCGCCAAGCGGTTGAGTCACCACGCCTGGAGATAAAAGATTAAATGTGTAGAGTAAATGTGTAGATGCCGTACTTTAGGACATGGTTTAGTGGGGGACTGAGCAGGGCTGGGCTGACAGTTGGACCTCATAGTTGTAATGGTCTTTTCCAAGCTAAATAATTCTGATTCTGCGACAGAGAATACACAGGGTTCTGTAGGAGGCAGAGAATTTCCAAGTATGTATTGTACACCCAGTGCTCTGATTAAGTTCATAGGTCCTAGTCAGAGAAGATACTAACTGCATATTTTTCAGCATATCTTATATATTTGTAGACTTGATCCCTCTGGGTGCCCAAGAATATTCATGAGCCGAAGTGCCAATCTAAATGAGGAAGATTATCTTCATGATTAAGGCTTAGGTACTCACACGGAACCTCATACTGTAATAGAGATTACATAGAGAAAATATTTAACTGCAAAAAAGCCCTGTGAGACACAGAAGATCAGTTCCACAAAAGGAGTACAAAAATGAACATCAAAAAACTACATTACATTGCTTTTCACCATGGCAAAGTCTAAAAATGAAAATGAATCGTATTCCGGGGCTAGCACTCTGAACATCCTTGTCTTCTCTGAGGCAGAAACAGTCTCTTTTCTTTTTCTTACCTTATCTCTTTATTGTTAGACACAGTAATAGCACTGGAATAATACTGAAATATATGCACAGATTCTACCCAAGCTGCACCTTTTCTCAAAAAAACCTTTTCCAGGTTAGTATTCCGTGAAATGTGTAGGCTAATTGAAAGATGGCTTGACGAAAATTTATGTCATTAACCAGGATAAAGCAAGGTCAGACAACATAGCTAAAAAAAAAATCATCTGAAAAGCATTATGTGACTTGACTTCTAGGTCACTGAAATAATCTGATACAGGTAAGTGACTAGGTTGAAATCTTGACTCTTTTCTGGTGTAGCTGCTATCATTACAGCCATCCTGCAGTGACAAGAGAGCGCAGAGCAAGCAGATCCATCCTCCCCTTAACCACCAGGTGAGTAGGTTTATTGCTATGCTAAAAGCCTGGTGTTCTTTAGGAAAGGGACATTGAGTTATTCTTGCATTACTAAAGCAGGCACTTGCCAAGAACATTGTATGCACATATTTTCAAAACATAAAACTTGTTCTGTAATAATTTATGATTCTGCAAGGTGACAAAAACTAATTAACTTTGCTCATTTCATAAAATGAATTAGAAATCTGCAGGAAAAAAGACACCTGGTGTTGCTTGAACAATACATATACAGCAAACAATAGCTTGTAACTTAAAAGGAGAAAGTTAGTCAGATTGCTTTGTGATTTGATTCAAAAACAGTGCTGCACAAAGCAAATAAAACCACACCGAACCTGTAATGTTTGAGGAGAGTTTTGACACATTCTACCCAGCAGTACTGGTCTTGGTGATTATTTGAGTCACAATTTAATTATTTTTCCCCTTGAGAAAAACAACTTCCTTTTCTTTTGCTTCCAGTACCACTAACCTATAAATTCCCATTAAAAGTCACATTCTGTGTCTCAGCAGGATAGAGACTTGGACAGATAGGAGTGTTTATATACAGAAAACGTAATTTCTAGCTGAGGGAGACTCTTCAAGGATACACACAAGGTAACATGCAATGTGCTATACATAACTTCAGCGTTAAGAGGCAGGTTTGAGTGTCTAGCTCAAACATTCACTGGGAGTCAGAACAGGATTTGTTACTATGGATGAAAGTTCTCATAATACCTTTGTGCTGGTAATGCTCAACTCGTCACTGGAAAGCACAGACAGGCTACAAAGGAACATAGGCAGTAACTAGTTTATATTTAACTAATAAGACACACACAGCTTTTTCAGCATAAAAGAGTGTAAGTCTATCGACTATCACATGTGACACTGCTCAGAAGAGGTATATTATCTTTACATGTACATGATACAAAAAAAATTTACTTGAAGTTCAGAATTAGTAACTGGCAGAATGTCTCACACTCATTATTTGAATCATCTGCTGGAAACAATAGAAGAATCTGAACTACAGTTGAACTCTTCACCCACAATTACAGAACAGGGCTAGCCAATGGAATGTAGCCAGTTCCCTGAACTGTAAATTAATGTCAGTTTAGTTAGAAATACAAGTTGACAGTGGAACAGTATTAGAGGCAGATCCTGCAATATATACTGGATTTGGCAGATCCTTCTCTGTCAGCTGGCAGAAAAGCTGTTGCTGATACGGCCAGTAATTTGGCAAGGCTATATCTACTACAAGTGGTTGTCTAATTCAGTCTCACTATTAGGCCATTCAGTTGGTGTTGAGGGTTGCAGAGACCAGTACAGGATTGCCAATTCTTCATGGATCCCAGAGTTGAAAGGAAAAGCAAACAATGCTAAGATGACCCTGAAATACAGAGAAATTGCTTTTTACAAGTATGGCATGCTTCAAGTGTTCTTTCTGAGGTGATTTGAAAACAGAGTTGCTTGGGTTTAGTTGTTTTATCAGTTGGGTTTTTTTCCTGAAGACTTGTACCCTCCCTTCGGCTTTACTCACCTTGCACTAAAAATGCTGATGTTGCAAAGTGGGACATACGCACTTTGCAGGTACTATTTACATTTGCAACTGTAACTTGGCACTCTATCTAGAAGGCTTTTGACCACATTGGCAGTTTTAAGCACACACACAATATTAGTAGCAAACAAAATTGATGGTCTACAGATAATCCCAAATTAATCATTAATGGAAGCTCCAAACACAACTGGAAACCAAAACATTGGACGGGCAATTTACACCAGTCATCTCATGGAGGAAAGAAGGAAAAATGGACTTCTACCATCAGCCTAGAAACGATAATATTTTGTTCAGTCTTACTTAGAAAACTCTATAGATTCCCAAGTATTTGGCATTTGTTCTGGGTTATTTTAGCACCTTGTTTCAAACAAGAGTTTTTCTAACCCAGTTTTCAGCTCACCACACCTGTTACAGAGGTAACAGAACCATAGAATGGTTTGGGTTCAAAGTGACCTTAAAGATCATCCAGTCCTAATACCCCTTCCATGGCAGGTTGGAACTAGACAACTAATACCTGCCCAGCTCTGCACATGTAGCACTATTGCCTTCCTCTCATGTCTATTCTCTAATTAATGCCTCTCCTTATCTTAATTTAGGTCTAATTCAAATGCTGCATTCTTGATATATTAGCCTGTTCCTTCAAAAGACAAGAGTCACTAACATCCAATGAAAATCCTCATACCTCAGGCTATTAATTGATAGAATAAAGTTAAAGAAGAGAGCATGGAGGCTTTCTGATCTTTTTTCTTACAGCATTCATTCAGCTGTTTGCTCATGAAAACACTGGTATCAATTCCACTGGTAAAGCTCTTTTCAGTATATTCCTTTCTCAGAAACTCAGCTGTTTGTTGCACATTGCTCAGACTCATTTGGGGTTTCTCTGCAGTCGCTGCTGCAAGTTTTCCTGATTGCTGCTAGCCTAGAGATCAAGCACTATCTCCTCTAAGAAAGGACACAGGGTTCTCAAGTCACTAGCAGGTGACAAATTCAAAGGTAAGAGAACATTCTGTAACATGCTCGGGTGTGAAACCGTGCATACAAGCCCAGCCATCTTCCCTCACAGCCCCCCAGCATTCACAACGATAAAAACAACATGAATATCGCAATCATGAGCGAGAACGGGCGTCCACATCACCTATTGTTCTCTACCAATCTGAGGTGAAAACACACATATCAAAAACATATGATATCTTAAGGCTTAAAGACATTCACCATGATAAAACCTTTCCATTAAGGCACATAAAAGCTTTTCTGAACCCAGTGTGTTCGTTTGTTACATTTTTATCTCTCATTGCCAAGCATTTCCTTTACCATTATATTTGGTCACTTCTGGTACTTTGAAAGCAAGAGATTTGGCTCTCACTGCCTGGTAAAATCTGTGTCACTTTGGTTCCTGTTAGAGTCAACCATCATTTCAACATGCTTCAGGCAGAAGATGAAGTAATGGCAAAACTACCCAGATACAAAGACTGTAGCTCATATCCTCCTCTGTGTGAAGGTTTTTCCTCTTTTTTTTGGATGAAGAGAGTTTGGTCTGTGAGGTGTATTTTTTTATTCAAATGAACACAACCACAAACACCACATTTCCTGACCCAATTTTTGGCTACACGGTAAATATTCACACTTGAGTACATGTATGCCTGTCAAGTCTCAGCAGTAAAAAGACACGGCCATAGTGCTAGTCAAACTTATTGTTTCAGTTACACTAACACTCTTACAAGAAAAAATATAAATATCTTTTTTTAAAAAGGGAAACAACAAAACACCAAGCAATTGATTACAGATACTCTGCATTTCCTCTTGTCCATTAGCTTTAGCAATGGTGGCTAACACCTTGTGTCAGCAGCAGATGGACAATGCCATCTGTATTTCAGGAATTCTGTCCCACACTAGCATGGCACAGGGCATCCGGCCACAGTATCAGTCAGGATTTACACATCAGTGCTGGCATCTCACTATTTTAAATGTGGAACAGTGCAGCCCTTTTTGCTGTATTATTTCCAAGTAGTTTCCAGAAGATCATGAACCATAACCTTCCTGAAATAAAGGAACATTAATGCTCTTAAAGAACACCTTGTTTCAGTGATCTATTGTTTGCTAAAATATACCCTTGCAAAGTGTGGTAGGTTTTTTGGTGCTCTTTTTTTAGCTTTGTTTTTTGTAAGTCTACCTGGGGAAGAGCGGAGGGAAGAACAATTCCAACTTACCAGCTTGTTTGAAGCCCTTTATTGTCCAAGAACTATTTCACAGTTAGTCAAACACACATTTTGCAAATATTCTAATTTTTTATGCATTAATGTGTGGCAGAATCTTTCTAGCCTAACCTTTTTTACATACATACCTCAGAAGTCTGGTATGGTTTTAGTGGAAATTCCAGCAGTTCTTCTCTGAAGCAAAATTTCATCTTGGTTATGACTAAGAAAAATGGCCAATTTTTAACTGAAAATATATTTTATAGTACCATGTCACTCTTCTGCAAGCTGCCTAATAAGTAGAGATGCAAATATATGTTCAAATAGTAATTTTTATTCCATAACCATAAAGACATTGGCTCTATGACTCAATTGCCAACAGAGTCCAGAGATGAAGTGATTAATAGCTACTCATGACAACAGCACAATTGCTTTAAAAAGGTGGGTGAAACGTCCTGGAAATGGCTATTCATCGCTGCATTAGACAATACTGAGGTAATCTAAAGACCAGCAAATCACTGAAACTCTCTCATTCAGGCATATGGACTATTCCAACAAGAGAAGTTGACACTGCACATTTTTAGCTAATGTCAGAGCAAATATGAGCTCAGAGGTTCAGGTACAAACTATGAAATTATCCTTGTTTGAAGTAAAACACACTCCCTTCTCTTCTTTCTCTCAATTTGACTTCACTGAGAAAGAGTGCTTCAATTCACATACCTCCACTCAGATTTATTGTCACTGTTGTATAAATAGGACTCCAAACACCCTCACTCACTTGAAAACAGAAGCACAACAAAAGTCTTTATCCAAATCTAGAACTGAAGTGAAAAATAGGAAGTAAATAGATCACCTGAAATTAGGAAAAAATGGTACTACACTGCCCACAACTGCATGTTCGCCTGTAAAATAATTTCATATTGACTTTTGCCGTGAACATATGACAGAAAAAGCAGGACACTCAAACTATTATGAAATACTGGGGTTTCTTTGCAGAATTGCAGCCAAAACAAGGACAGCACACTGCAGGAACCTCAGACAGAACTGAATACCCCACAACTGTTCTAGAGTGGCAACCACCTTTCCCCAGCTGATTCCTTGTGTAACTTCCCTCATCATGCACTCCATGAGTGTGAAGGTGAGAAGTGCTCTGTGTTAATCCTACAAGCATTGGAGGAAAATTGACTGAACTCAGCAAGCCCTGGACACACCTATTCAGTAACTGCATAAATTCCCCGCCCAAATTATTCTTATGCAGCTGTGGGACATCCAAGGGCAACCAGACCAGCTGTAGGTCTAAGCATATTAAGATGTTTCTGGGCTGCCACAGAGACATGAAAGCAACATGCTCCACTACATAGAGGCTTTAGGCATGGTCTATGTGTCAGCCCTCACTCTGTGCATGTATCTGAGTACCACAGCAGACTCTCTACTTGTGACCAAATACAACTGCACAGAACATTGATAAATTGATAGAAGTTCTATCACAGAAGTAGTAGAACTAAAGTTCAGAATACTATTTAGACAGCTGAAAATAAGGCAAGAAACAAAACTAACATTTGTGTCTATTTCAAGGAGTTCCTTATCTCTTACGAAACAATCTCTTCAATATGTTAGTTATATTGGGTTTTTCATTGTGAGAAATGTAAAGAATTAAATTCATGCTTTTTGGTTCTTTATTCCTGTGGCCCTGAACTCCTCTATCATCTGCCTAAAAGAGTTTTGTTTGCTGTTTTGTTTGTATTTCCCGTGCTGTATGAAGCAATCCTTTTCTAGAAACAATGAAGCATGAGCTAATGTATTTATGATCCCCAGTATCACTGTGTTTTCTTTGTGTTACATCCTTCAAGAAAAAACAGGTTTTCTTCCCCCAGGACATAGTCCAATTTACAGTGTTGGGCACCACATTCAGAAACAGGGCGAGTTCTAAGCGTGGTTTAAAGGAAAATCTTGTAAACATCTTTACCAGCATCATCCTACTTATTTGTTTGTCTTCAGCAACCTGTATAAGGTGAGTAATGCCTTATCCCCCTATTTTGCTTTATTATATAAAATGTAATTGAGGAACTTGTTATACCTTATGAGCAGTGTTCAGCCGTTGTGTAAAATTTCAAGTAACAAATACAATCCTATACATACAGTTGTATGTCAGTTATGATTACCTGCTTAAGCTTTCTTCTAAGTCATACTCACTGTTACGCTCTTCAGACCAGCAGTTTTGCCTTGGATAAAAGCAGAAATCCTTTTACTTCAGTAAGAGTGCACCAGAGGTCCAGAAACAGCAGAGCAATGAGCCTCCAACTGTAAGGTGAATAGCATCAGGCAGTGCTCAGTTACATAACAGAGACTGATATGCATGCTACAAAAATTATTGTGGCTTGATTTTTTTACTTACTGCTTATTACTGTTGCCTTTTCATGTCCTTTCTGAATCAGGTTCATGTAGTGGCAAACCCAGAGGTATGGCATGTAGTGCTTTCAAACTATTTATCACAAACCAGCAATGAACTAGAACTCTAAAATGAAAATTAACATCCAACAGTTTCCTCAAAAATAAACTTGATCTCTAACTAGTCATCAAAATGACCCAAGACTCTGCTAGTTGGGATGCAATCTTTGCAGCTTCTAAAGATACAGCTTAAACTGTTAGAGAGTACAGGACTGAGACATACAATTCAGCTAAAATTAAATGGAAACAAACAGAAGCTAAAGTCTATAATCAGACAGTTTTCAACTTCAAAAAGCAAAACTAGCACAAGACCATATTCATCATGCTAAAGTTTGACAGATCAAATGTACATATACAATATAGATGTATTTACATAAGGTTTATGGATTTGGAAACCTCAATGCTTCCTTGTTCATTCCCCACTTTTGTCAAGATGTGCCAAATGCTCCACATAAAAAGAACACTGAACTTATGGTCTCTGAAGATATATGATGAGAAATCTATCATGACGTTTTCCAAATGTTTGTCAGTAATTTTAAAACTATAGATCTCAAAACTGTAAGCCAAATACAACCCCACAATTTTTAGATAAGTATCACGATACCAGCAGAGACTGTAAAGAAAAAAAGTCTGAATAGCCAAGAAGATGAAATGTAATTTTGTCTCAATTTCCGCCACAGTTCAAAGGAAGTATTGATCAAAAAAACAGTTCTTTTGAAAATAGCAATTACTACTTGACACAAATCAGAATATTCCTTAAGTGAACACTAATGAAAGAAGTGGAATACAGTTACTCACAACAGAATACTGCATCTTACTAAAAGATGTGTACTTGACAGCAAATTACGTCCAAAGTATACCTAGGAAAAATTTTGCTTAAGTAGCAGTCAGTGAGAGTATCACTAATTTTGCTTAATGACACTTTATTACATAACCAAAAATTAAAAGAAGATCAGAGCCAGCCCTAAGTATTTTTAGGTGTGGCCCTACAAAATACTTTTACAGGCCTCATGCGAGTAGGTATTTCTCACATAACTAATCCAAATAACTTTGGACAGAGCCAGAAGGCTGATTCACCATGGGTTTAGGTGGTTTAGGTTACCTGTTATCTGTAAACCTGCATATTCATCTACGTGTCTCTGACACGTTACCTATACCATAAATCATTCAGTGACAAGGGGGTATGCAAGGGCAATCCAGATTCGCCACTTTCAGAAGTAATCATTCAAACAGAATGAAGCAAAAAGCTGTGTTTTTCATTCAGAGGGTGGTTGGACACTGAATGGGATCCCCAGGCACCAACCCTGACAAAGTTCAAGAAACGTTTGGACAATGCTGTTGGACTCATGGTGTGACTCTTGGGGTGTCCTGTGCAGGGCCAGGAGTTTGACTCCAACCAACCCTTTCAACTCCCTCCCAACCCAGCATATTCTGGGATTCTACACACTTTTCTTGGCAAAATAAGTCAGTTCTGTATGCAAATTTCAAATTCTGTCTGTAAATCATTCCATGTTGTGTCTATAAATGTTACACAACTTGCAGTACCACTGCATGACTTCAAATACGGGAGGAATCACTAGAGGCTTTCAAGACGCAATTGAACAAGGTGCTTATAATTTTATGGACTCCCTGTCCCGTGAGCCTTCGGGCCAGATGATCTTGTGAGATCCCTTCTAACCTGGGCTATTCTATGATTCCATGATCTTAGCTGTAAAACATACTAGTGGACACTGAGAATACTAGAGCCATCAGCCTCTCTATGCAAATATGTAGCCAAACGAGGGTGGGAGAGTGTAAATAAGGGGAAGATAAAAGCAAGAAAGAAATCATATTCAACCTTTTCCTTACTGAAGTCACACCCTTATCACTCACTTCTGCACACTCCCTGCCATTAGTCTAAGAGGGTCAATTTACAAAGGTTCTTACATCAGGCTAACACGGCAATAATTTTGTAAAGAGACAGAAGAATCTCTGTAGTAAGAGACCGGAAGCTGCCCTATGTCAGACTTAAAAAACTGAGCCAATCTTGCAGACACCAAGGTCAGTGCAGGAGCGTGGAAGGGTGGGGCAGCCAGTGTGCCTAAAGGGAAGCTGGCAAGAGGACCCACTGTGGAACAGGTATCCTGAAAGCTATCCTGTATATCCTGTAGCCTTGGACAGGACTCACACTGGAATAGTTCATGAAGGAAAATGCCCTGCTTTCTCATTAGAATTATGCCTCATGCACATACTTCGTTCAAGTTAAGGCTTCACTATCTAGATGGCACATGAAAACCAAAAAGCTATGAGACAAAATGGTCAAATAACAGTCGTTGTGCCGTTAATACAAAATTCCTCCTGTTGCCACAAACGTTCTGGACAAACAAAGAACTTAGCTGTGAGCTAGTAATGCCTGCAAAGCATTTAAACCAACACATGAAAATGCACACTCTGGCTCTGAATAAATGAGCAGGAAATAAGGCTCTCTTCTGAAAACTGAGAAATAAAGAAAAGCAGCAGAATGGTACAGAAAACAATGCCCTGGTAGCTTAAAAGTGGTCTTATAGCTTCCAGGTGGAATCCTTCAAAATCCCTACAAGCTGGCCTATAATAGACTGTATAACTAAGAAAGAAAGACAATTCAGGAACCTGCCCAAACAAACCATCCAAAAACAAAAAAAAAAAACACCAAAACCAAAACCAGTTAACACTCAAACCATTTTTGACTGAGAAGCTAAAACTGAAATTGTTAGCCCCCCAAAAAATGGAGTATAACACACTAGAATTTTTTTCTAGCACATACAAGCCTCGTTTCAGATGCCTCTTTGACTCATTTCACAAAAGTTACTACTTCTATATATTTCTTAAAAGCCATGCTAAAAAAGCTGACAGTCTATCTATATATACAAAAATCCTTTCCTTACAGATTTCAACAACAATTACAATCTGATCCCTCCACATGAATTCTGTTTGTCCCTCTTTATTAACATTGTTTTCACTGGGGAAAACCCTATTCCTTTTACAAGCTAACTGTGTAGAGGTGAGCCTGGTGAGATTATGACCCTTGCCATCAGTGTAAATTTCTCCCAGGTACTTCACCAGGTCTGACAACATCAGCAAACAACCACGATTTGGTTTTTTTCCCTCGGAGAAGCAAGCAGAATAGATGTTTCTTCTCCACTCTCCAAGGCACTTATCTGAACCACAACCTAGAAATTGCACAATTGGGCAAGTAGGCAGCAGGTTAACTTGTGAAGATTCTTCTTACCCCTTTATAAGAAAGCTAAAAGTGCAGGAACTTCTAACTTGATATGGCTTACTGAAATGGAGGCAGGTACAAAAAGGCACTAGAGAGACATGGCACTTACCAAAACTATTTTAACTGAAAGTTGTCACACTGATGAAAACTCTTCAATTTTGAGATCAACAGGGGAATTCTGGAAATTAATAGCAACACCAGTCTGTCTTGTGACAGCACAGTGATCTTTAAGCCACAGCCATCACGTCTGCCAAACGCCTCAACTCCTCTCGCTGCCATTCCTTCACCCTTTCAAATACAAAATAACTCTTCGCAGCCTGTTGTACGTTTCTGCGAAAAGCATAACCCCAAGAATCTTACACGTTGTGTAATCCCTCACAGATAGTCTTCTGCAAGACTATTATCTAAATATGATTAAGCCATCCTCCTCTTATGTCGTAATTTGCTGTCATGTCTCCATGCAAGCAATCATGGGGTTGCTGGTTACAGTGTAGGCAGTGCTTGGACTGTGTGTCATACACCAACTGTAGGATAGCTCTTTCACATTACTCATTTGTAAGCAGAGTCACTGTTGTATTCAGTCACATGGGCCATCATTTAAGGGAACGCCAAATATTTGAGCCCAGAGTTTAATGTGAAGTATGTTGGAAGTTATTACATTTAAGAATATAAATGTTAACAGGTTTTCAGCTCTATTTAGTATAAAAACAAGTCCTCAGGTCCTGGACTTTACCATCAAAACATTATGTTTTGTAAGCTAACATTTCTCCCATGGGGGGAAAAAAAAGGCAGCTTTACAAAAAGCTATTAATTATGTTTTATTTAATTCAATTTTTTCAGATGTTCAGCTAAGTGTTTGCTTGGTTATTTACCTTTCATACTTTTCAGAGGAGAAACTACTAAAATTTCACCCTGAAAGCAGAGGCGTAAGCACTTCAGACTGCTTGGGTTTGCTGCAGTTTTTTTTAACTTGAGGTAAGAGCCTATATATGAAGAGCTGTGTACCACAGAGCAAATGATGTGGGGTCCTATGGTCACACTACTAACTGTAGAAACCTTCAAAAATGTCAAGTTTCTTGCACTGAACAAGTTCAAGATGTTAATGCTAAGCAACAAACTTCTTCCAAAGAAGTTCTATATTGGTAAATCTGCGACTAAATTTACAGAATGTTGACAAATTATTCCAAAATAATTTAAGTACATTTAATTACATTCCTCAAACCTTTTCCCCCATATTTCTCCCAAGGACATTCACTTTGGTACTCAGTACAGGCAAAATGGCATTGTGCATACAGGAAATACTATGTGTATCATATAATGCCCATTAAAATTTCTGGACCACTGATACCTAAGACAATCATTTACTGAGTTGGTTAAAGCTGCTAATTTAACAAATAACCTCAGTTTTGAAATTGGAGAAGTAACTGCTGTTTTTTTCTAGAACCTGTACGGAACTACACTAACAACTGTCCTCAGACCATCTGCAGATTCTGTGAGTTTAGTTTCATACATATGGAGAAAGGGGGAAAAAAAATAAGCCTTCTATCTCAAAAAACCCAGCTTAGAAATTTTGACTGAAACTATTGAAGCTGGTCCTTTTAAACAAACATGGTACCACATACCATGTTTGGTTCAAAACACAAAGTGGTTCAGGATGATTGCAAAGCTTAGGGAGCATTATTTTGCTCACCTCAGCACAAGGAGTATTTTATCACTTGCAGTTACTCCTTTCTTTCTTTCTTTTATGTGATACTGCCTTGGCCAGCATTCTCTCACTTCCTCCTTTCAACAGCCACTTCGTGACAAATTATTTATAAACAATAGCTTCCACCTTCACCCTCTACTTCCCCTGTAGAAGCAGACATTGCACTTTGCCCAGTTAACTTTTGCAGTAATCCTTCACTAAAGCTCAAAGTACTCTAGGACAGGAAAAATCCTTGTTGAAACTGGGCTTCTAGACTACAGCCTATCACTACCAGTTCCTTGACCTATGAGTTGCAATGATCAGAACACTGGAAAAGCAGGTCAGACCCCAAATTAATCTCATAAAGTCTTTCCAAAAAGTGCATTATGCAGGGTTGAATTCTAGAGGAATTTTCCTTGCGTTACACACTGGACAGGGGTAAGATGAAATATCATCTTTTAAACAGACACAGAAGATATACAGCCACCTCCAGTGTTGATAAAACCAAACGGAGCCACGCCACGGGGAGGGAGGGGACTGTTACTCACCTGCGGTCACACCGGGATCGCCCGGGCACTGCTTCCCCACCTCCCAGAGGCATTAGCCTCCCAGCTGCCGGGCTGCTCCGTGCGGCAGCGGCTCCGGCCCACTCAAGGAAGCGCAGCCAGGAGGCGAGGGCAGACCCCCCGGGGGGATGCGGTTGTGGGAGCGGGCCCTGGCAGCGGCGCGGCGGCGCTGGGCGCTGCTGCTCGGGCCGCTGGCGCTGCTCGCCGCCGCCCTGGCGCTGCGCGGCGCCGCTCGCCCCGACCCCGCCGACCACCACCGCTGCGGCCAGCGCCTCTGCCGGGCGCTGGAGCTCTCTCCCGGCCGCAGCATCAACTGCTCGGGGGTCGTCCGCGGGGACCAGACAGCCATCGAGGAGGCGCAGCTCAGCAACCTGGAAGTGGCGAACAGAAAGTCTTCGCCGACGCCCGACGAATACCTGAACATGACGAGGGACTGCAAAGCCTTCAAAGAGACCCGACGGTACATCGAGTTCCCACTCAGCCAGGAGGAGGAGGAGTTCCCCATCGCCTACTCCATGGTCATCCACAACAAAATCGACGTGTTTGAGAGACTCCTGCGGTCCCTCTACGCCCCCCAGAATGTCTACTGCGTCCATGTGGACAGCAAATCCCCGGCCGCCTTCCAGGAGGCCGTGCGGGCCATCGCTGCCTGCTTCCCCAACGTCTTCGTGGCCAGCCGTCTGGAAAGCGTGGTCTATGCGTCCTGGTCCCGGTTGCAGGCCGATCTCAACTGCATGCAGGACCTGCTGCAGAGCCCCGTGCCATGGCGCTACGTCCTCAACACCTGCGGCACCGACTTCCCCATCAAGACCAACGCCGAGATAGTCCGGGCGCTGCAGGTGCTGCATGGCCGGAACAGTATGGAGTCGGAGAAGCCCTCAGCCGCCAAGCAGGGGCGCTGGCAGTACCACCACGAGGTGCGGAACGCCATTTCCCGCACTGGCGAGAAGAAACTGCCGCCACCCCATAACTACCCCATGTTCACGGGCAGCGCGTACATCGTGGTCACACGGGACTTCGTGCAGCACATCTTCGAGAACCCCACGGCACAAAAGTTCCTCGAGTGGTCCAAGGACACTTATAGCCCTGACGAGCACGTCTGGGCCACCCTGAACCGCATGCCGGGCGTGCCGGGTGCCATGCCCCCCAACGACAAGTTCCAGCTCTCGGACATGAACGCCCTTCCCCGCCTGGTCAAGTGGGGGTACCTGGAAGGGGACATCAGCAAAGGCGCGCCCTATCCGCCCTGCACCGGCCGCCACCAGCGCTCCGTCTGCATCTACGGGGTGGGCGACGTGCCCTGGATGCTGCAGCAACACCATCTCTTGGCCAACAAGTTCGACCCCGAGGTGGACGATACGGCCATCCTGTGTCTCGAGGAGCACCTGCGCCACAAGGCCCTCTACGGCCGGGGGCTGTGAGGGGAAGCTGCGGAGACTCTGGCCAGCACCTGCTGCCTTCCGTGGGCGAGTCCAGTCGACGGCGCCTCAAGACAGCGGAGAGGGGATCAAGACCGTGTCGTAAGGCGAGACAGGCGCCGGCGCCTCGGGGACAGCGGGAGGGGATCCCCATGTCCCCTGAGGGGCGCACGCCTCGGCGCGGCCCCAAGGAGAAGCACCATGGGCGGGCGCGCGGTTGCGGACCTGCCGAGGGTCGGACAGACGGACGGGCGGGACGGCCCGGCGTGGAAGGGCGGGAAGCTCAGCCCCGCCCTGCTCGGCCCCTGTCCTGTCCCCGGCCCGCGGGGTCCCCTCACGAGGCGCGGGAGGGCCGCTCGCCTCCACGCCGGCGGGAAGAAGCGGGCGGGGCGTGTTTCAGTCCCTTCCTGGAGTCTGTTCGCCCGTGACCGCAGGGCTGCTGCTTGTAGACGGGCAGGGCTGGGGCACGGGCCACGGTGCCTCCAGGTCCGGCTCGGGGCCTGGCAGGCTGCCCGCCCGTTCCTGGCACCCGCAGCGCTGCTCAGCTGAACATCTGGCTGCTGCTTTTGCCTCACTTTAAACTTTGACTCTATCAAAAGTCTTTAGTCATTAAAACCCAACTTTCAATAAAACCCAAGATACTAAAATAGATAGCGCTTCGGTATTCTGTGGCCTCTGAAGAGAACGGGTTGTGCTCCTGGGCAGAGCATTAAACCAGTTATGAGCCCACTTCTCCATCTCCAGTCCAGACAGAGGGATGCAACAATGGCGTGCAAACCTACATTTTCTAAGATCTGCCTC
>VZRN01002709.1:506620-516755 GCA_013397935.1 Dasyornis broadbenti | reverse complement strand
CAAGATCTGCCTCCCCCCCCCCCCCCCCCAAAAAAAAAAGATACTTTGGTGATATTTCAGTACTGTAATTACCATATCCATGAATAGACAATGAAGAAACCAATCATGCAACACATTGATTTTTTGAGTTTCTAGAAGCTGAAAGAAAGATTTGTGAACTTCTGTATGATGCATATATAATTTAGGCCAAAGTTACAAGATGTTTATATAGCTTAAATTATAAGATACCAATATAACCTGAATCATAACATTCTATACCAATATAACCTAAATTATAACTTCCTATACAATGTAATGGCTGTTATGTAGTTAACTGGGTGCTTCATGCTGAATAGAAAGGAAAAAAAAAAACCCCACCAACTGAATAGTTTCAAAAACGGACAAGCGCTAATAAAAAACTGGCAAATGTGAAGGTGAAGCTGATAAGCCACAGAATACTCTAAACTGATTAGAACTGAAATGACTAAAGAACACCATAACTGCACATGTTCCAAAGACAAAAGTTAAAAAGTTCAGGTGCGAGGAAGACCTTAAGCCTTCATCACATAGAGACCCTCAAGACCACCGAATTGGGGAGGCACAAGCGCAGTGCAAAGAATTACCTAATTACCATGAGCTCATGTTATGTAAATCAGTTCTAACACATATGTGATGACATAGTAATACTTAGCAATATTTTCTGTATAAATGAACCTCAGCACTTGACAAAGGCAAGTGAGTTAGGTGGAAAGATCCCCCTCACTTCCAGCGCTGCAGTAAACAAATACCTGCTCTATAGACACCGGTCTATGAGGTTTTATTTCTAGCCTGTCTTTTGGGCATCATGTATTTCACCCACATGTTTTTCTAACCTTCTCATATTAAAACCAGCCACTTTCCATGAATCCAACTACCACCTGTAATTGCTGAGGGATTAATACCATTTGCCTTTATACTAAAAAAAAAAAAAAAAAAAAGAAAAAAAAAGTGACTTTCTTATAAATAAACACTCACTTTTTTATAAATTTAAGGTTAACAGTGGAGAGTGAACATTATACAAAGAGCTGAAGAAATTCCATAACACCAGGCTACATTTAGATGAAGTTATGACTGCAATCACACAGATCTTTAAAACATTGATTTAAATAGGATGAGAAGATGAAGTAACTGACTTGAAAAGGTGTGTCATTGCAATATTGTTAGATATTTTTAAGTGAACTTGGTTGTAATATAGTGATTTTTAAATGCCATGGTGGTTTCACAGCAAACATTATAGACAAAAGGTCCAAATACTGGCAAGAAAGGCTCTCATACATAAATACCCAATGTATTGCTGGGCATTTGTTTATGCAAAAAGAGCAAATAAAGTAATAGGATTACTGGTTCCCAGGGAGAGACTGCTTCCAATTTATGTAAGCAGACATTTGCTAAAGAGATTAAAGAATAATGCTAACCTGATAGTTACATACAACATTTTAAAATTGTTTCAGCAGCAAATTCAGCATTAAATAGAAATTATCTCCATGTCTAGTGCATTCCTTTAGAACAAACAAAACTTCGCTGCTGACTTAGGGTAAGAATTCAAGTCTCCCACCATAGAAGACTGCATCCAACCACTGTTTAATCTGATTTTGCTTGTTAGAACTCTTTCACTTACTTTAAATTAATACATATTAGCTCAAAATGGTAAATCAGTGCCAAGGGCTTCACTGGGGGACTGGGATATGTTTAAGTGTCTGGACTGAAACAGGCAGAGAAGGGTCATTGTGGTTCTAACTATGGCAAAGTGTCATCTTTTTCCCTTGGAAAATGGAGGAAAAATGTGCATATTCATGGAGACAAAAAAATCCCTGTACTTATTAGTTCTAAGAAACTGCATCAAAACCAAACCCATCCATGAAATGGATGTCTGTAAGAAGTAAATAATTTCTTTCTCAAAGAACAAAGGTGAGGGGGGCTGGAAGGAATCCCAGCTTGAAATAGTAAAAGATTATTGAATGAGGGGCCTCTCTATTATTTTGCAAATGTACCTGTAGAGAAAGACACATATTTACAAGTTACTTACAGACCTGTCAACAGTAATTTTTATCCCCTTCACTTTGTAAATATGTTTAACTTCTTCAGCTGTATCTTCTCTCAGAAACATTGCTTGTACACACTACTACAATACAGTATTTCATCTGTATTGACAGACACAAAAATGTTACAGATGGAGACAGAGACAAGGATTTAGACTGGGGGTGGAACGTGCCACTCAAATCTGTTCTGTGGTCAGCAAAGTCAAAATATTTTTTCTTTTTAATGTTATTCACTACGATCTTTGCCCTTCCTGGTTAGACCTGAAGACAGAGAATCTAAGCATTTATCCAGATTTGAAAGAGCTTGCCCGTAGAATATGAAGGCATCAAGTGAAGCCAGCATACCGGAAAACCAGCTTGGCAACTCACTAGGAGGGACAGCAGTTACCTAACAACCCAGCCCAGGCAGCCCTCCCATATAGAAAGATCATTGCTTTGGATGAAAACGACTGTTCTGTCTTTATTACCTGCAAAGGTAAACAATTTGTAAAACCTCCACATCCAATATTCTTGATCCAAAGGAAATTTCCTGTTTCTGATGGTGCCATAACTCAGAATTCCTCTCAGATGATTTGGTTGCAAAAAAACCAAAGGCTATCTAGTGCAAATTTATTTTCTACTCACTTCCTTTTAGTAGTGACCTAATTTCTATTGAAAGAATGAGCCTACTCCCAAATGCTAAAGGTGAACTAAGACAAAAAGATTCTTACAAAAGAATGTTCTCAGCATATCTTCTTCCAAAGACATTAGAAATGTCATGTTTATGAGTGCAGTCACAAAGCAGTGATATGTCTGCTTACCATTAGAAATAGTAAAAACCCCCACTCTGATAGAGTACTTTGCCTTTCAGAGATCTCAAAGGATCTTAGATATCAGGTAGCTGGCATCTTAGAAAGTTGGCAATAGAGCACAGAAAAATCATGTAACTTGCCACAGTTGGCTGCAGAACTATAAAAAGAATAACTTGGAATAGAGTAGGACCAGCTCTAACCCAAAGTTGCAGTATCACATCAGATTATAGGATCACCTCCAAAAATAGGTTAAACCCCATATGAAATTCATCAGTAAAATCAGGCTGCCCTGCTGGAAGTCCTATCAGAAATACTAATTTTGTGTAGTAAAGATATACTTCTGACACTTTGTCTACAATCGTTAACTAACAACTGGAACTCTAAATAAGCCACCAGTTGTTTAAAGAGGAAATATGCTGCAAATTTACCTTCCAGGAAATGCATGGGAGGAAGATGAAACTATAATTCTGACATTTAATAATAGATTTGCTTTTCTGGTTTAAACCTGGCTTTAAATTATGTTTTATTTCCAAGTGATTTTCACTTTATTTTTATAAGAACAATGTGAGCCGCATCTGGCTTATTACATATGTAACAAGAGGTCCATGAACAGCTCTTTCTAACTTTAGTTTAGTCTATTTCCTTCTTGCTTTGCATTTGATACCTTTATATGATCATCTCTGAAATGCCCTATAACAAAAAGAGGTCAATGAAAATGAATTTGGAGGAAAACAGGTAATAAATTCTAAAGAAACAAAAAGTAAACATGAACGATATGAATACAATACCAGTAAAGTATTTGCAGTCACGAGTAGAATTGATTCAGGGAGCAGGGTTAGGGTGTTCTTTTTCATCTGACTGCAACAGCAGTGACCATAAAATGTTGGCTTCAGGGAACTATTTTCCACTTCCTTGAAGGATGCAGGTTCTTTTAGCACAAGATGCAAACTAAAATATTAATATATCTGTAAATTACTACCTCCTAAGCCATAATGGCTAATCCTAACAAAGACCATCCTTTAGGTTACAGCGAAGAAAAAGTTCACATCTCCCAGTACAGTCTTACTAAAGTGCTTTTTAACATGCTCCTACTTTTCTCCCCACCCCAAAGTTTTAGACTACAGAAAAGCAAACCCAATTCAGTAGGACCTGACTGAAATCCTACCCCCTAAGCTGCCAAGATCCTTAAACACAAGTATCAGTGCTTTGAGTAACTCTCCTCAACCTCACTGTGCCTAGTCACTGTGCAAAGGTACATAATGATCCTGATTAAACTTGTCTTCTGGAAATTCATCATAAATTCTTCCTGCTCTGCACTTTAATTTGGACCTCTCTGATAACATTTGAAGTCAGGTATTGACATCCCTGACTGAGCAAACAGCTTACATCAGGTAACATCCTGGTTTGCTCACCTATGGAACTGACAAAATCCTTTTTCTTGGAAACCATGTTTAAACAGGTGGTCATCCACAGCCAGTTCTGTATTGTTTATTCTTTCCTTCATTTTCTCTAAGTTTACTTTCTAAATAGAAACATCCATTCCAGTTCAATGTCAAGTTGCAAAGGTATCTTTTACTTCCTCTCTGCTGCTGAGAAATGGAAGCAATTGTGATCTTTCTACAGAAAATCACCAATTAAATAAATAAAGTCCATAACACTACAGGCAAAGAAGAACCAAATAAGTAGCAGGAAGTGTCCTGATGCTCTAGCAAGTAAAATGATGTGTCTTCCACTGGATATTACAATAGTTTAGTGTAACAAAAGGGCAGATGATGCTTTTAGTTGTACGTTCAATCTTTCAATACCACAAAGTACATTAATCACATGAACTTGGCAGGATTAGCTGAAATTCAAACACAAAAACCAGCAAGTGATAAGCTGTGGAGAGCAAAGCAACAAAAAGCAGAAGGAACATTAGCACCAGATCCCCTTAATGTCCCTTTGCTCCCTGCTCCTCCCGTGATCTGAAGCAACCTCCACAGAAGGAGCAGATCCGGGAGCTGGACAAACACCATCCCAGAAATACGGTTAAAGCCTGGAGTGACAGGACAAGTGGGAATGACTTCACACCGAGAGAGAGTAGGTTTAGATATTAGGAAGAAATTCTTCCCTATGAAGGCGATGAGACACTAGAACAGGTGTTCTAGTGTCCTGACAAGCTGTGGATGCCCCATCCCTGGAAGTGCTCAAGGACAGGTTGGATGGGGCTTGGAGCAACCTGGGATAGTGGAAGGTGTCCCTGCCCACAGCAGGGGCTGGAACATCCTTAAGGTCCCTTCCAACCCAGGCCGTTCTATGATTTCAACGCACACTTAGTTGGAACAAAATCACAGATGTAATTATTTGCATTAGGAGAGAGTCCTAAAGCTACAGAGAACTCAAGACTGAGAAGTTTCTGTATAGAGATAGGAAGAGATTACAAGTAGTTGGAGGTAGGAAGAGCAAATTTTTATACTTGTATGGGTTGAAATTTAGTTTACCATATGATTATCAGAGAAAAAAGTTTAAACCTAGAAGATTGAGTCTGATGTAGAACAAGAAAAAAACCATGGAACACCTACACATTTGCATTCTTTAGGATAATAACTTAAACAGACACTTATTGTACTGTTGAAATAAAAGCAGCTGTCTGTTCTTTTGGTTTCAGAAATGGTTACTTACCAATCTGCAGTGTGCAGCAATGGGCACGTAGCAGAGCTATTTATAGACAGAAAGATGCAGTCAGAAACACACAAACATGCTGCCCAGCATGAGCTGCTAAGCTTTTGCTGGTGTCCTCCCCCATCATTCTGGAACATCCATTTCTAGCAATACTTAACAGTGCAACCATACTCAGAACCCTCTGAGTGACTTTTTCATTTGCAACATTTCTCTAAACACACTTAGAAAATTTTGGGAAAATATGGCATGTTAATTACTTCAAAACAAAGTCTTCCAATGATCACTCTTACAAAAGTTTTTAAATAAAAGTTTATTACAGAAATTATTTTGAACAAAAAAAGACAACAGTATCTCTTGTAATTAAAAAAAAGGTAACATCGTATTCATGCCCTATAAGGTGAACTGAAGAAATGCTACAGGTATTTTTTCGGCTGTCATTCTGTGATGCTTTCTAGTATGGATTAACTCACATCTGCATCACAAGAATTGAGTATGATCAGTCCCTTTCCATGCTTCTTTCCAGAAAGTGCTGCATATTAACAGAAAATACTGCAGACAAACCACAGGTCTTTTCATTCTGCAGTATTGGAACCAGTGTCTAGGAAAGAAAAAAGAAAGTGAGACTAATACACACCCCCACTAAAAACAGAGAACCAAGAGCATTCTCTTATACTTTCCCCAAATTCAAAAGCATTCCCCAAGCATTTTAGAACATGTTCTGTACCTACCCAATTCCCTCCACTGCTCTCAATGCCATGCATGAACCGCTTGTGCTGTTTCACTTCACTTAGCAACACTGAAAAGAGCCAGCACAAAACTCCAGGCTTGTGCACAGAGGCATTAAAAATACTAAAAGCTTTCTCTAACATGTAATGATACACAAACCCTTTACTGCAGTCAGCCACAAGAACATCTGCCTATCATCTACTAAAGAGAAAGGCTTTTGCACATCCAGCAGCATAAGCTCTGATGGAGTGTGGGCTGTAGCTTATTATGCATTTTGAAAAAGATGCAAGAATGAGCATTATCTTCATAAAGCAACTGAGAGCAATTCTCTGTTCTGAACTTTTGTCAGAATCACCAGTTAATACCAGTGCAGCTTTTGATACACTACCATTAGTGCTTTCTTGTTTTTAGAGCTGTGGAAAAAGTATGCAACTCAGATATGTAACTCAAACGACAAGCCAGTGTTTAACATGTTCCTTCAACAAGTCAGCTTCTCGTGGGAAAAAAAAAAGGTTGTAATGTTAATAGCAACTTCAAGTCAGCCAGTTGTTTAAATCTTATCTGCACAATTTATCAAGAATGAAAATGATTAATACTTGGAAAGTAAGGTTTCCTCTACTAGCTATAATAAGCACACAAAAAACAAGCAGTAAGATTATATGCTTGGCTAATACCAGAAGTTGAGCAAACAATAAATTCTGTCAACTCTTTAGAACTACAACTTGAAGTGACTATTGTAATCATGCCAGAATCAGGAAGCCATGAAGAACCTGTTTCAGAGGTCTACAGTGTATTTAAATAAAGCCTTTTCCATTCTCAGTTCCTCCTTTTAGCATCACTCTCCGAGGATGAAACAAGCAGCACCATTTCACACAGTTTTAGCAATACTCTGCCACATTGATGGTTTTAAAAAGTTATAAAGCAGCTTGCCACAAAAGTCACTGAATTACTTTTTCCAGTAAAGAATCTCAGGGAACACAGACAAAAGTAATCCACTCAAGCAGATATGGATTGTAAACTCCCACAAGCAGTGTACATACAGAGGGTCTGTCAGGCAACAAGTAAGTCTTATGACTTGCAAATGCAAGCATAAGATTTTCATGGGCTTGTGTCCCCAACTATCAAATCCAGAGAATGATTGCTTAGATATTTTTCTCAGACAATTCCTTGCTCAGACTGTTGAAGCACTCTTCAGATTCTGTAAAACATGGTGCTATCTTAACAAACACGTTAACACTAGAAAACTCACCACAGAAAAAATAAAGATTACTTCTGACTTTCTGATAGCTCTAGTATTGTGTACTTCCCAACAACAGGTGCAGAGCAGTCCCTAACACAGTTCTACCTCAGTGCTTATGAGTCAGGGAAGCATTTAGCTGGCTTTTGTTTCATCTCTCACCAGATGTAAAAGGGAATGCAGAGCCCTACTCCTGTCTGAGTAATACAGTCAATCTGCCTTTAGTAAAACATTTGGTCAAAGCTTTCTAAAAACAGTCAAGGCTTGTGTCTCAGCCTATTTATATAATATTTCATACTTACTTTTCCCATCACATGCTACAATTTTCACTTTATCCACTTTCACAAGTTCAGTGACCTCCCTAAATTCCACATCATTCAGTACAAATGTCCATACGTTGTCACAGAACCTGTATGTGTTCAGAGATCCCTATAAAAAGACAAGAGACATTTTCTATAGGACGCATCTCAAAAGCAACAGAAAATATAATCAGTATCTACTGAACCATGTCCCTTTTAGAACAAGATTTGCCACAAAGCCAACAGTGTACAAACTGTCAAGCAAACAATTCTGAGGAAAACTGGAGTTTAAATGCCCTCCAGTGGCTGAAATTTTCAAGACCATGTAGTGACATTACAGGATATCCAAGGGGAGGCTCCACAGGTAGGCTAAGAAGTTTTACAATTTTTCTAATGTGTACAAAGGATCAGTAGCAGAAAACATTTCTTAAAATATTGGGCCATAAGACAAATCAGCTACAGCAGTGATCATAAAAAGATGTAAATCTGAAATTTCTTGAACAAAGTGGTAGCTTAAATAAAAAATCATGACAAAATTGACATCTGACATAAAGAGGTATCCCTCCTATTTGATATATTAAGGATGTCAATATAGAAAACTTTTGGCCTTCGCTTTTACCTATTTTTAATTGATGTTCTCGAACTTAAGCCCCAAGTAACATTTTTTTAATTTATCCACTAAACACATGCTAAACTGTTTTCTATATCATGCTCCATACACAAAACAAGTTAAGTGTGCTGAAGAAATTATGCTATTTTTAACACCTCTATATCATTTAAAAACCGTACATGTTAGGAGCCCACATCATTGATGTATTCTACATACTGTAGGGAAGTAGTATGACAAAAGTTAACAGAAAGCTGGGTTCTGTGGTTTTTACCCTTAACGTTACATTCAAGTTGACATTTAACAACGAGCTGGCTATCTAACATCAGTTAGGGCGGCTGACTGGGGAATCCCCCCCAACTTATTTTTCTATGGTACCTACAGAAAATAGCTACAAAATGATCCAGTGAAAGGGCAGATCTAAAACTCTCTAGTCTCTCTCCACATTACTGATGTGGCTGAAAATCTGGCCTTATCTCATTTTGCTAGGGACAGCTGAGAGTAGCAAAAGTCTCCCTCCTCATCTGCAAGACACTGAGGATAGCAATATTATCCATCAAAAAAGCATCTCCCTCTTCCCTGTTTTCATCATCTGATTTTTGCATTCATTCAAAAGATCCCTGGCAGAATGAGGTAACAAGCCTTACAACTACATACAGGATATACATGCAGTCATTACTACAGTGTCAAAATGGATTTCTTAAGTTCTTGCTTAGACCATACAGCTTTTAATGACATTATGCATCAACACTCAGTTGCTATATCTCATGTAAAACTTTTAGATATCATTTCCTTACCCTGAAATTGACTCTGTTCCTGACTCGCTGTGCCAGTGCTGAATTTATAGCTTTATCAAACTGAAGTAGCACCTGAAGGGCCAACTGAGGTGTGATTTGCTGTGACTAAAGAAGTTTCCAAAGAAAAACAAGTTTTCAGTTGTTTCAAAGCAAGCTCAAACATGCAGTAAATGTTAATAACACCAAAACAAAGTTCACATGAAGCAGATCTCTAGACAAACAAGTTAGAGAAATATCATGTTCCTGTGTTTATTTTCATTTTCATATTTCAATTCTGTGCTACACAAAGATCTCTTATAATAAATATTTACAGGAAATTACCGGAAGAGCAGCAAATTGACTACAGTGTTCCAGATTAATATGGTTGTTTATGGGGCCACATGAGACAATGCCACTTTAACTAAACACTTCCCCTCACCCAGAATATAAAGAAAAAGACATCACAAGTGAACGGAATACCAAACCCTTAAGATTCCAATCAGTAAGTTTTCCAAACCTTAGCCAAAGGATCCTCGATACAGGAACCACAAAGCCGTTTGAATAAAAACTTTCGTTTTTATTAAGCCACTCGCCCAGAGCCCAACATCCCCGCCCCACACCTGTATGAGCTCATCCAGACTCTCCTGAAGGCTGTTCCCCAGCGTGGTGTTCCTATAGAGCTGATACGCCATGGTTTACTGCGAGGGCCGGACACGTCCTGGTCATCCACGGCTGCGCGCCTGTACTGTCCTCGCTCTCATTGAAAACAAATGAAGATAACAATAAAACCCTCTACGCCCCACAGCCGAGCCTATAGGGCACATGCACAGAACGCAAGGTGTAAGAAGCCCCCCCTCAAATACCGCCCGACACTCGGGAGCGCTGCCGGCGGCGGGGCCGCACCCGCACAACCGACAGCCCGGCCCGGCTCCAGCCGCGGCCGCTAGGCGCTGGGAGCCATCCCGGGCGGGAGCCGGGCAC
>VZRN01002709.1:488031-506540 GCA_013397935.1 Dasyornis broadbenti | reverse complement strand
CCACCCCCGGCCCGGCGCCGCCATCGCCCCTCACCACGCACGGCCGGAAGCGCGGCCCCTCCTCAGCCGCCCTGGCCCGGAAGCGGAACGGCCGCGGGGCCGCGCCGGCACCGAGCAGCAGCGCCCCGCTCGCGCCTCGCCCCAATCAAAGACTCGGACCTGGGACATAGGCGTTTATTGGATACAGCGGCGCTTTTTCCCAATTAAAATATACCCCGTCAGTAATAACCGCTAGCACATTCACACACGTGTTTATCATATTACTCCGTGACACCCTGGAACAAAGAAAACAAGCTCATTTAAAAAGAAAGGATCATAATATTCTTAAGAGGTACGTGAAGAGTCTTCTACTTACATCTTTTCTATTAAAGGGGCAAAGGAAAATAGTCACATCTGTGAAGAGTGTTAGTAGCCAAATGAAGCCCGTTCTATCATCCATTAGTCACAGCCTGTGTTTTTGCATGATTACTGCAGCTTCATTTTGTTAAAAACACTGCACGTTTCCCATTATCACACACAATAAAGCTTACAGACACTAATTAACAATGTAATCGTTCCATCTTACCTCTTCAAACTACCATTCAACCATTAGAGCACCTTACGGCTCAGGCCCTTCTTGTCAATAAAAAGGTTTTGTTAGATGACTAAGAAACGTTGCAGAACTGCAGAGCCACTGGTCAATTAAGCATCTATCTGCCATGAATATTTCTTTGTAATTATTAACCTGGGATTCTACATTATAAATATTAACTAGCATTTGAGCAAGCTAAAGTAAGAAACATAGTAAGATAAGGACTTGACTTTTGGAAAACACTCTGATAGCTTCTCTTCAGATCATTTTCAGTACTAAAAAAAAAAAATCATTTAAATCAGAGTAATCTGGGCAGTTCAAATTGCAAAATTGGAAAAAAAAAATCTAGTTGAGCAAAGAATGGCTTTCATTTCACTGATCTCAGTCATGCTTGAAGGGAAGGATGAAAAACTAACATGACTGCACCCTCTTCACAAATGCCCTTTTTTCCTTTAGTTGAATATGGGACATGTGATAAAGAAACAATGTAGTTCAATTTAGAATTTTGAAGCTAGGAAAGCAGCAAGGTATGTTTGTCAAAATATGAATATTTAAATATTCTTTATATTTCAGAGTGCTACTCTGACTAAAACCAGCTGTCCTTAAAAAGTATAATTAAAGCACTTGTTTCAAGTGCCTCTGACAATCAGTCAGTGAAACAAATCCTCTACAGAATGACCTGCATTCACAAGGACTGGGTAAGGATTTTCACTGCAAGATTTGTAAGACTTCTGTGGTTACAAAAAGCACACAAGCTGTTATCCCTCTCCTCTCTGTTCCTCATACAAAGTTTTTCTTGGAATGACTTGAGAATTAAAAGTCATCTCCGAAGACAACAGGTTTTGAGAAGACAGGAATGTAAACCATCTTTCTAGATATTAAAAATACTGTATAAACCTGTAGGATACGCCAACATCTGAACACTGAAAGAAATACACTTTTCACCAAGAAACTCTCTACCTTGTGACAGATTTAGTTTAGAAAGTGCCTATTCACAATGTAATTCCATTATTTTCAGTTAAGTACAGACATTTCTGCGGACAGCATCAGTGAAGCTGATTTGACCAGGCATCAATGACACTTTCTCCTCCCCATGACACACTTCAAGGTCATTTCATAAAAGATTCCATTACCACCACACGTAATCTAACCTTGAAGTCTGACACAAATTAACTTTTGAAAGTTTTACGCTGTAATTAGAGCATTAAGGGTATGATGCACCAAAGCTGCTGAAATATGCTGACAGATAGAGGCTATAATATCCTAGTTGAGTGCAATTCCCAGTGTAGCTACTATCTTTCAGTGCAGTGCTCCTCACAGAAATTAGGATTGTTCTTCACTTGTTTACTGAGAGTAAAGGAAAAATATGCCAAACTGCATTGTTATGAACAAGGTTACATTATTACTCTAACTAGTTCTACACTTTCTGGAATAAAAGTTCTCCATTTCAACATCCCAGAACCTCAAAGACTTCAATCTGCTTCAGCACTAAATCCTTACGCATCTCTTCCCATTACCTTCCCACAGAACATGGCTGTGCCATACTACACAGATCATCAAGAACATTCAAGCAAATCCAGAGTCTACTCACATCAGTTTTTAATGACACTTTCTCCAGAATCTCTTTGCCACTTCTGAATTTACCCTGTTGCAGAACTCAGTTTACAAAATGTCACATTGAGAGGCCACTGGCCCAAACATCTCTAGTCTAATGTACAGCAATAATGAGATAGGTAATGACTTATTACTACACATATAAACACGAATAAACTAATGAGACCTCCAAATCGAAGGTAAATTTGTGACTCATGAAATTTTTCTTGACAGGGCTCACCAAATTCTAGCAAAATGACTCTTACTTTTAGAAGGAAGTGCCATTGAAAGGTGAATTCCCTACAATACTGTATCTTATCACAAGGTGATTCAAGTTTTGAAATAATTTTTATTAAAAAATGACATTCCAACTTTCCATGTTTTTAAATATTAAAATATATTACATTATATTATAGATTTAAAAAAAATTTGACAAAACATTACCCATAGCTTTGGGACCACTTTGCTTTTTGTAAACATCCACCTCACCATTAAATGATGAGCTGCAAGTCATCAGAGGGGAATAATCCTTTAGTATACTTCTTTCTCAAGTTGCATATCTTTAGAGACAGAACTGTGCTGCATACTCATTCACAACAACTTACACTAGAGAAATAACCCATTTATGAACACATACACATTTCCAAAAGAAATCATACTACTGCAGCAAGAAACTGTAGAATCCTTGGCCACCAGAAAACACAGTAACAATCCCATTGTTTGGTAAATATGGCATATACAGAGGACTGGCTACTCTGTACTGCACACACAGGAAGCAACAGGACACAGAGAACTAAAAATCCCTCCAGAATGTAATTTGACTGAGAATAATGCTACTAATTAGGAAAAAATGGAACTGAGATAATCAGAGTGCTTCCTGTTTAGCTTAGGACACACACAAACCCAGTAAAAATCAGGTTTGCATGGTCATACAGACCACACTGTGAAAGTATCAGAAGTAAACAGGCTGCAAGTGCCCCATGTACTGACTTGAACTTTACATTAATCTAAGTCAACATCAAAACTGAAGCAGGAGATAAGACAGCCCCAAAGAAAGTGCATTTGTGTTCTGCTTTCAGAGCAAGATCCAAACCTGATGGAATGGATGCAAGGCAACTTGGCATTAGTATTGCCCGTTGTGTGAATACATCCTGCACATCAATCTCCTTGAAACTCTGATACAGAAGCTACTGCAACAATAGACTTAGATCTTGAGATGAAAATATCTGAACTGCAGACTTAAACTTCCAGACACATGAGCAATTTTCCCTCACCTGACATCCATATGCTCTCAGAGTCTATACAGGTATCACTGGAGACAGTGGATTAATTGTTACTTGGTAAGTCTTGACCATGGAATATCTCACAACTGCTATTTATCAGTGTCAGATAGTAATGTGGTTGAACATAACTTTTTTTTTTTTAAATAAGGTAGCTGAGTAACATTAAATATCGTTAAGAAGTGATATTTTTTGGCATTAAGACAAAATTGTGAGCACAATAAACACCAAAAGCAAAGATTTAATAGACTTGCTGCAACATTATATTGCTCAACTCCTGAATGAATTTATTTGCATACACCTGCCCTTACATGGAAATTGCAATGTTTATAAAAAGATGTTACAAACATTTACAACATATCAACCAGTCCATTCCTGTTGTGCCAGTAAACCTATAAACACTAGTTATGTGTCCAAGAACACCTCTTGCAGACACAGATTTACCATCACTGCAGGGAGTATAAATACCCCAACAACCTTAAAAACACTTTTAAAAAGTTAAATTAGTGCTGGTATCATGTGCCTAACTAAGAGCTTTATAAATGGATGTTACATCTACAAGGATGACACAGGTAGCATAAGACTTCTCATATTTCTGCCCCAAATTGTGGCTAGAATACCTGTGTAACCCCCAAGTTCTACTGAGCATGACCGGAGTTCCTACTAGTGACAACCAAGATTCGTCCATGGAAAACTGCAATGAACTCATTTCCTACTGCTAGCTGAGACAGTCTTGACATAGTGAAGCAATTCATAGCTTCAACTGAAAGAGGTCTGGTATCTTACCAGTCAGTTCAGCTGTTGTGGCTTAGGCTTAAACCTCATGGCCAACAAATGACATCCACAGAACTGCAGTTCCGCATCCTGAACGATGGACTGAAAGACACCGAAGTTGAAGCTCACTCTAGTGAGGTAAAGGAGTGAGCCTGTATTAGGTACGTGAACAAAACCAAGGATCTCTACATTTGTGAAAGCCAAGTTAATGTGATTGTTAATATCCAAACAAGCTTGCACAAAAATGAAGAAATGCACTTGACCATTTACAGCAAAACAGATTTATACAATAACAAGTAACTTATGGCCTTGTCTACCTGCAAATGAATTCCTTCAGCAGGTACACGCAATACATTGCTCAGTCATAAAAATATATATATTATCTCTTTCCTTTAACATTTAGGTATATAAATATTTTACTGAAGAACATGCATCATTTAGATAAACAGTTGCAAGAACATCCTCTGAAAACATAGGGTTCTTTGCCATTTAGCAGTATAAAACGATTACATAAACAGCAACTAAAGTCAAGAAAAACCAATACAGCAGCAAGCAGTTCATTGTGTGCTACTCCAAAGCACCTTTTGCAACAGATTATATAATACATACACACAGAGAATGCATTGTAATGGAGCACAAATGGCATTGTTCCATCTGCATATTCTTCAGCCTTGTCTGGACTCCAAAATTACTGTTCAAGTTTCTGCTCTTGTTTTCCATTCAGCTCTTGGTCAACTCTGCTTAGCAAAGAAAGCAGTGAAATTAAACAACATTAACATAGTTTGATAGCTCATATATTAAGAAAAAACTATTAACCCTAACAGGAAAACACAAAGCTTTTACATGGGAATAGTTTTAGTAAATAAATATTAAATTAAGGGTTTTATTTAATGTAGCCATGATGTTTGGGGTTTTTTCAATATCCATTTTTCTACCTCCCCCTAGAAATTAATTAAAATTATTAAGAAACCATTTAAATAACTATAACACTTAAGAGGAAGCATTTAAAAAGTGCAAGTGAAGTTTGACTACAGAAAAAAAAAAGCAGGGTCCATGCTTGTAGTAACAAATGCAAGTAGGAGTATAAGCTTACAGGTAACACGACAATACTGGCAAGCGCTACCACTCTGATGTATTCATATGCTGCAGAATAAGCACTGAATTACCTTTAATGTTATAGTAATTAAGCCAAGAAGGTAACATGCTGGTTGTATTAACAAAAATGAAGAGACTCCTTCTGCAATACTTTTTCTATTACGTTTGAAGACTCTTGCAATTACCCTGGAAGAATTCACTATCATGCTGATAAAAGGGGGTTTGATTTTGTGCCTTATTTTTTTAATATCTGCCTTGTGACCAGCAAACAAAATGCTGCTTTGCAGAAACCAGGAGATGATTGACAGCCCTGCACAAAATGTACTTTTCCTCTTTAAAGTAAGAAGAAGCTACAATCTTGATAGCATCTTCTAGCAAATAAGTTGTGCATGGAGGTTATTTAATTTTAAAACCAACAGCAGTTCTAAAGCGAGAGACTAAGACTAAGTTTGTCCTCTAACAATCTGTCTAACATACCTGTCCAGCCTCTCAAACTGTAACCAGCCAGTTTTTCAAAATGATAGAAACAATGACAGCTCCTTTAAGCCATGAACCCATAAAAAGGAGAGGCAAGATTTTGGGGTTTTATTTTTTCTTTTCCTCATTCTTGCAGCTGTAAGACCTGAACTGAGTATGTAAGGACCTGATAGGTCTGATGCATTGAGGTCTGGAAGCAACATCCCTGTTGAAAACTGGGGAACTGAGGCTGCAGCTCATCCCTGACGTCACTGCACTGCCTTAGAAAAGCACCTTTTCTGACCTGACTGATAGGAGCAGTCACAGAATGTAAGGAGTCAGAGTAAGCCAGTGCAAACAAGCCTGCACAGACACACAGCTGGCAATATAAAGCCAGGCAAGTGTAGCAAATCTGGCTTCCAGAGTGACTGGTACACACAGCAAGAACTCCTGCTGTCCCTTTAGGGACTAACCTTCAACACATCTCCCTTCTACCCTATTATAACAAATAATGCCTGCAGCTGCTTTCAATCTGATTAAAGACTCACTATCCAATTCTGCCTGGGGTCTCTTCTCTGTATCTTATTTTCACTGAAGAACATATTACTTTTTACAGAAGTGATGTATAGGTGTTATATAAGTTAACCTATAGAATAGGTGAAGTTATCAGCAAGGACATTAAAAACTGCTTGTTCTACTGGAGATTTTAAAAATTATCACTTAATTGGAATAATTCTTAAAGAATATTCAACCCATCACTAGATTTATATGTGAGCTTTCAGAAAAAAATTAAATTCCTTTGACTTCAATCTCAGTATTTCTCTACCTAATTTAGACAATAAGCCTCCCGTAACAGTTACGCACACAAAGTAAAAGCAACTAAAAAAAAACAAGTTAGTAGCAAATTTTTTTCAGTACATTTGTTAGTGAGTGAAAAAAATAACATATCCATTAAAAAAAAATTGTCAGCTGTGGAATAGCTTGAATAGTTAGCAGGAGACTGGAAATCAACAAAATGGAAATCCAGTATTTATTAACAAGGAACATAGGCACTGCAAATACAAACAGCACTAAAATACTAATTTAGATTGCACCTGTGCAAGTTAATAACTAAAATGGTAGTGAACACCAAGAACACAAGATTCAATATTAGAACTTCTTAGAGAGTTGTGTCTCTGCTAATGCATAGCTACAGCTTAGCACCTAAATACAGCTCATCTTCAGATACCAATTCCTGTTAGAAACAGTGAAATTTGATTTAATGGGTTCATACAGAGGCACTACTTTTGCCTCTGAAAGACTTCAAGTTGAGAACCCATGTAGCCCCTTAAAAGGGAGCATCTCAAATAATAGTATACTAAAAACTATTCACAAATCTCTGTCTGAAGTCCCAGGGTGAGTTGTTATAGATTCCATACTGCCTGCAAGTACAGTATAGTTACTGTCATGCATAAAAACTTGGGGACTAGTGCATGTTTATATTTACAAATGCTTATTCCTTTATGCAAGCCAATCAACTGGGAGTTAGTTGCAGTGCAAATTGTCTTATCTAGATGCAACCCTAATCAAAATATGAATATACCTTTTCTGTTTCTTTCTAAACTTTTCTTCTTCATACCTTGGTGAGGAAAAGTTTTATTTCAGTAAATGTAACATATGAAGGCCAAAATCAACAGAAGCTGCAAACCAGTATTAGTATCAACACAGTTTGCAGAAACTTACCAAATTTTGAAACTGATATAATTCAGAAAAAAATACATTGTACTTCCAGCATTTATTAGCATTAAACAAAAAGCATTAAGATTTAGTTACTATGACATAATTCAATATGACCTCTTCTACCATGTTAGCATTCATCACTAAAATTTAAAGTCTGTATCCATAACAGTTTAAAGTCAGACATAATCCTCCACAGAAACTTGAGAATTAAGCCTGTAAGTTAACCAAGCCCAGCCTTTGCAGAACCGTTAAAGGTTTATCAATACAGAGAGGAGTCTTTTAAACCTTGGAATGACAGTCTGAGTATTCATAACACATCCATAAAATCCCAGTTAAAAGAATTCTAAGGACAGCACAAGGCTGCCTCAGCTTTGTAGTGTCCTTCACCGCGACCCCAAGAAAATTGTTTTTCTGTCTTACAGAGTTAAACTGTGGAACCGATAGCAGCTGGATGTTTACTGACATCACCAGCCATCTATAGGGGATCATGAGGATTTGTCCAACATGGATGCGCCCTTCTGTGTGCACAGGGACGCTGGGCCATCTTCCCAGTTTGTGCTCACCTATTATGATGCAGACAACACGGTTTGTGTGTTATACCCTCTAATAGGCTGATCAATTTGTCATCAGAATCGTTAGTGTTTTCATCTGGTTTTCTTAAGACCCAAGCTTACGGTTTCTACTCTATTACTGCATCCACAAATGCTTTTGTCAAAAGGATCATGATCACATTTGAAGGCAGAATTGTGCTGATGTTAAAATGGATATTTGTATTTGGATGGGAAGGAAAGAAAATTACATTGATGCTGTCTTCATTTCTTTACCTAAGTAGTTCAGAACTGTAATGGGTAGGGATTCAGCATTTTCTCACCGCTGCTTTTCTTTTAAATGAAAACCCAATCCAAGTGATATTTCAGCACCTAACTTGTTCCACATTTTAATACAAACACTGACGACATTATAAATAACTTCAGTATCAACATGACCAGAATTACTCACTCACAAGCCAGTTCAGTATTCACATTGAGGGGCAAAACAACTGGAATGAGACCTTCCCTCTAGAAGGCTTAATTCACACACCACAACTTAGTAATTGCACAAAGCTTCACTGTGAAAATCATTATAAATTAACATTTTGACTATCCATGTTACTCCATACCAAACTGCCTTTGGCAATGAGGTCAAACATGGACACTTCTCCTAGAGACAGCCATGATCTCAGTTGAAGTCATTAAGTGCCAAGTGTTACATTCAAACCAAACACTGACTACAGTATCTACCAGTCCTAAACCATGATAAATGTAGATGATGTTGGAATAATAAAACATACTGTTTTATGCATTCTGGGATGCCAACGTATTCCATGGGGATGAGTTCAGCTAGTTCTGCCAGGGTAAAGACATACCTAATTTTTTGGCTGAATTTTGAGCTGTGGAAGAAAAAAATGCAGAATTCAGGTTACAATTTGAACGTTTTTCACTAGGTCAATATTAAAACAGTCTTCTAAGTTCAAAGCAAACAGTTGTCTGAATTATTTGAGAAAGAGCTTCCAGAGTATTACCTAATAAAAGGTTTTGTGATGGCCAGGAGTGTTCTGATGAACCAGGAAGGATGAACTATGATCAGTGACTTCAGGTTTTTTCTTAATCTGAAGGATTTAAACAATGGACACAATTACTAAAAGAAAATGGCAGCATGGCAAGGGGGTTTTGAATATATAAGAAGTATGTTTTCAGAAGCACAGCTGTCTCATAAACATAGTACACTGACATCCCATTATTAGAAGGCAACCTCTATCAGAAGAAAAAATACTACACAACTGTAAAACCAAAACTTAAGATGCAGTATCAATTTGACAAGGAAATAACATTCCAAGGAGAAGCTTCTTTGAATCTTTTTACACAGCTAATAATGAAGGGGCTCACAAAGGACGCCCCCTTATTAACCTTGTATTAATATATTAAGTTGTAAGGATATTCTACAAGATAACCATCAGTGTTCTAAGAATGCCATTTTCACTAAAAAAACACCCTGAGAACAACAGCAACAAAAGGCATACACAAAAACCCCAACCAACCAAAAAAACCCACCCCACAACACTACTCAGGCATGTCTGTAGCATCATCCCACACTGTCGAGCTTACAAAGAGGTTTTCAATACACCAATTTCCTTCATCAAACCTTAACCAGACACCACATGTGCTGGAAAAAACAGCAGTTTTTCCTAAGTATGTCTATCTCTGAGCATGGGAATATTGTAAGAAAACACTGCAGAACTTCTTACCTTCTATCAATTTGCTGGTAACATTTCCTAAGCCAGCCTAAACTTGGCATTTTTCTCCGTGTTGTTGCACCATTCAGGTAAACAATCATATAGTTCTCTGCTACTAACAGCTCTAAAGTGCCAATTACATACCTGGAGAGACAAGCAAAGAAAACTTTAATATCCACGGTCTTCATTTGAAAGTAATTCCTAGTAGCGCTTAAATATATTAAAAACAACAAAAAAAAGCAGAAAGGCAGATGATGACTTACTTAAATAGATTGTCCATTAGGTATCTGTAGTTAGGCTGGCTGCTCTCAGGCATGAAGCAAACAGCAAACACAACAATGGCATTTAACCCATCACCATAATAACCTAAAAACAAAGAAATAAGCAGCAGTAGTGACAAAGGTGACAATACACTGACTACATTTACACAAAGTCAAGCACATTCACTGAGCTTTTTCATTATTTACCCCAAAGAGATTTATAAACATCCATATGGACACATTCATACAGTTACAGAAAACCTCAAGGTTTCTTTTTCAAGTCTGTCTGCTTCTAAAGCAACAGCTGAAGCTGATGTCAATCAAACACTGTATCTGTAACTAACATTTCAGTATAGAACCTCAGTATATTTAATAACATCTTATGTTATTAAAGTTTAGTCAACTTTTCTTCCAACCTAAACTTCACAGACTGTTGGGAAGAGTCATGAATTGATTTCTGCCTTAGTAGATCTATAGTTAATGCTTTCAACATTCATAAAGCCAAAAAACTAGGCAGCAGTGACACTGTAGGATACAGTAAATACATCTTATTACATAGGTGCATTTTAGTACATGTGACCATGTGTATATTTCCGAACTTCAGTTTAACAGAGAAAAAATTATTACATTAACCATATCTTAAACAGTGCAACAAAGGAATCACCACAAGTCTTTATGCCCAAAGCTCTTCCTGTGCCTCCCCAACTCAGCTTAAAGAAGTTATTGCTGAACAGTTCCCCTGAGCACATCACCAATCCTTACCACCATGACTGATAACTTTTTTATACGGTTCAATTGCCTTCATGTCCACCCTATGGTCCTGTTCTCCAATCCTGAACATTCGCCAGCGTCGACCATCGTCCTTCTCCTCTGCCACAGTGTATTCAGCCAGTGATCCTTTCCTAATGACATCAGTAGTTTTTGGTTTTGGAAGATCATCTGCCAAAATTAGAACGTGTTAAAGACCCGTTATGAATACCATGCATAGTGACAATCAGTTACAACACAAGTTAACCACTTTGCTATCTGATCTATTTTGGTATTCTTCAGCCAGTCAGACACATCAGCTGATGTCATGGATATTTTATCAACATACTCATGTTGGCAGTTATTTTCTCTATAACAAGTATGTGAAAAATTTCCATTCATGGAGGAAGACTAATTAATTGTAGCTTTCAGAACACAGACCCCAATGAATTTCACCAAAATAGACAAAGTGGTTAACTCCAACAAGAATTAGAGGTTGCTTGATCACAGATTTACATGAAGCATGATTTAAAACATTGAGGTACCTTGCAAGCAGACATGCAGGCAAATCTAGTGAAAATTAAATCTAATTCAGATGTGTGCAATCAAAATATATGAAATTTATGCTGACAGCAATCTGTAAGACAATTTGCTCCAATGAAATTATGATTCTTGACTTTGTTGCATGGACCTTACCCAAAGCGAGAAAAACCTACTGCAAGTTAGTTGTCTGTTCCCAAGACAAAGCTGTTAATTGAAACTATCCTTCCAGGCAAATGAAGGCAGCAGCATTAAAGGAAGAAAAGACAGAAACCCTTTTCAGCCACTTTTAAAAACAAGACACAAACATCCGGAACATTTCCTTGGCATCACTGCAAAACTAACCCTAAACACCAATTCTTCTTCATTAAAACAATGGAAATCCTTTCACAAATGTAAACAGTCTCTGTTAAGAAAACTTCACCTGCAATATGCCTTTAGCTATTTAAAAACCCAAAAACATCCCCTTATTCTAAAGAGTGTTTCTTTCTCCACAACTAGTGTTTCAAATATAACACTGAAAAGAGAACTTCCTGTTTCTTCAGGAATTTAAATTATGTTATTTTCAGAATAAGAAAATAATAATTGAGTTTACATGTTTACTTTAAATTAGAGACATTCCTAAACCATGAAGTTTACAGATGTTAGTGACTCCAACAATTTGCCCAACACAACAGTTCTTGGATTCCATAAACGGGCCCTAAAACATCACTAAACTCCAAATTTAAAATTCGTGCTTTAACTCCTACACAAAATGTTTATCTCAAAATCTGTTAGAATTTCCACGTTTTGCCTGTAAGATAAAACACCTATTCATGTCTTAAAATTGAGATCATTACTAGTGTGACTATAGCTAAGTTAACTTCCTATGAAATCATTTCAGAATTCCTTGACACAAAAGAGAGGCTGTTCTTCTACCTCCAGTCAATCTGGAAACAGGCAAACTCTAAGGATACTGAGCTTTTGCCATTCTCACCACAGGAAGATTTGAGATCAGATGTTACTTTGGATTTTTAAGAATACCATTCAGTCCTCCTTAAATTACAATTCATCATTTTCTGAGTAGCTAACCTACATCCCTTTGTTTGGCTCCCTCCACTTAAAACTCATTTCTAACACATTTAAAACACCTTAGGTACTTTTATCCATAGGGTGGTTCTTAAAAACTTTCTGAAAAAGAGAGGATTTTCCATAACGTCAAGTCTTATAGATGCATATATAGATGAACTTCACCTAAGTTTATCTGCAGTTTCAACTGTTAACTGTTTGCCTATTTACTAATCAGATGAGGTCTGATTTGCTCTTTAAAAAGTCACTGCACCTATTTCTAATTTCTAATCTAATCACTCCCTTGTATTTCTCCTCTTGTAATACTGAGCCACAGCTACTTCTTACTAGAGAAACGGTCAACCTGCTGCACATAAGAAAATATTTTAGAGCATCAGACAAAGTGACCAAAATACTCACCTTCCCACTCAAATTCATTGCTATTTTCTGAAGGAGTATCTAAATCATCCAGATCAATCTCTCCACTCTCATCCAAGTCATCAGACAAAACAGATTCCTCACTGGGATCCAAATTTAAGCTAATTTCTGGAGCCATTATTTTCTTTCTCAATTTGGTTCCATTACCCTCTGTATCTAAAGAAAGCAAATTATTTATTTTCAAAGCTAAAGCAAATTTAGATAAGCATATTAACAAGACAGAAAAGCACAGTCCTTTCTCATAATGCATTATAAATTAATGCCCATAATTTGAACAGGGTATCTTTGGAGTAAGACTTTAAAAGGGGACAAAAAGAAGAGCAGGTAAAGGTTCTCAAGTCACCAACTGCACACACACACGATGACCACGGTGGCAGCCCACCAACCATACTCCGTACAGAAGAAAAATCTGAAGAGCTGCCACCACCTTAGACACTACTAACCCCTGCCTGCTGCATCCAAGTGTCCCAAGAACTGTTCCAGATATTACACTGAATAAATCTTGCAAATAATACAACAGATTCATGTCCCTAGCACTTGCTTGTTAGGCTTCAGTAACATCATAACCATCTTTGAGCAAACAGAAAATAATATACAAGCTGAAAGGAGAAAAAAAGACAGACAAGAGTGAGGACAGAAAATGAAAGAATCTGTTCTGTCAATACACACAATGCTCCGAGGCACAAGGCAAATACTTGCATGATTTAGACAGCAGTTGAAAGCAGGGAATAAAATCAAATTACCAATCCAGCACTGGAAATGCCCCAAAAGTAAAGCAGACAGAAAAAAATCTAAAAAATTTTAAAGCATAAAAAACCTCCAAAAAACCAACCAAACAGAAAAATAAATTAAACCCCCCCCCCCCACCCCACCCCACAGGAGCTTTAAAGCAGCCATTTAAGGAGGAAGCAGTCAGCTTGAGTGGAGTGGAATGTTCTTACCAGCTTCACTTTCTGTCCCAGCTGCAGCCAATGTATCAGACTCAACAGGATCATCCTCTGGCAGGGGCCTGGGACACAAAGTAGAAATTATTGTTATAAAACTGCTTTTACATTTTTTTTAATGCCGTATATTTAGACTTCACATTGCAAAAAAATGCCACTGTGTGACGGCAGTGAACTAACTTTACTTATAGCCTAAGTTCAAACTTTCAGTAAACAAAATACCAAAGCAGCAGAAAATTCCTTTACAGCATTCAAGTGGCCATCCTTTCCTGTGACAAATACCAAAACACTGACTACTACCAGGGTGTCATCCTTAGGAAAGCTTATAATATTCTTGCTTGACAAAATTTGACTTCAAATAAATTACAGAAGTAGCTAAGTCACGTTATCATAGAAGGCCTCTAAGGTCAGCTAATTTAGTTTCTTTGATGCTTAGTAGGCCCAAGCATCATCAGCAGCTTTAGCTGTTAAAGATTTTCGTTAGAAATTTTGCTTAATGAAATATTTGGGCCATGAGACACTGGCAGTAACATGCAAACAATGTAGTTGCAAAACATTGTCACTGAAAAGAAACAAAGCCAAGCTTACAAATCTTCACTTCAGAAACACTGGAAATTTCAACAGTGGCAATCCTGAAGAAATATGCTGCAAAACCTTTTCAAAACAGCTATAATGGAAATCACTTCAAGATGATTACTGAGTATTAGTGCATCAGGGAGACAGAGAGGTAGCTTATTGCTCATGTTGTGTTTAAACTGAATTACTTTAAAAAAGAATTCAAAACCTTGGAAAATCTTCATCTTGCCACTCTTCCTTAAACTCGACCCCTTCCATTCTCCAGCCAACTTGAATTGCTAACAGGGACTCCTGATCAGCCAGAACCTCTGGTCTTCAGCACAACGGGCTAAAGAGGAGCTGCAGGAACATAACAGAAGATGTTGGTTCAATATTGTGTAATTCCCATACTCGCAACACATCCTTTAATCTATCATCAAATTGAAGGATTATGCAGAATAAAAACTAAACAACACAGGGAAAAGTTTTTTCATTTGTTTCCATTTTACTTTATTTTTCCAGACAAAACTGCTTATGAACGGTTTATAATACAATAATTTAGGTCGGAAGGGATTTCATGCAGTCAAGCAGGATCAACCTCTCAGTTAAAATTAAGGCCTTGAGCAACCTGATCTATCGTTCATGATTACACCAGTTCACTCCAAAATGTGAGGAACTTGACATGTCTCTAGACTCTGTAGGAGACAATAAGTGTATGTATTTTGTACACACAATAAGCGGGTATTTTGAGAAAAAAAAAAATCAAGATGGACTTTTTTATATACAACCCACTGTTGTGGTCTGGACCCTGGCCAAACACCAAGGTACGCATGGCATCTACTCGCTCACTCTCCCCTGCCACAGCTGGGCAGAGGAGAGTGAAAATAGTTCACCCATAGGGCTCATGAGTTGAGATAAGGAAGCGGGAGAAAATGCTCCAAGGACAAAACAGGCCCATATTAAAGCTGCAAAGTGATTTATTACTAACAGAGTCAGAGGAGGATAATGAAAAGTAAAATAAACGCCTTAAAGATACCATTTCTCTGCTCACCTCCCTCCCTCCTTCCCACCAACAGTGCAGGGCGGGCCAGGGTGTGGGGGTTTAGGTCAGTCCATCACCAAAATCATCCGCTGCTTAGGAAGCTTCCCCTGCATTGCTGTGGGGTCCCTCCCACAGGAGGCAGTTCTCTGCAAACTCCTCCAGCCTGGGTCCCTCTCACCAGCAGCAGCGCACATGCACGCTGCTGCAATGTGAGCTCCCGCCATGGGCAGACGGTCCTCCCAAACTGCTGAGGTGTGGTCCCTTGTCCACGGGGTGCAGGCCTCCAAGGCCACGTTGTTCCATCTCGGGAGCAAGGCCCCTCTCTCCACTGGGACTCCTGCTGGACCACAGCCTCCTCCAGGCATCCACCTGCTCCGGCATGGGGCACCTCCCCACAGGCTGCGAGTGGATCTCAATATCGGGGGACAACTTGCTCAACCATGGTCTTCACCATGGCCAGCAGAGGATTCTTGGCTCTGGCACCAGGAGCATCTCCTCCCTGTCCTTGGTGTCTGTTTGTTGTTTTCCCTCACATATTCTCACCTCCTCCTCCTTCTCTGGCTAAAAGAACTGCCTGACTACTTTGTTTTCATTTCTTCTTGAATATGTCATCACAGAGGTGTAACTAACCTCTCCAATTGGACCAGGCTTGGCCAGCAGCATGTCCATCATCTTCAAAGCCATCAGATTGGCTCTACTGGACATGGTGAAAGCTTCCAGAAGCTTCCGACAGGAGCCATCTTTGTGGCCCCCCCACTACCAAAAAGTGGGCCAAGAAAAACCAACACACCCACTTAATAAGAAAAAAACACAAACAACCCAAACACTTTAAAGATAACTATTTAAGAAAGTGTTTTCAGAGAACTCACCCTGTGATGTGCAAGTAAAACTGTATTTTTTCAGGCTCACCCATCACCAGCAACAAGGAATCCCCAGTAATGGAACATGATAAAACATTCTGCTGACATAAAAGTCCGAACTAGCTGAAGCTCTTGGCTGTGTTGGTTCTAAAGATTGGAAGAAACAGGTAAACTTGTCAGTGACAGTGTTAAGAAAATCAACATTAATCAAAACAAGAAACCGTGGTATTTTGCAAAGAAACAATCAACACAGAACACCAGTAAGTACAAAGTTTGAATGCAACCAATACTGCTTCTTAACCCAGAGATATAATTTCTTCTTTTTACATGGCTGAAAAGTAACTCCTGTGGCAGTGCTGACATCTGTTTTTAATATGCCAAAGCCTTTTAAATTCAGCTGTAAATCTAAAACCCAAACACTTAACTTCAAAAATGTATTAAATTATAACAATGAAAGAATTTATCCAGTCACATATCAGTCACAAAGAAAAAAAGGTAAATAATTTCTACCTGATCCTAGCACACTTCATGGCCAAGTCAAAAAGTCATGGTTTCTAAGAACAGCAAACCTGATCTTACACTCCATTGCTCATTACTTTCTACTTTGCTTAAAGAAATGGAAGATGGGGAGTTATCTGAAGATCAGAAACTTCAACACATCAAAGAACATCTGGATGCAGGGTTGTCAGGAGATTCTGCTCTCTTACTGGAGCCACTGGACTTTGGTACTCCACAATGCCTTTTATATTTTCAGGTATCTCAACATGCAAATTATGGTATTACAAAAAAGCAACACATCACTCAAACCCCCTGCTCTTTCACAACAGCTAACGAACAGATTTCCATGCCAGAACAGCAGGTTAAACCTACTTAAGTTTGCATCTGAAAAATATCACTGCTTGCACCAGAGGTCAAACATCAGTGTTTTCATCCTTTTTCCTAGAAGAATAGATAATTTTTACAGTTCTCTCATTAATACCAAACCTTAGCTGGTAGGTTCTGGAATATCAAGCACAAAAGTGGTAAGAAGCCTATTAAAAATTGCCAGTTACAGAAATTTACAGTACAGCTAAACAGAGACTCACATCTGTCCCAAATACTTAAAAAAAGGGGGTGGTGGCAGGGGGTAGAACAGAAGGACAATAGAAAGCATGAGATCATTTTATTCACGAAGTTAAAGGCTGCTTGCAAAAATTATTTCGGTTTTCACCTCAGTTCTCAGCAAACACACAAATAAATACAAGTCAAACATTTCCATGGTCACATCTGCCTATCCAACACAAAGACCTATACTCAGTCCTTAACCAGCCCCTCTGCATTTAAAATAGAATAAACAGAAAGTTTAACTTTGCAAGTCACTTGCAACGTCCAGCATTTTTACTGGACAATGTACCTGATAGGCAAAAACCAGAAAGCTGTTTTTATCTCAAAAGTAAAAATCAACTTCAAAACAAGCTTAGCCTACTTTTTCCCCCCCACATTTCACTCCCACTGTGTCAACAGAAACATTAACTGAGTGTCAATTCCAGGTTCCAGGCATTAAAGAAGTGCCTCTAAGAGTAATTTTTCCAAGCCAAAAGCAAGGAACAGACCCATTTTCTGGTACACAAACCCACATGATGCAGCTCACTGCAATTTCTAAATGTTTCTGCAGTTCCAGTGGTTTTTAGACAGTGGCCAGACTAGCCATAAACACAGGACACATTTCCCAAAACTGAAGAGGGACTTCCAGACTTTATCACTTGTAAGTTTGCAAAATGAGGCGATGCAAGTACTTTAATTAATAACAAATCAATTCTTTGTCTCATTTCTCTCCCTTCTGTCAGCATCAAAGCACGGAGAAATAAAAGAGCAAAGAGAGAAAACTTCGGAAAACACTCTTGCTTTCCTTCCGAGGTACTATTTTAAACTCCACATCCAGAGCAACAGAAGGGTCTGTATTTCTACACCACTCAGATTCATTGTCTCAACAACAATCCCAAGCAATTTATACTCTACCTAGATATTCCTCTGTAAGACTTAAATACGCAAACAAGTCAACCAGAAATAATCAACCACTATTTAGTGTATTGCATTAGTAGCAGGAAATGAGAAGGAACTAACACAGAATGCACTAGAAAGCAACTCCGACTTCCGCGATACGGCTCTGTACTGCGGGTTCGCTACGCCTACAGCGGAACAGCCGCTCTGCTGCGAAATCCGGCAGGGCAGGGCAAGGGATTTTCCCCTCGGAGATTTACGCGTTCACAGCTCTTCCTTCTGCGGTGGGAGCGGCGCGGGGGAGCCGCGGGCTCGGCCGAGCGGGGCTGAGGAGCT
>VZRN01002709.1:327363-488014 GCA_013397935.1 Dasyornis broadbenti | reverse complement strand
CTCGCCCCGCGCGGCCCAGCCAGGGCTCGACGCACCCGGCCCGGCGCTGTCCCCCCTCCGCGGCCGATACCTGGCGGGAGCGGGGCCAAGCCGCGCTCGGGGCAGCGGAAAAGGCCGCGCCAGAGGCCGCGCTACGCTGCGCGCCCGCGCTCACCCGGAACCGCATCCGCCGCCCGCGTCACGTGACAGCCTCAGCCGCGCAGGCTTGCACTCTCGCGCGCAGGCGTGAACTGCGCGCGGGGCGGGGCTTGCGCCTCCGTGGGGGGGGGCGGGGGCGCCGCGCCNGCTGCAGCGCCACAGAGCAGCCGGAGTGAGGGCGGGACAGCAAGGATCATCGAATCCAACTCGCGGCTGCAGCGCCACAGAGCAGCCGGAGTGAGGGCGGGACAGCAAGGATCATCGAATCCAACTCGCGGCTGCTGTCAGGACACCGCAGGAGTCACAGCATGAGCCCAGCGCGTTGTCCAAACTCTGTCAGCCTTGGTGCTGTGACCGCTGCCCTGGGGAGCCTCTTCAGTGCACGACCACTCTCTGGGTGAAAAACCTTTTCCTGATACCCAGTTTAACCCTGCCCTGACACAGCTCCAGCCATTCTCTCGAGCCCTGTCCCTGGTCACAGAGCAGAGATCAGTTAGTGCCGGCCCCTGCGCTGCCCCTCAGGAGGAAGCTACAGCCCGCAGTGAGTTCTCCCCTCAGTCTCCTCCAGGCTGAACAGGCCAAGTGCCCTTGGCCTCTTCTACTGTGGCTGAGGGACGGCGCGGGGCTGAGGGGCGCTGCCACTGCCGGGGAGCGCGGCGGGGACGGGCCGTGCGCCGGGCAGCCCTCGGCTGGAGGTGATTAGCGCTAATAAGCTGCTGTCCCTGCGGATGGCATCGCCCTCCCCCGCTGCCCGTCCCGCTTGTCGCAGGACTGTGACACGAGAGGTCGAGTCCTGGGCCGCCACCCGCGGGACACGGGATGGAAAATGTGAAGTCCACTCGGCTGAGTTGTGCGTGCAAGGCTGGAGTGCTGTGCCTGATACTTCAGGAGCCAAGAACGTGTGAGATGAGTGTCAGACGCAGGAGTGGAACCTCCTGCATGAGGAAAAAGAGCACAGGTAGTGTCAGCACTACGTAGCTGCAGCAGAGTTATGGAGGAAAACCCCTGAATCGCCACATCATTTGCAGCTACAACTTAACCTGTATAAATACAGCATTCGAAATACAGACCTTCATCACAGTAAAATCACGGGAAGGTAGATACATCTACATTTTAAAAATATTTTTCATGTATCTAAGAATGGTAATGGTAGTTACGATGTTTTGGCTAAGGTTTAGAACTTGCCACTAACATGCTGTTATAATATACAGACAGCTACTGACTTTGTCACAGCTCATCTGTTGCCCAATAGACACAATAATAAGAACAAAGTTTTTTTTATTGTTGGTACTGAAGGAATGAATGTGATGAATATGGAGAGGTGTGGAAGGAATTAAAAAGTGATATAAACGTGCAGAAAATGCAGGGAGGAAAACATGAGAAAGAAAAATACCACTAAAAAAGAAAGCCTAGGCACCAAATAGCAAAGAAAAATATCTACAAATAACAGGGAAAAAAAGCACAATTATTAGGGTAAATTAATTACAGCATTGAAAATATATTCATAAAGACCTAGTATGCACAGCAGATGGTCTGAGGCCTGTATACATTATCATATGAAAGTTACAAAGGTAAAGGAAGAGCTAGCTTAAATATAAAGAAATAACGTTTTAAGAAAAATTAGGTGTCGTATTAAATATTTTAATACTTTTTGAAATGTGCTTCAGTTGTTGATAAACTGAAAAGTGTATTCAAAATGCACAATCATCATCTGCAGGACGCCAATGCCAGACTCAGGTCGCAGTGGTCAGCAAAGTTGTGTAATTTCCCATCTCTTACACAGGGTGGCACAAGATAGCTGGAAATCCAACCGGTGTTCCGATGGAACCGAGAAAATAAGCAAACAAGAGGTCACAGCCAGCTACTAGGGAATGTTGAATAATTCTATTTTTACACATCAGACAATTGCAAATATAAGCAGTTTCTGACACGAAAGCTTTACCAAAGAGAACAGGCTTGAAGGAATAATGCTCTGTTGCATGCATTTTGTCCTGTACATGGGAAAAATCAAGTGTTACACAATTTTGGGGTCTGACATAATTGACAATAACCCTTTAAATAGAAATTATTCATCGAAAGTAACAGAATACAAAACATTCACCTTTTTCATAGTCCTTTCACATTTTACATATTAGAAAAATATTTTCTAGTAATCTAAAAATACCCATCAACTAGATGGGAAGTGTCTCCCTTTTAAGTTGTTCAAGCAACAGCTCAGAAATGTTGGAACTTGAAAACATTAATTTGAAACTCTGTCTCAGTGGGGTTGGATGTAGAGACTGTGTTTGTACAGAATTCGTCCTTGCCATTTTCCCTATACAGGAAATCCAAATACTTTTGTGTGGGGTTTTTTTGCAACGTTATTTTGCCCTTTTATGATGATAAGGTCTTTGGGTTCTAGTTTACCTTGCTTTTGTAGTCCTAACAAATAATTTGGCTCCTGTCATAGGTAATAGTAATAAAAAATGACAAGATCAACACATTGCAGAGTAGCAGCTTTCAGATCTGTGGACAAGAGGTAGGTAGTGTATAATATTCTGCTTCACTTCTGAAAGTCCTGTTTTGTCTTTTTCTATCTCTGAACAAATACGTGGTTGTTGAAAAGAAGCCAGGTTCTAAGTGAAGAACTTGTGTTTGGAATTCAGCTGGAGAAGGACAAAAATAGAACGTGCCTCTTCCTAAGAGTCAAACCAAGTCCCACACATTTGCCATTTCAAGGATGTAGCTATTACCTACATACAATCTGTTCATCCTCTCTGGGAGTGATTTTCAGGGGTTTTTATATATTTTTCTCTATCAGAGAGCATTGCAGTGTGTTGGCTACAAACAGCCATATGGTGTGAGAGGAAGCAAGAGCCAGCTCGCTACCAATGAGAAACTTCCTGTCTGTATTTGGGAGGGAGGGGATGTATGATGATCATTTTGTTTACAGAATTTATTAATGTTTTTCATTAGTCTTTGAATAAGATTTCTGTACTGCAAGTGAAAAGTACTAAATACATGGCTATTCATACCATATTTGCTAATTTCCATGCCCTCAAGAAAAGTGAATATTAATCCTGAATTTCATTTTGTCTGAAAACTGGGGGACCTATTAATTGTGGGAATAACATATAAAAATAAAAGCAATAAATCTCTTGCATCTGCTTCTTCCAAGTAGGCACCAATAGACAATTCCAGTACAGCAGTAGAATTACAGACAAATGTGTGGTTGCATACCGTTAACTCACATTCCTTAATTTGTACTATAAAGTGTGCCTACCTCAGAAAAGGAAGATAGTTACACATAGGTACCAAAAACTTTTGTTTTCTGAGGTTATTTTCTGCATATTTATTTTTGACATGGTAAACATTCTTACCTTTCTATGCCTTATAAAAGATATCTGATCTTTGCCATTTGCAGTATCAGATTAATGTCTATAGTAGTGCTGTTTTAATATTATAATTTTTATTATATTTTGTTCTAAATCCAGTATCAAGTGTAGATGAATCACACCAGGAAAATATTTATGCATAATCAAAAAATCTGCTGCTTCCTTCATATGAAAGAGTTGAGTTCTCAATTTGCATTTCTGTGTGTTCCGATGGTCAGGCTGTTATTCCTGCTTGCATGCAGGATGCATTCAGTTCAGCTCACTTCCAACAATTCCTGGAAAAAACTGCAAAACACATGAAGTACCCTGTTACATGGACAGAAGATATCTATGCTGGTTGAGCTTGAGGGGAAAACTGGGTACAATTATATATTCTTTTAATTATTCATGACTTGGGTCTGAAGTGAATGTGTATACATTTTTCACTTATTCACTTTCTAAAATTCAAAACTAAGCCCAGAAGCAGTTTTATTCTTGGCAGCACGACAAGTTTCCTTTCCTCAACGATCCAGTCAAAGGAATTGTTCCTCAGAGAGTTTGTCATCCTCACATGTCCCAGAGAGGCGGCAGAGAAGCCGGCATTCATTACACCCCTCGTCACACGTGTGTGTGTGCTCTCTCTCCTCCTCCCTCTCTGACTGTGACAAGCCCGTCTTAGAGGGCTGTGTTTATCTCTAGCATGTGGTTTCATTTGTGTAGCTGATTTCCAGTTCATTAATGTAGAAAGCATTGCTCAGTTCTGGTAGGGACAATGTATCCATCCAGATTCTGCTTACTCCCCCCTCTATCTCCGATGAAGCACAGTTCAGGGAGAGGGAATTTGCGCTGTTTTGCAGAGCAACTACAGCTAAAGCAGCTCAGAAGCCAAAAGCTGATGTAAACACACACCAGGAAATTGTTTTGATCTGGCCTATCAGGCTGCTGGCAATGCACTGTGCTTCCTTGGGAGACATGCAAATTTATGGGACACAACTTGACATGATTAAGGCAATGCATACAGAATAAGTAATTGCCCTTTGGCAAGAGAATGATGTCAGGAGCCAATGATTCTTTACATTGTTGGCAGTGCAGGTAGGATCATGAAATTAGGGGCCTCTTGGAGATTCATTGTAATTTAAGTGTTGGATTGGGTATTTTTAAACTCTGTTTTGCCAACTTTTATGTGATATTACTATTAATTGTTTGTCTTGCTGGGGAACCTAAGAACATTGGTCAATTTGCAGTCTTCAAAACCTTAGTCTGTATCTGCTGGTATTATGACAGCTTATGATAGTTGTTGAGTTTGGAGACAACAACAACAAAGAGGAGGTAAAATAATGCCACAGGGAAACATCAACTTCTGCTGCTCACTTGCAGCAGTGGGGTTCTTCACTTTGAAATTTAATTATCAGAGACACTGACACTCCTTGTTGACAGACGTGTGCTCAGAACTCATCCGTATGCCTGAGTGGAGTCAGAGTCAGCTTATGTCAGGGTTAATGAGAAATTACTGATCCCTACCTGGGAATTTGGGGGTAAGAATGGCTGAACTTAAGGTGAAAGACTCCATATCCTATTACTATTCCCCTGAGTCAGCCTAACAAATAACTAACTGTAATGTCTTAATTAACCATGTGTTAGAATCAACCTTTTTCTCCCTTGTAAGCTGTACACATTGCGAATTACATTAGGTAGGCACACAGGAGCACAAGAGAAGCAGGCAGTAGTGCAGTGGTGGGGCAGCTGGGTTACAGCAAGGCAACTCTGGTGGCACTGGGAAGATGTTGAAATGTCGCCCTTTCATTTAATGCAAACAGCAGAAAGGAAACCATACTCTGCGGGTGCTGGAGAACATTCCCTTTCCAACATCCTGGACAAGGCAGGCCCAATAGACACAGCAGTCTGTTGTGGCCAAACTTGACAGGGGAAAGGAATGCCGGGGAAGAAACTCATAGGAAGAGCACGAAAGTGTGGAGCTGTCACCTGTCATGTGTACTACAGAGAGCCTGTGACACACAGGTTGTGCTGCTGTGAATGCTCAGCAGCCCCACTGTCAGTGTAGCCCTGCTGTGCTGGGTGCACAGTGAGAGGAAAGAGCAAGTGTGCTTGGAGTGTTGTGTTCTGGCTGTGAACAGCTGGCATATGATTCTTCAGGGACTTGTACCATCTGGTACAGATGAGAATCTATCATGTTACACAGTGCCTTTATCAGAAATAAGAACTTAGAAGAACATCACAAAACTGGGATTAGTTTGCTGGTACAAATTTGACTTTTGAACTACAAAATTGCTTCTAAAAATCACATTCTCTGATTTGCCCAGTACATAGTTGATAAGTACTTGATTTACTAGGTTATGCTATTTGCATAACTAAAAGTGTGCAATTAAAAAAATGTGTAATTTCTTGAGGTTTTTTAAATCTAAAAAAATATAATCCCAGAATTCCTTTTAGAGCTAAAATGCTCCGAATTTTTTTTTTTGCCATCCTTCTCCATTAGTACACAACTTTGACATTTCCTCCACTGACACCTGTCATGTTCTTATTTAAATTAATTTTTGGTTCTCTGTTGCTTTATGTATTAAATGCAGGTTTTTGACATAATTCCTATCTAAGCTTTCTGCATCAGGCCCTTCATGTCCAAGCTTTTATTCAGGTAGAATACTTGGATTTTATCCTGGCCATTAATTTTAATTTTCAAACAGTATTTTTTGAAGATGAGCTGAATTAAATCATTTTTGCAATTAGTGTCAAATTAATCCATAATGGAAGGTAGATAACAGCAGAGATGAAGTCTCCTAGATTTTGACAGATACTCTCATTGGGTTTAATGTTTTGTATAATATCTCCTTAAGTGAGGAAAGAGCTCGCCTTGATGACTTCCTTCTTCATGCCCAGGCTGCTGGCCACAGAGAATAATAAAACTCTTTTTCCATTTCTGCATTCTAAGAGGGAGTGCTGTTAACCCTGATTACATTAAAAGCCATTTTTGCCTTAATCAGGCCTTATCTCTGGCACTTGATAGCTGATGGTTGCTGAAGCTCCATGGATTGCAACATATAAAGTCTGCCACATAATACAACAAAACTGAAACACAAAACAAAACCCACTCAAAAATCCCCCTCAAACTTGATTTCATAGAGAAAGGGGAAAAAGAAGTCACATGGTTAATCTGACCAGTGGAAACCAAGGAACAGTAATCTCCAGTAGGCAAACTAGTGGAGAAAAGGAGGCTGGAAATGGATTAACAAGACCAGTCATCTCAGGATCAATTCCTGGATCAACAAGAGTTGGATCTGAATGTACCTGAAAATCCTAGGAGTTTGTCATTTAGACTGACCAAAATAAAAGTGAACACACTGGCACTTACATTGGGCACACTGGAGGGAGGCTATGGACACATCTGTGCCCTAAGTGCTGTGTATTTGAGGTATCTGATTCTAAGCTGTCCCTCTGCTCTGTCCTGGCATTGAGCTCAGCTTCAATTTCTCCAATGATTAAATGCTTACTGCTGACTGCTCAGGGTCCTCCGATGCTTTCATTTTCTAAGACAGTACTTGGGGTTTTTTTAATAAGCATGGGCATTGATGTAACGGTTCATTTATTCTGGCATCATATGGCATCACTTAAATGATTGGTTAAACTTAAAACTTCTTTTTGTGCCTGCTCTGGCCTCCCTGGCTTCAGTGGCAGTTTTGTTTAAAATAGTAGCATGTTAAAAATTACTGAGATTCAGGAGAAGATGAATAATTTTTAGACATTATCTATTAAGCTTAAGAAGACAAGTAAACAGTTCTCCTGGGGTAAAATTAGTTACCATTTTTTTACTGTTTTTGGATGAACTTTCCTTGTATACTCTGTGAACATCCTTTGGGCTTAGTCACACCCTACTAGTCTAGCAGAATTCTCAGAAAGCATTAGTAGAGCTGGTGAACAAAAACCAACCAAACATTAAACCTCAAGAAACCACTCCAGCTACCCAAACCCCAATGTTTTACTGTCCTCACTTACTTACTGTCCTCACAGGTAAACGCCCTAGCTTTGAGCTTCTAGGGTGTTAAGCATAACAGATATACATGGGTAAAATTAGAGAACTGAAGTACTTACACTGAGGGTTGTAAGACCTTCAGCAAGCAAACATGATTTTACCTTTCTGCAGGTCTAAGGGCCCCAGTTTGTGCTGCACCTTGGCTGTTGCAGCTCTGGCTGTAGTTAGTGCCCCAGCCTAACTGCACCTTTCTGGCAGATGTTGCCCTCCTGTGACACAGATTGCAGAACAGCAAGTTGGCTACTTCTCCTCTACTACAGTGTACAGCCTGACTTACCAGAACCAGCTGAAAGCTGTGGCAATTTAAACTAAATTACTGCATTATTAGGTTAATGAGTAAAAAAAAGTCTTTTCTGGCTTTAGTATGGAAGCAGTAACAGAACAAGTGCTCCTTATAACCACTCCTGAATTGGAAATAATGAATCAAAATCTTTTGGATGCTTTTGAAATTAAGACTGACATAGAAAATCTGTGTGCAATTTTCAGTTCTGTTCTTTTCACAACCTTGGCCAAGGAAGATTACAATCTACTGTGTGGTTCCTTATTACCTCAATTCACAAACAAACAGTGTAGACTATAAATTCTTCTGTGTAGGGTGATGTTAAGATGTTAGTTTTGCACAGTGAGGTTTTGGGTTTTTTCTCTGGAGCTATTTAATGTTACTGTAGTATCAACCAACAATGCCAGACTATTGATTTAGGGATCATTTAAATTCAGTGTTAATGATATTTGTTCAGCTTTAGTCCATGTATGAACCCCACAAATGAGGAATACTTCCAAGTCCTTGAAACTCTTTCTGTGAATTTCCTCTGAAACATTTAAGCCTTTCAGTTTACTTTGTGTTGAGCGGAATGTGTGAGCCCTGCAATTAATGGCATCTCTGAGAATGGTGATGTCTCCCTCAAATACTGTTTCTTGTAAAGTGAACTCCTAAGTGCTTGCAGAGACCTAATTGTCATTTGTAGGTATCACTCTGTTCTCTCATAGACATACTGTGGATCTCAAAATCTATAGAAATAGGGGAGATAAAGAATGCTGTTGAAAGTGTAGCATTTTTCAGCCAAGTGTTTACATAGAAAATTAAATCAGTTCTACTTGTTGGCTAGAATATTTGGAAGGAGGAGATTTTTCCTGAAAACAGAACTGAAAATCCTTTGCATCACTGCTATTCACTCTAGGTAAGCAAAAATCAATACAGATTTGGCTAGAGGTGAATTTTGTTACATTCATGGTCAACTGAAATGTGAAAAGCACTGTTGCACAGGACAATGTTGGGGCTTCATAAGGCACCCTAAGAAAATAAAAAGACAGGAAGAGATGCATCTGTTGTGTCCCACAACCTTCAATTTCTCCCATAAGTATGCAAAAGAATTGAGCAAATCAGAAAGAGCCTCATATAATGGAGCAATCTAGAATATTGGTCTCAATTTCCATACATTTACAAACTGCTATTACTAAATATGACTCATCAAGATTAAAGAAGGAAAATAATTTAGTCAGGGCTGTTGTCAAGCCACTATTTAATGTTACTTTTTGTATTTGCTGTGATAAGCAGTAAAATTTGCACACTCCTTGATAAATCATTGTTTAGCAATGTCTAGAGGGTCCAGTAAATGGTTTGAAATTGCCACAATGTAATAAATGGTTATTTGATAATGAATGAAATTGTTTGAAAATACTGTTAAAGTGTCAAGTTTTAACATATGGAACATTAGTCAAAAGGAGTGCAAACATGGAAACCGTAGTGACACTATAAATATACTGCAACAAATGCATTTATTTGTACAGGGCAAATAGTAGGTGCTGTATACAAACCAGTATAAATTGATATATGAAGTTAATTTCAATCTGTAAAAGTAATTGCATTGGTTTAACTTATTTAACTCTCCTTACAATAATATTTATAGCAGAGCAAGAAAGTAAAGAAATAAATGATGATAAATAGATAAAATACATAGGAAATGGGAATTGTTTTCCAGTTTAATTATGCTGTCACATAAAATTATCACAGAAATACACTATGCCGACAAGAAGAATACATTAAAATCCCATTATGCTGTGCAGAGTTGGCTGGTTTGTGTTGCTGTTTATTCCAGAAACAGCTTTTTGTCTTTTCAACTACCATGAAAAGTTGCACTTCGTAAAAAAATTAAGTGGTGCAAAAAGGACGGTATAGGGTGTGCCAGTTGGTGTTTGGACTGTAGAACAAATGTGGGAAGCAAGAACGCCACATCCTTCTCTTCAAGAATAAATGTGACCACACAGCAAAATTTGAGGGGAAAAAAGAATGCCCGCTCAGAATAAATAAGTTTCATTCTCTTTTTTTCTCAGACACAGCTCTAACTGGAGAGTTTTCCATGGCTGTAGTCCCCATTTAACCTGCTCAGATACTGTGGTGATGGGGCATTGTAATAATTGTAGTAAGAGCAGGACCAACAAGCAGTCAAAACATTACAGTAAAAACCCATTTTGTTTTCTTCTTCCACAGCAGATATTTGTGGTTTCAAACTGAAGTTTATACTATTATTTCTTTTCATGATGCATTAATACATGTAGTATTTTTTATCCTTCTGCTTTCAAACAACAAAATCAGAGCCTCACCAGAGCCAGAAAAATACATGGATTTCTTTGAAGGGGGCTTGGTTTTTCTACTCTATTTTTTTTTATTTTCAGAACACCAGAAGCTTAGTTCACTTGAAAATAGCCATCTGCTATTATATAAAGAGTACTGTAATGCTGTAGTTAATGGTAATAATATGGCTGTTTATTTTGACCTCCAAATTATGTAATAAAGCTTGCTCTGTTTTTAAATTTGCAACTTCCAAATCTGAGTGATTACGTAGGAATTGGTGCTTTACTTAACTAAAAAAAGAAATTAAATATAACTCTTTAGGATTCCAGTAAATATCTGAAAAATACGATTCTTGAGAAATTTCAAATTCAGAGGGAAGTTTTTAATAGTGACTTCATTAATTTTTAAAATTTTATTTTTTTAAACATACTAAATCAGAGGCATACTAAATCTTTAGCCTCTGACTGATGAGTTTGATCAATGAGGATAAGCAATACCCTGAGCAGAAAGGAAATCTCTAGAATATGAAATACCTGGGAAGAAAATACTGTGTGCAAAACCAAGAAGATAAGGCAGCTTTCTGTGTAAGGTGAGATTTAGGTCATCAAAGATACTCCTAGTACTTGTCACTCCTGAGTAAATTAAATGAATGGACTTGCTCCAAAATCTTGTGCCAGCTCCTTAAAATTATGTGTATGCGGCAAGAATGATTTTTTAAAGCTGTCTATTGCTATAAAAGAATGGCTATAACTAAAGTAAGCTATCATTAGGCTTTGGAAAGGATAATTTATTATACTTCAAAATGGCCTGTTATTTACAGTTCTTATTAAAAAAACTGAACGTGGAATGCATTCAAATTTCAGCAAAGTTATAATACTGTTAACTTGCCTTCTGACAGTAGCAAATGATATTTGCTACTGTCAGAATCACAGGAATGATTTATAGCCTTTGCCACACGAGCATTTCAAAAAGGCAACATTGATGCACTTTTACACACCTTTTTGGGGTGAAATGCTGTTCAAGCTAATAATTGTTAATAATTAACATTAGAAGTATCACAGTAATGAACAAGTAGCTGTTACAAAGACACACACAGAAAGTAAAAAAAAGAACTAATTATGTCCATCAGATTGAGTTATCACCTATTTTGCTTTTTGCAGGACAATATTTATCATCAAAACCATGCAGAAATAACTCCACATTAATGTCCTAAATTCAGAGCTGTCCTATTGGGTCTTTTGCCCTTCCTCCTTAATTATGGCCTCATAAACTCCAGTGTGTCCTCAGTGGCGGACACACAAAACAAGCAGAATTCAGGATCTTAGGCTGCACATGAAACTCTGAAAATCAGTAACTTCCAGAAGTAAATTGAGGTTTCACTTGAAATTCCAGTAGTGGCAGTTCTGTGCCTCTTCAGTGGCATAACAGAAATAATGCTTATCTTTAAAAGCATTTCCTAAGGTCTGTATTTGTCACCTTATGGCAGGGTATTAATGCTACTTTCCATCATACATTATATGCTCATACCTCCAGCAACAGCACCAAGGCCCTCATCTCTGAACACACACATCAAAACAAAAAGAACTAAACAGAGGTAAAAAACCTATTTCTCTTACTAGTTTTTTTTTCATTTTCTAGAAAATTAAACTACCTATGTGAAGAATCAAGAATTCTGTAAAAGAAAGGAAGGGTACTGTGATAGTTGTGGTATTTTTAGTTTTGAAAAATCAGGAAGTTCTTAAATGTCAAGTGTTGCTATAACAGAACAAGCAACACCCCCCACCCAAAAAAAAGTATCATGCAGAACTGAATCTCCAAAACTGAGGAACTTGTTTTTCCCAAAACAGTCCCTCCACACAGTCATTAAAATGGCATGTGGAATTCCTGTATGTTTTTCCAGCATGTACCAAAAGTTGCAATCAGATCTCCAAGGGATGTCTGTCCTGGACTTGTAAGTGTTTGGCAAGTGTTCTGCCAAACCTGGGAGAGAGTAAAAGGGCCAAGTGAGTCAGAAAGTCTGTCAGTGTGCTGGAAAATGGAGGGGTTTTTACCCTTGTTGCCTACTAGGAATTAGGGATATCTCTTTGGTAATAAGGACCCAAAGACGTCCCATATAAAGGCCTCAACTCAGTGTAATATTTCCTGGAGTAACTCAGTCAGAAGCAGAAGGGCTCCAGCTGTGCTTCCACTCTCTGGCTCTGAAGGCCAAGGCAGTGCCATGAATTTACAGGAGGTGCTGTTGGGAAGGCCAGAGAGCGGTTGTGCCACTTGTTCTACGGATGAGCATTTTCAGCAAGGTCCCTTTGCCAGCCTCTTGTCTTCTGATTTGTCAGCTGTGCATTGATTCAAGTGCAGATGAGCTACTGAACTGAGCTGTTAGATGGGTTCTGGGGGACATCCAGCTGAGGAATTTTGTGAGGAATTTTGTAGATGCCTGTTCAGATTTTCCTTTGAATTGATGGAGCCATAAATATGAATTGTTCCTGTAGGTTCTTTCTGTGGAAAATTTCAGTCCACTTTAAAGGTTCAGCCAGATAAATGACACTAGTAGAGACATTTTGATCATGTGATTTAGCCAAAGTGCAGGAAAAAAAGTATGTCCACCCTGTATATTTGAAACTTTCACCATTATATAACTGTATACATACACATACATTTATGTAATATACACATACAAAATATTGCAAATTTTTACAGTTTCACTAGGTCATTTTGCTTGACTAGCAAAGCAGCAAACAGATTCCTAAACAAAAAGAATCAAATTTCATTGCTAAAATCTAAAGTGAATTTAATCTTTCCTACTACTTGTGAATAACTGCTATCTGAAAATATGAATCTATTAATAGTATCGAGCAGGTGACCACTCAGTGCTTAATAGGAACTAGCAATTAGTGTATGTAAATCAACTAGGACAGCAGCATCTCAATGGCTGTTCTGCATACAGGAATAGTTAATTTGTAGGAGTACATGTTTCCAGCCTGGATTTTAAAAAGTCACGTTTTCTACTGCTGAAAACCTCAATACCTATAACATTTGTTGTGCATGTTATGATTATTCGTAATGCCCTTGCAAACACATGTAATAAAATGCTAACAAACCATCATCCATTACTTAATTATGTTTATCTAGATGGATAAAGTTGAGGTGGGAGAAGCCTGTGGTAAAAATACTGTTTCCCATTTGGCAAACAGAGACTACATTTACAGCTTAATTACTCCTTGTAATGCTGTAAAAGAAATCTTCCTGTTAATCATACTCAGGAGCAGAGTTGATTAAAAAAAGTTGTGGGTGAGGTTTTTTTGTTTGGTTTTTTTGGTTTTTTGGGGTTTTTTTGTTTGTTTTTGTTTTTGTTTTTGTTTTTGTTTTTGTTTTTGTTTTTGTTTTTGTTTTTGTTTTTGTAGTAAGGTTCAAAAAGTATGTTGACTCACAGTTAAATCCATGTCCCCTCCAGTAGGGGATTTAAATGTTTGTGAAGCTTCATTGAGAACTACACAGGGAGCTTCTCTGAGAGTGATGAAACACCTTCTAGAAGACAAGACAAATATCTCAGAAACTAATGCTATATTGCCTTCAGAAACTGTGTCTGTGGAAAATATCAGAATAGTTTGTCTTAATTAAGAGAAATACTTCTATGTTTCAGCAACCAAGTGCAAGAAAAATAGAGGTCAGTTCTAGAAAACCACTAAATTTCTACAGATTATTTGTGTGCACAATGATGGCCACGTGATTAAAGACTGCAGTTTACATCTAGTTGTATTTTTCAGTGCTCCATTTGGAATGTTTTAGTAGTGTTTTTTTCTAAGCCAAATCTATGCCAATTGCCATGGACCACAAGATATTAAAAGCAAAAATCAGATATTTTGTCTTGTAGTACATTTGACTCTTGTTGCAAAGATAGCCTAGGAAGTGGTTGCTGAGAATCATCAACCAGCCTTCATAATTTAGTCTTCAGCAATGGCTGCAGAAGCATTCAGTGCAGTGAATGTATTAAAACCAGTCCCCTTGGATTTGTGGAGTAACCCATGGAAATGCCTCCTTTGAATGCTGAAGCTGAGCATCTCCATAGGTGTGAGATAAATCTGTACATCAGTCACTGCATTTGAAAAGGACAGCTTGGCAAAAGAGCATTGCCATATCTGTCCTGGCTCTAGCCAGCTGTGATTTGATTAACTTCTGTATTAACTAGCTAACAAATTGCTATCTGCTGCCTGTTTGGAAGTTTAGACTATGAGAAATTACTAAGTCCTTTTCCTCCCAGAGTACCTCCCAATCTTGGCACAAAGTCTGCCTTCGTTGCATGGACACAAAAAACGCCACTTCAGTATTTTAAAGGGTGTCTGAACTCTGGGTATACAGTAATAAAGTCCTTTTTCTTTTTTTTTTTTCCCATGTGGGAACAAGCTGTAGTTTGTTAAGCCCTGGTAAGAAAAATAAGAAAAATATGCTTTGTGTACAAGGGTTGAAAATCTGTTCAGTGAAGATAAAAGTAGAAAAAGCTTAATCTAGAAACCCATATACAGATTTTGCTAAAATCTCAATTATCAGCCTGACTAAAATGCTGTATTAATAATTTTTGCATGGATTTGAACTTTTACTACCAGATCATTTATGTAAACTTTGTAATGTACTTCTTGACCGTTTGCTTTCAATTTTCTGGGCATCAGTGTAGTTCTTGGGTAGCCTATTATGTAATGTTAAACAATTATATCAGGAATTTAACTATTAGATTAGTTAAAGAATTATGTTAGCAGCTCTTGAGAACATCTTTGTGTTGGAAAAGGTTATACTTTGAAAAAAGCTGGAAAAGTTTCTGTTTTCTTCTTGAAAAATAATTAGTGAGAACCAAAGCAAATATTTATTTCCGTGGTTCTCTACAGATCACTAGGCTTCAAGGAAGAATCTGTAACAGAAAAGAAGTAATAACCAATACTGACCAGTCACACCAAGGTAGTTACAGAAAAGGTTGTGACTTGTTTTCTGTCTGATATCATGCCAGCAAAAATTTTGCGTACCTGAAAGTACAGTGATTTAAAAGGTGCTTTTAAAGACTTTGAAGCATTTGTGTTTCTTTCCTGATAATTTGCTGTATCAGTTTAAAAAAATTCATACTGATCCTTATCCACATAAGGAAACTTTTTTTACTTTTTAAATCATTATAAAGTAGCAGGAGCTTCTTAATTTTTTTTTTTTTTAAAGCTAGAGACATCCTAAACAAGACCTGCTTTTAATATCTGAATTATTTTAATGTGTATTTTCTAAATTTACAGAAAACAAGGAAAAAAATTATATCTGAAAAAAGAGCTTTTAGGAGAACTGGTTGTGATACTGGGTATAGCATACATGTAATTAGAAAAAGAATAAATAATGAAACATTGACATGAACAATGCCACATATGGACTTAAAGCTTTTGAAACTCAATATGAGGTACACTACTGCAAAACACTGAAGCAGTTTCATAGGCTTTAATGCATTGCTATTAGAGAGCCAAGTCTCAGCAAGATGGGAAGGATCAAACTCATTACTGGTCATATGTTCCCTTCAGATCACTGCCTTTCCAGACACTGATCAAATATTAAGCAGAAGAAGAGTCAAAATTTGTCAGCAGTAAAATCTATAATAGAAAATTCAGAGACCTGTAACTTAATGTTTTTTAAACTTGAATAGGAGAGGAAGAAGTGTTAAAATACAGCAATCCGTGACAGACGGTTCAAAAACAGTTTAAAATGTTTTCCTTTCTCTGAAGGAACTTAATATGTTAAATGAGGAAAATACAAAGCTTTAATATGTTAATTTGAAAAGCTGAGCCTGTGTTCCCCAAATTAAGTCAGTCTGCAGACATAGCCTACCTTTTTTAAGACATGGGAATGATAATTAGGGTCACTCTCGAGGAAAGCTCTTAATCACAGCTTACAGTAGTTGATAGCTTGAAATACCTGCCTAAGCACTTCCCTGAAACGGGCCTTGCCAGGTGAAAGTTAACATATGATGATCACATGGAAAGTCTCTGAATAATTTCATGCTTAGTTATAGTTCAGACAACATGAACTCTAATTTCTTTCTGTTTTCACATGTAAATGATTTCATTTAACTGTGGGATTCCTGATAATAGTTGGAATTTTTCAGCTGATGACATTTGTATCAAGAAGCTTATGAAGCATTATTCAGTGATGTCTTCAAATACCTGTATAAAAAATGCTGTACAAGCCCAGAATATTAGGGCATCTTTTTTAAAAGAAAAGCAGGTATTAGGAAAAAACCTAAAAATTTGTGAATATAGACTAGTTAATACCATCTAAGAGGAAAAAAAGCTTCTTCAACATTTTAGTCTCGTAAAAATTCTCCTGACAGATTTAAAAGGTAAAATCTGGTATATACTGACATTATAATAATTTTCGCTTAGGACCTGGATCAACATTTAGCAAATATAAACAGCTGTAGTATGACTAGTACAGTTTCTGAGTTTAACTTATTCATTGACTGCAACAGCTTTAAAAAACCTGGCAAAACAACATCAACAAAGGTTAACACTGAAAGCCTGGTATAGAATCAACTTATCAACAGTATCTGCCTCCACTTCTAGACATCACCTGTTATTTTTCCACTTTTAGTCTTTACCCAGACCAATTTTCCATTAATTGAATTGATATTTGACAATTTCAACACAAAATAAAAGTTAAGGTTTAAGCAATTGCTCTGAAAAATCCTACCAAATTAAACTAAAACAGTTTTGTTATTCTAGATCTGGATTAAAGGCCCCTACACCATAGGGCAGCTTGATGCTTTAGTTTAGCCCTAGGCCTACAGCCATAATTTTGTTCAATTTAAAAATGAACACTGCATTATACTCTAAAACCCAAAGCACGTTTTACTTATGATGTAAATACTACATATGGCGTTATCAAATTCTAGTCTAATTGCACTGGTGTTGCATGAAATGCATGTAGGCTGTATTTTTATTTTCTTATTCTGTGCAATGGTAATGTTGAATAACAGTAAGAGCAGAAGGTGGCATAATGGGAACCTTCTGCTTTTTATAACAATCCAATTTATGTTATAAAAATACAATTGAGAGACTTATCAAATTTAATGTCTAATGTTGCGCTATGGTAATGAAAGGTGTGATCCAATATTTGCAAATGATATGAAGTGCTTAGTAGTAAGCTTAAGTGAAAACTTAAATATCATTGTCAGAAAGAATATCATAAAAAATATTTGTCTGGGTCTACAGTAAAATTTTAATTCATGGAGCTGTAGGTCTAGAATGTCTCTTTTGGCAAGGTCTTGTCTCAGGCCTTTGCTCCTCAGACACAGTTCCCATTATCACCCACAAATGACTGAAATTTCATTGTCAGAACTTAGAACTCTGAGGCTTCCTTACTTTTGAAAGTGACTTATGTGTGAGCATGGTGAACAGAGCATGGTGAACAGGGTGAACCCAGTGTTGTTTATAAACTGGAATTTTGATCTTGCCACAGCTTTACACTAAAGACCGAATGTAATTGGTCACTTCAAGCAGCAGCAAATTTAGAATCAAGGCAGGGGAAGAAAAAACATCTGCGTTTGAGTGATTTGCACAAAACCTAACAGAGAAAAAAATGCCCCATCACTGTCAAATGAATATTCAATCAAAAGTGCAGTCACATTCTGTTCTATTGAGATTAACTTTACCTGCTGAATGCTGTGAAATTTATTTCAGTGGCCTATGGCCACCATATATCATATATCCGACCCCTATCTATATAAAACAATAAGCATGATCTTAAGGCTGTCTTAAAGGCTGTCTGAGAGATGTATATTTACTGACATATAGCCTGACTAAAGCCAAACATCATTACCCCTGTGACTGATTGGAGGGCAGTCATAACTTAACAGTTTTATTTCCCTTCTACAGCTGAGCTCCTTGACCACGCTGGCTGAGCTGACACGGCATTTCAAGTCTTGTTACCAGCTCAATGGTTCTCTTATTTAGAAAAAAAAAAGGAGGGGGTGGTGGTAAAGGGGGAGGCTGGAAACGAAAAAGAAAAGGCACCTCTTCATTTAGCTTCTCCATCTTGATCATTGCTGATGGGCTATCAATAATTTCAACTTGGTTAAGCAGCTGGTTGAAGGTTAAATAAATTCTGCCTGTTGTTTGCATGATCATACCTGAATTCAAGAATTTTAATTTGAAGCAAATTTCTTTTTGTTTGCTCCTTGGGAAGTTCTTACAGAGTCCAAGATAGGCTAGAAAAGAAGTTATTTTTGAGGAGAAGCACAAGAACAAAATTAAAGTCAGTGGGGCAAAGCAACTATGCTTTGAAATCTCTGAAAGGAAGTGCAAGGGTATGATAAAGGCTTCATATGTGTATATTCAGATGAGGATGACAGGAACAGAGGTCATCAGTAATCTTCCAGTGAAAAGGATTTTGCCCAACTGCTTTAATAGATTGTTAAAATCTAAGAAGAGCTATCCACTGATTCATGAATGAGTCATGATTTTAAAAGAAAATAAAATGGGTCATGCCATTTGGCCTGCGCTGGGTTCAATTATGTGGTGCACTACTATTTTGACAGCCAGAGAATTATTTACAGCATGCACAACTACCTACATGTCTCAGCCAATGTGGGTACTAATATGCTGTTAATCATGTATTCTGTGGACTCAGCATTCCTCTTACTTGCATCAGCATTATTGTTTATTTAAGTATTTACTTCTTGGGAGTATTCCTATTTTATTTCAGTAAAGAAACTCCAAGCACAATATGAATCGAATATACTTGCTTTCACATTTAGCTGTAGTAGGGTGATATTGGAGCAAGCACACTCCTTGTTACTGAGACACAAGAAAATGCACACTGAAATTTGTCTAAAATAATCGGAATAGTTAGTGACTTAAATAGCAGGTGGTGTCCTGTTAAAGGAGGAAGAGAATTATGTTTATGTTTTGAAGACTCATAGAGCTGATTTGCCTCATACAGTTTAAGTGTATAGTCTACTTTTACACAAGGGTTGACTTTTTCCTTGTCAAAGTACCTGCATTTTCAGTAGTTTGCTACTGAAAGGCAGAGCACTGGTTTAGAGAGGGGAGTCAGATTCAAGTCGCAAATCTCAAGTGCGAGAGAATGCACTTTTACAGCTACCCCACACAGTGAGTGCCTTGACTTGCTTCCTTCACCTTTCACTGTTTGGGACAGAGACTTCCCAATACCTCCAAATAAAACACCCAGAGCTTGAGAAAGACACGTGACGTTCCTCAGGGGCTGGTACTGGGAGCAGCATTGTTTGACATCGTTGTCAGTGACAGGGCCAACGGGACTGATGACACTGAGCTGTGTGGTGTGGGTGACACACCAGAGGGAGGGAGATGGGCCTGACAGGTGGGCCTGTGGGAACCTCATCAAGTTAATAAGGCCCAGCTCAAGGTCCTGGACTCCACCTGGAATCCTGCTTCCAGCTCTGGGGCCCCCAGCATATATGAAGGATGTGGACTGGCTGGAACGAGTCCAGAAGAGGCCTTGAAGATAATCCAAGGGCTGAAGACCCTCTGTGCAAAGACAGGCTGAGAGAGCTGGGGCTATTAAGCCTGGTGGAGAGAAGGCTCCAAGGAGACCTTAGAGCCCCTGTGCTGGTACCTGGGGTTGTTCCTCCCCAGGTGCAGGACCCTGTGCTTGCCTTTGCTGAACTTCAGCCAGTTCTTCCCTGCCTGTCTCTCCAGCCTGTCCAGGTCCTTCCCAGGGGCCGCACAGCCCTCTGGGGGATCAGCTGCTCCTCCCAGCGTTGTGTCATCAGCAAACTCCTGGGAGCGTGCAGAGAGATTATATTAAATTTGAAAAATGTGTTCCTCTAGTATGTTGACCCCTTGAAAATTAAATTTGGTGATATGGTAGTTTTCAAAAGTCTTTATTTATTACAGATATGACCACAACTTTAACTTTTGTATTTTTTTTTAAACATAAAGTTTGAAAACTATTTAGTAATATAATTAATTGATGTATCTATAGATTTATATAGACAATTTCTCTTTTCTGACCGAATGCCGTTTCTTTGGGTGTTGGCACCAGACAAAAAGTTGTAAAGGCTATTAGCAGGAAAAATGTACATTAAATACATTAAATACTTTTTTTGTTTCCCCTGCCCAGCGGTTCTTTGCTGGGGAAGATGCTCTAATTCTCATCTATCTCAAAATTAGCAATGCATCCTGCAAAATCTCTACATTTGTTCATTTGATGATAGAGTTTGTCTCCTTAGGCAACAAATTTGGGGATCAGAATTTATCCACCAAGAGATTTCATTCCACTGAAGGGTAAATTAAGGTGGATTTATAATGTCTTTGTTTATCCTAAAAAATTAAATATATTGAAAGAAGTTGAAAGCAGATTTAATTTAAAAGAAAAGTAAGGCCATTATATAAACAGCAGCAGATCTCATCCAGAATATGTCACATAAATATCACACTATCAAACAAGAAATGTAAATTATCATACATACTCTGTAATTGAAAAGTGTATTATACATTAGTGAAGTCACCCATTTATCTAATCATAATCAGTTCCAATAAAATCTCATTTAGGAAAGTTGAATGTAGTTCAGGGTGGATGGTTATGAGGATATCAGTCATGTGAATATGCACCGAAACACTTTTGAAAGATAGTTCGTATACACAGAGATCCAATTATTGCCTACCTCATCTGAAAGGAACTTTCTCTGATACAGGCTAAAACGGTGGCATTCAGAACTACTATAAAAGTAAAGCAAGCATACTGAGTAATGGCTTTAAATAATGTTTTAAGAAGATTTAAAGACACTTGCAAGAAGTCATTACAAGAATGGCATGGTGTTTTAATGTAAGAGATGGTTTAAAAGCAGAGGAAAAATCCTGATACATCATTTAAAAGTTCTGATGATGCACAACAGCTTGGATCCAAACCTTCCATGACTGGTTATAAATCCAGCCTGTCAGTAGGAGACATTCTAATTTACCAAACATATGCAAGCCTGTTACAAAAGGTGGTAAAGTGCAACAATTTTCCATCACTGGTGCCCTTCTGCTGTAGCATTTAAGATAAAAAAGCCTCCAGACAGGAACAATAAATAGTTTTGTTGAGCTTGTTGACATAAAAATGCACAAAACAGACTAATTTTGGTACTCATAAATTTCAAATGAGTTCCAAATGAATTGTGCAAACATTTGCTATCTTGATTTCAATAAAAATGCCAGTGACTTAATCCAACAGTAAGGTAATCTGAATAAAATGTAAATCATGACTGCAGCAGATGATGCAGTTCATGGTTGGTATGTGATTTGGTATCACAAGCCTCTTCTGAAGTTATCATTAATGATTTTTTCTTCTGTTTCTCCATTTGTTGTGCAAAGCTATTCATCTAATCACTTGCATAAACTTACCGTAACCCTTGGATTATTTATTATACACCTATCACTCTTCCAACATTGCCACCTCAGCGGCACTGATTTTATCTCTTCTGTGTGCTCCAAAATTCAAACTTCCTATAGAGCCAGTCCCCGCCCCATTGTGAATACTCACATCTATACGTATTGATGGCAATATTTACATGCAGATATATTCAAACCATTTTTGAATGGGTGAATAGCATAGACAGTTACAACCCAACTGTCTATATGGTCTTTGTTAAAATGGGTTACAAGAAGATAGAAAACAAACTTGAGAAAAAGAATGTCTGTATTTCCTATTGAATTTTTTTGGAACCGACTGTGCTCCAGGTATTAGTATCCACCAATATCCATCAAATACTGCAATTCCACCATATTTCTTTTATTGTGATTTGTTCGTTTCTTCACAAAATCCCGTGGATTCTGAACAAAGAGTCTTCTTCAGAAACCCACGGGTAAAAAAGAAGCTATTTTAACTATCTTGTTTTTGCAGCTGTAGCTAGCCCTGATTTGCCCTGATTTGCTCTGCTTTGCCTGTCTAGATATGCAACCATACACACATGCAATTTATCCAATTTTAATAATTTAGAACAGACTAGGGCACTTGGAACATAACCATGATGATCCACAGGAGTGATCAGGATACTTTATTCCCATTTTTATGTTCTATTGCAATATTTAAAAGTACAAGAGAGCTAATTTACAAGCTTATAGGCTGTTTTTATAAGGAAATTACCAAGGAGTTTTCAATAACATGTAGATGGAAACCAGACAATATTATACTTGCAAACATTTCCTGTTTAAATTGACTCTTGATTAGATATAGGCTATCTCCCCACCTCACTGTACCTCTTCAATTAGATGAGATGTAGACAGCTCCAAAGCTCCATAGGCAGCTCTGTAAGAAGCCACTGTGGTACCACTCATTTCCATTTCCAAGTAGGCTTATATGTGACTCCATTGATCTGATCCAAATTCTCTGCTGTCCTCACTGTCCAGCCTTGAGAACATGGTGTGACGCTGCTGGGAGACGTCCTTTGCAGTCACTCTGTGATCAAACCCAAGTAAAGCTCAGAAATACCATGTGCCTTTGGATATCTCACTTCAGAGAGCCATCATCCACGTCTCTCTCTGTGGCCTTGCTGTTCTACCTGCTGGTTTCTTCTCAAACTGTGGGAACGCAGAGCACGGATGGAGGAATGACATGCTCAGCATTTACAAATACTGCCTACAACCCTCTGAATTAACAAGAGCCCTAGGCTGAGCATATGGAACTGCTGGAGTGAGCCCAGGGAAGTAAGGTGTACTCAGATGACCCACACCTGAGAAGATGAGTCTTCCTCAGCTTCACTGCACAGCAACAGCATTTAAATATCTTGAGTACAGCCACATAATTCTAATCACAAAACACAGCACAAAAAGGAGATCTAGCTTCTCTCCACAGAACAAGATACATTACTGTTCCAGAAAGGCCAAATAGCACAAAGAACTGGATGGGTTCATGACAAGAATTTAAAAAGAAGGTCAAATACTGCAAGCACAAAGGCTTTTACTGCTGAAGAGCTATGTCTAGAGAGATTCAAGAGGTAACAGGGTGCAGGAGGAATGCTACGCCCAATACTCTGTACCTAGAATTTAATTCCATTCTCCGACTGTCCCAACTGTTTTAAGAGATCATCTTCACCTCAGCCTGTAAATAACAGTGTTATTAATATACTGGTGTGAGGACCAACACTTGTAACAATATTTTGAAAATCCACTGTTTAATATTTTGGTCTTGATCCTGGAAGATTCAGCTTGTCAAAGGGAATGAAAGACCTCACTTAAAAATTTGTGGATTTTGTTCACTTTGAGAACTCTTAATACCCTCACACTCCTTAGAGAACTTTTTTTTGCTGTCCCAACAGAATGTGTGAACTTTAAAGTATTTCATATAAGGAAATAAATCTACAGTAGAAAAAAATTCTGTAAAGTTACGCAGAAAGCTAAAACCTGCTTACTCTTCTCCTTCCCAGTTCATACCATCTAGCTTAAACCAGCAGTGGACAATTTTGAAATATGCTGGGCTTTAGCCAGCAGTTTAAATGAATATATGTGATTTAGTTCATATTTTCAGGCCTCTTTATTAAATACCTCCCAGTTCCATCTTGCCTAATATTTGATCCAGCAAGTTTAATGGCCATTCCTTCATTAAACATTACAAGCTTTTTAAGACCTTGACAGTGCTGCATTTCATCCAATAACCTAGTGCTGCTACAAAGTCAACATTGTGTGCCAAGTTAATCCCTCGTGTCCACTAATTATGTCCAGTGCTGCAGCTTCTTGGGTGAGCCTGAATCAGTGGGGAAGTGCAGGATTTCTAGGCCAATGGATTCGGCACTCCAGCTATATCTCATGTCTTGACACTAGATGTCAGTGAAGGGTAATTGTTGTCTCAATTTAGAGGCCGGCCTAGGTATCTGCTAGCAACCTCTGTTAATGTTTTATAGCAAAGGTGAAGTATAGCTTAATACAAGCATCTGACATATATTACAATAAAAAAGGATATAGTTGTCTAGTGTTTTTAAAGTCAGTCATAAAAGATGAATAATGATGCAGTTTAAAGCTAAAAGACAGCTGCCAAGCTGAATGGCCATGATGGATGTCTAAACACCCAGTGTAGAGAAAACCTGCTCCCTAGAGACCACCATCCAAAAAATTAATTACTACGATTCAGCATCTTTAAATGTGCCACTTAATATACTGCCACCATAATTAAATTTCCAGCCCTGTGACCTTGAGACCATTTCCTGAGATAATAAATGAGATCAAGGTTTAATCGATGCAGATGCAAGTAGAAACTGTCCGAGGAAGCACAAAACCATCACAATGTAGTCAAGGTCAGGAAAGAAAAACCACGTGAAGCTGCGAATCAACACTAATTGCTTTCTTATGATAAAAGATGTTTATTTTAGTTTGCTTTATTTGCAAACAGTTCCATTGTGTACTCTCTGACAGCAGCTTTTAAACTCTAGCCACAGAAGAAGTCAGTAGAGGGCATATTTGTCTCCTTGTAGATAAGTACTTTCTGCAGCAAGTGAAGCCATATTTGGTTGCACACTGAGATCTGATAACCAAGCTCATCACACATCAAACAACACAGAGACAAGAAACAACTGACTGCCTCAGGTACACTCCTTCCTCTCTGATGCAAGAAATTGAACAAAAAAGAAGGGACTTTGGGTAGTGATATGGAGATATGAGGGCTATTTTATGTCCTTTTGAAGTCTGAGTGGCACAGAGGGTATGGTCTGACTTCTGCTGTTGGACTTTATCAAAGTGCTAAATCAGATGCCAAATATACATATACACGGTGTCTGATAAATTCATAAATACATGTGTATATGTATGTCAAAGACCACCATAAATATATAACACCACCTAGTAGAGGACCTGTTGTTTTGACAGGTAAATATTATTGGAGCTGTTATCCACTTAATGAGTTGAAGTGAAAGTCTCTGCAGCTGCGTCAAGTCTCCTTAATTGTATGCTGTTAGAGAAATTAGAACTAGCTGATGATGGGGGAGCATGCAGTAAACAAAAGAAATTCTAACTTTTTGAGACAGCCTTGTGTAGAGGTAGGCTTCCTTTCATTCCAACAAACCTAGAGTGGAAAAAAAGTTCGTGTTCTGACACCTAAACCCTCAGAACTTGAAAAAGCATGGAAGTAAGAGGACAAAGACAGGAGACTGTGAAACAATGCAGACAATACATCTTTAAATAATAGTACTTAGACATATTGTTTTGTAAAATAGGTATTAAACAATATCTATCTTGTCAACATTAAATAGACTAAATTATGACCACTGTAAATTCCAAGGTGAAACTGTATCTAATATAATAGAAATAACCTCTATAAATACCTCAAGCAAATGAAGGGACCTGGTGTGATATACAGAACCCCAGGAGTGTCAGGGAGCTCTGAAATCTCTCCATACCAGTAAGGCCAATATACAATACTTTGTACCAAACCCCAAAGAGGACAAAACAGAACAGTCCAATAATCATCAGGGATTAGAGAGACACAGTTCCAGAAAAGCTCAGCAGACACAGGGACAGGGGAAAGAACAGGCTGTTGCAATGCAGCATTGACTTCACAGAACATGTCCACCAGTAACTCACCAGGCCGTGTTCCCTGAGCACGTGAGCCACAGAACTCTGCCATACACTTGTCCAACTGTGTCAGGAGTGTCAGGGTACTCCTGGGAGTGCGGATGTGCAAGTGGAGATCCTGAAGAGGCACTGAGGATGATGTCTACAAAATGATGCAACTAAATCACCTTGAGGACTCAATCCAGCTGTAGCTCTAGAAGATAAGTAGTAGTAGCCTAGAAAAACAAACAAATCAACCAAAACCCCAAGGTATTACTGTCTCAGAACAAAGTCTTCTGGGGGATGGAGATAAACAGTAGAATTTGACTTGATTTAGACTGAGACAATACTACACTGAAATATAAACCCAACATTTGTTGAAACTGGTACTGGTTTCATCTTCAGTCGAATGCCATTAAATTTGTATTTATAATATCTACTGAAGTTAACTCAATATTTCCTCGGACTTTTGTCTACATTCCTGTGTTGGTACATCAACTGGGAAATTCCCTCTGCCTGACTTGAAACTTCCTCCTGTCATTCTGTATGTACCAGTAAGTCTTTTAGAGAATGAAAGTAAGGGGAAACAAAGTCTTTACTGTTATCTGACAGGCTGGTGCTGTAAATAATGCACTGTTCTAACACCATTCTCAGGAAGTCTCATTGCATGACAAATGCCACAGTCTGCCAATGCTGGCAGTTCCCATCTTTTCTTATTGAAAGATCTATTTAGATGCATCAAGACAACCTGAAGGCTACTTCTGATAAGAACAATGGGCAGTTTTAAAGGAGAACAGGCAACATTTCAATTACAAATTTCTATTTTATTTTTAGCCTAATTTGGTCTCTTTGTGATAAACAAGATGTTTTACATATGCCTAGTAGTAATAATTGATAGTTCATGCTTCTGTGTGTTATACTTGTTAAAATATTTGCATTTAAAAGCAAAGTTGGGCTTCTAGCTCTAGGCTATGTATGTGTCTTTCCTAAGGAGTCTCAACTAGAAGAAACATTTTGAATTATATTTGTCTTCCAAATCTCAAATTAAGAGAGACAGAACACTGTTAACCCTTCACTTCGATCACTTATCTGTGTGAAAACAAAATGTGATTTAGGAAAGTTGAGTAGGGACCTAGTAGATATTCTGGAATCACTTGATTCTCCCTATATTCAATCACAAAGATTAGACAGATGAGTACAGATTACTTACACTGTCAAGGATTGAAAGATCAGGCCTCAGGTAATTACAGCGTTAGAACATATGTACTTTATGAGGAGGTCAATTTTACAGTTAAAAGCTTTATAACCTGATTCAGAAAAGCGAATTACTTGAACCTTTGCAGAAAGTAGTAATACATTATGAAAGATGAGATCCTGTGTTCAAAACAGCTGCTAAACTCCTCACACAAGCACTTATTACCTTTAAAAAGCTATGATATATAAAATGCTTTCTGTGTTTGTCTTACATCGTATGCACTACAAAAATATGAAATACAGATATGTAAATCCAGTGGTTTTAACTGAGGCATATGTAAGAAAAAAAATAACGTTTGAAGGCCAGAGTTTTCAAAAGTGACTTGTTACTTTGTGATGTGCACGGCGAAACATTAAGAGTACTCAAATGGCTGAGGAGACAGAAACATCTGCTCTGCTGCTCCTTCTCCTCAGGGGGAGCAGTCCTCACACACTTCTCCCTGCTCCAGCAGCGGGTGCCTCCCCTACAAGACAGTCCTCCACAAACTTCTCTGTGAGTCCAATCCCGAGGCTGCAGTTCTTCACAGTCTGCTCCAGTGTGGGTCCCCATAGGGTCCCAAGTCCTTCCAACAAACCTGCTCCAGCATGGGCTCCTCTCCACAGGTCCTGACAGACTGGTCCAGGCATCCCATGGGGTCATATTGTCACTCATCGGGGGAGCTGCAATGGCTGTTGTGCAGCTTTTCCCTCGCTTCTGGAATAAATTATATCCCATCCACTGTTACTGATGGGCTCAGCCCTGGCCAGCAGTGGATCTGTCCTGGAGCTGGCTGGAGTTGGCTCTGTCAGGCACGGGGAGAGCTTCTGGAGAAGCTGGGGAGCTTCTCACAGAAGCCACCCCAGAACCCCCCCACCAAAGCTTTGCCACAGAAACCAAAATCTTTGCTAAACCTGACAGAACTTTGCAGCTGCAGTAGAGCTGGCTCTCCCTCTTCCCTCCCACATTTCGGCAGTCATTCAACGGATTTTGTGCCAAATCACACCTATTTTAATCTTTCCTGTTTGTTTGCTCTTGCTCAGTAAAATCAGCTAGAAAAAAAAGTTAGAAATTCATCTAGAAAAAGAAATGAGAAAGAAGTAACAGCTTGACAGTGGCAAGTTGTCAAGTCCTTACTTCTGTAGCCATAGAAAGTCACATTATTTTGTAAGATCATTTTGAGGTACACCAGTTAAAAAAGAGTAGATTAAATGATTTGCAATGTTATTTTTTGGTCAGGCAAAAGGATATCAGTGTATATATATTAGGTACTATATCCAGCTGAGGGACTTGCCCACAACATCCCAATCAAAAAAAAGTAGTTTTAATTAGCTTTGAAATACTTAACTGTACTTGACAAATATGGGCGCCAACATGTTTTGCTGGAATAAGAGACTTTTTCCTAATAGATTCCTGTTCCATGTTCTCCACTGAAGATGAGAGAACTAAGTGCTTACAGTGAAACAGTAGGGAGGCTTATTAAATCAATACACATCTGTTAGATAATGGGCTCTAAGTCAAGAATGTTATTCTGAAAACCTCTCAGCAAAATGTTGCTTGTTTGGCACTGTTTTCTTACAGCTATTCGCTCGTTGAAGGATCCCCTCCAGAGCTGACCATCTATTTTGTAGTGTTCAGTTTCTAATAAGCATGTCCAAACATCTCTGCCAAATGGAAAGGATTCTCCAAAAATCTCAGACAATATTCTCTATTATGCCAGCAAGTGACAGCAAGAGGCTGTGAAGTTTAAATCTCTTCATCCCACCACAGAAGGTTAAAGCCTTAAGAACTCTAAGTAAGCTAATGGGAGCCAAAAAAATTCCCTATACCAGTTGCAATATACTGGGAACAATTTGTAAATGTAATTTGTAACCATCTTTAAATACTACAAAATTACATACAGATGTATATCAATACACAAATATAAAATATATTAATGTATTAAATATATATTACATCACACACGTTCCTCAATTAAAAATACTTGATTTGCATATCTGTGGGGACATGTGGCCCTTCATGTATGCAATCAGGATCTCTCAGCTCTGGCAGCAGACATGGTGTTCCTAAGCATTCCCCCTTCTCCCTTATAAAACCTCTCTAAAAGAGTCACTTCCCAGGCTGTGTGTGCACTCTCATCTTTTTTCTGTCTTGCTTATTTTTCCTACAAACTGTGTGAGGCAAAAATTGCCCCTTGCAGTACCTGTGAACTGCTCAGCAATTTCATTCAGAGTCCCTGGGCACTATCGTAATAAATCTGAGTAAAATAATATTTACCCAGTTAGGGATGGGTAAACATTTTACCTTTATCATCCTAAAATGAACTCATCTCGATTCTTAGCTGGTGTGTCTATATTATTTCAGAATGAAACAGTAAAGAAACTTAAAAATTAACATACATTTAATAAATGTAATTGTAATGAATAGGAGCCTGTGCAAATAAAACAAGATACTCTGAAAAAATGGTAGGGAATGCAGAGAGATCAGCTTATGCTTGTGAACTTCACTCACCCATGTTATTTCCATGATAAGCATACTTTTGGCTGCTTCTGTAATATTTGAATTTGTTTTACAGTGTGCAAATGTGTTTTCCATACTAGGAAAACATAAATGAAAAATGTACATGTAAGGCTGTCGTCTACTGACTCACCATGGTAAGTCCTCATACAGTGGTTTCAGTGACAGCACTGAGCATGGGCAGAAAAAAATAAGGGATGGCTGATGTTTGCTCACTAAACAGTGTGAATCATAACATGGTATCAATATTAATCTATCCCTTATAAAATCTTAAAGCCTTTTCGTTTAATGAATAAGATGCTGGACAACAATAATCTGTACTTTTCCAAATTAGCCACAAACCATCTGGTTTCTCTCCAATTACTTCATTTTTTTTCCTATATCTCTAAATGTTACTGACCTAAAAAAGATTTCATCAAAGGCGGTAGGAATCCTAACCCCTCTAGCAACTATTAAATTGGTCCACTCTGTGTCCTTTGCTGACAAATCATTATACTCCAGAGCCTTACGATCCATGGTAGTATCTCAATTAAGGATAAAGATGAAGCAACAGTGTTCCAAATTCATCCATCCATCTAAATTTATTCTTAAATAAAACAAAAAAAATCAATATACAGTGATCCCTAGTCGGTCACTGTTAAGTTCACCCATAACAAAATACTGTTTCTGCAGTAAACAAATCAAGTGGTTTCAAATCAACAGTTTAAAGTTGTGTAAAGCGTCCTGCCTAAGTTTAATGACATTGGAAACAGCATAGCCTTCCTTTTTCTTTTGTTTTCTTCCATTTTGCATTATACAAAAATGTAGCTTGTCATTTAATTTAAATTTTTTTGCTTAATAAAATTTTTAATTTAGAGTTTGCCGTGGCAAGTACTATGCTTAATGAGTAAGGTTTGGCTCACAGAGATAACACATTCTGAAATTCAAGGTATCAAGAAGACAATAGTGAAATGACTGAAAAATACATCTGCTGAATTTTATTGATTTCATTTTTGTTAACCAACCATCCTAGTATAGAGACAAGAGTCCAGCTTAGCTCCTCCATCTCCAATGCTAAAGCTATTCCCAAACACGTCATAAGGGCCACAAAATTTATTACCTTTGGCACTAAAACACCACTATCCTGTGCCAACTGTTCAAGAGATTTCAAGTAAGCTTGGAAGTGAAATGAGATTTATTTTTGTCTTTTATTAAACAAATATTATGCATATGGCTGAGCATGCTGTCTAATGCTGAACAAGAATGACCAAATAATAGTAACTATTCTACTTTTGGTGGATCTTTTAAACTCTAAATTTCAGTATGCTGGAAGAAGGATTTGTGTCAGCAGTAGCTGTTGTGGAGGAATGGAGCATTGCTTGTGCCATTTCTGTAAATTCCAATTTCCTCATTTTAGAAATCCAGTCTGTCAGAGGCAGCAGCCACTAAATGGCTGCAATTACATAATCCTCAATTAAGAAAAATAAGCAAGCTTATTTCTTCTCAGAACAGCACTTCAGTTGACCTTGTAACTAAAAAAATAAAAAAAGAAAGGCAAAAAAGGCACAGTTGCAGTGGGACTTGTGCCATCTGATTAGGGAGTCTCTGGGGAGGTATAATGAGCACTGCCAACCCACTACAGGTTTTCTGGTGTGTGGTGTCACTTGTATAGTAACGCTTTTTTTACCTTGTGGTACAACTTAGAGGATGTTAAATAAAGCTATGTTTCACTACTAAATCATTTGGCACCTGCTAGAACAGTCAGGAAAATATGTGGCAGTCTTTTTGCACTCCCTTTTATTAGAGCATGTGAACTTAGGCTACAAGAAAATCTCCTTTAGGCAACAAACATTCTAATTTGTCTCTGTATTTGGGATACCATGAACCAACCAGAGTTGCAATGGCCGTTTTTCCACATTGCTTTGGCATCATCATCCCCATCTTGACTAGACTGAAACAATCATGCTTTTAAACATAAATTCACTCCCTGGATGGGTTCTATAGGAAAATAGGTCCCGTAACTCCCTGAGTGCTTTGAACTTGTTGAGATACTCAATATATTTATCAGACTTAGATTCTGTTTTAGTGAATCTTGAGGGAATGCTGAAGATACTGTAAAGATTTTATAGATTCGTGAACTCAGAAACTTATAATAAAGTCTGTAATTCACCTATTTCTCCTTGTCTTACAGATGCCTCCATGAACATGACTATTGCAAATTAAATTTGAAACAGCCAATAGTATGTCATCCCGTAGTGGGAATTTCCTACTTGTGTTTTACCAGTATCTTCAATTTGGTCATTTTTTTTTTTTTCCAAAGAACTTAGTCGATCCCATGCACACACTAACTTCTGTAGCAGACCAAGCGCTGATCTAATTACTAGCTACTCTGATCTAATTACTGACAAGCTGCCAGTCTAGGAAGGCTAGGTAACTGTAGGTTTAGTTATTTCCACTGGCTCTATCCTTTCGAAATACAACAGAGGATGATAGAAAATATTCCCTTTATCTTTAGGTCAAATTCCAATATCAGAGTACAACTAGCTGCCCATATCCCCAATCCAGTGGGCATTTCATGCATTTCAGGCCATGATGACTTCTGTGCACCACACATGGACCATTCTATTAGCTTGGCACACCTAAAAGGGGGCCACTAAAATTCCGTGCCATGGTTGGCAAGGAAGGAAAATTTTTACCTTCAGAAAATGAGTACTCCAAGTGCCAGACAAAAATGAATTAATTACTCATGATGTTTCAAAGTAAAGTACAAGCCAGATACACACATTTATGCTGACAGTTCATCCAGGTGGACACAGTGCAGCTTTAAAGGTTTACCTGCAGCTTTAAAGTTATTTTAAGATATGGTTGCTGTCCGTTGCTTTGTTGTTACTTGTTCACTTAAAAGAAAAACTATAGATGTAATACTAGAATTTTCATTCTGAATAAGCTTTTTTCTGTCAGTGCAGTGTCCTATGTATTGGTGGGTCAAATTTCCTAACAAATTTTAAGTTATCTTCCTAATACATATGATAGATGCAATGAAATGCTACACTGTATTCCAGTACTATGTAACAGGAAGTTTTACAAGACAGCAGTTCTTCTTTGTTTAAGTGGTTGGTTTTTTTCATTCTAAGATAATTAAGCTGTTTTTTCTCCTCTGGAGTTCAAAACTAATTCTTCTAAATAGTAACACCACATTTTGCTACCAATATAGGAGCAGTGAATATTTACACTGTGAGTATAAAGTATTGTAAACACATCTCTGGCATAACAGCTCTCATCAACTTCAAAGGCCTTTGAAGCAGCCCTGATTCTGACTACCAAAATCCATCTGAATTACATCACTCTGTAAGGGGACAGCATGACACCTACTGTGAAGTGATTCCTACCATATCAATCTCTTTTAAATTTAGTATTTTATTATGACCCATGACTTAATTCACCTTTTGTACTGCTCTGTTTGAGAATAATTTTATCTATTAATCATGTTAATCCAATAGATTCTGACTTAATCAAATGCAAGTCAATTACTTCGTCAAATTATATTTTTAATGAAAGACATTTTTTAAGGTTGAATACCAATTATGGATATGTTTAGAGAAGTGTGGACAGCTTTAGACCATGGGAACATTTGACTCTTTCCTGAGAAGGTAATTTTCATATCCACTTCCACGTCAAGTGGTTTGAAGAATACTTCTGAACAGACACTGAACTCACAGCAGACAGTTGTGCCTATGCACCCACCCAAAAATGTACCTGCATGCCTTCTGTCTGACCCCAGGAAGGGATTAGGCTGGGTAGACTTTGAAGAAGAGGTCATGACTTGCCCCATGAGAATTAAAATTAAGAGGAGGACTATACTCTACAGCTCTAACCTGGGGAGGTTTGCTTGCTTCTGATACATTAATTTGCCTAACAGGTGTATGCATTATCACCAGTTCGACACGCAGGATACCCAGTGGCACCATCAACTTACACAATGTACTTACCTTGGCAAGAGGAGGTCATCCTTAATATTTGGAGATGTTTGTCAAGCTGCCTCAGGTACCTGTGCTTGTTTCTCTTTGGAAGGACAGGAGTGTCAAAGTGTATAGAACTGAGCAACTTCAGGATAAAATACCCTGACTTCATTGAAGGCAAGTATTTAGCTCCTAGTCTTGTTTTCTTTAAGTGATCCATTACAGATTTTCTTCTAAATCTAACCAGTTTTCATCTTTTTTTCCCTGCCTTTTTTTGTTGGTTTCGTTTTCCAGATGAGGCACTTGATCAACTTCACTACAGCTTGAATTAGACCATGGCCAGTATCAAACCTCTTAGGTTCCAAAACAGTAATGTGAGTGATTGCAGGAGGTTGGCAGGAAGAAAGCACCAGCTTCACACTTGTTCCTCTCTGCTGTACATCTCATTTTTCCTTCTTACTAGGACATGTCAACCTGTTCCTCGGTCCTGTCTTAAAATATTCTGGTTTTCAACACAAACATTTGATGCATGATGCAATTATTCTGTTATCTAAATAGAGGATGTCACTTAACTTAAGGTCATTCAACATGGTAAGTTTCTAAATGGCATTTTGTAAGTCCTAAGGAGTTTTCTTTCTAGAATGAATCTTAAATATTTTGGCTTCAATATTTATGCTACATAGCTGGCCAGAAGGGACTCTTACTGGAGAGTGGGGCTGCTTATATCCCTCTAATTATATACAAAGGACTTGGAAGGCAACAGCTTTCCAAACTTTGAATTTGCATAGCACAACAAACATTAAGAACGTAAAAGACTTGGTTTAGTATTGAGAATACTGAGTGACATAAAACACAAAATACATTTTGTCTGCAGACACACTGCAAACACAAATAGGAATATTTCAAGGAAACTAACCTTTATTATCTAAATGTAGCCTTTTGCATTATTTTACTGACTAATACCTTACTAAAGAAGTAATCTCTAATTATATTACTAATCCCCAATTTGAAGGAAATGAGCAAATCTATACACATTAATTGGTATGGCTTTCCTGCACCAACTATGCAGTCATTTTTAAATCATCATGTCCATTTAATTACTGTGATTAGACTTAAAATAATTTGAGATACAAAACTGTTTTAATATTCTAAATTCTTTTACATAAAAAATTGCGTAGTTTTAATTTGCTGTTAATTGAATCTCAATAAATATTAAGCAACAGAGACACTTGGAGCTATTAAAAGAAATTATGCCAGTCAGCCAGAGCTCAAGTTTCCTCACAAAACTGATTGATGGCATGGAACATAGTAAACAATCTGTTTTCTAGCTCCTAACAGCTACATGATGTCCTTGTTTCTTATAGTAACAGGATTGCCAATCCAATATTGACAAAGCATCACCAGGCTGGAGCCAAGCTGACCTCATGTTCCCATTTTTCTTTCTAGGCACGTAAACCTTGTGCTGCAGTTCAGAACAGCCAGCCAAGAGCTGCTCTCTCAGACAGGCAGAGCTCTCAGGGCATCTCAGAACACCCGCCAGACTTGCACTGACTGGATAAAAAATAAACTTAAAAATGAAACTGGTTTGGGTCATTGCTCAGGTGCTAGAAGGACTGTGAAAGCCAGGTGTTCTCTTTATAACTGTACACACTTTTCTGGATTTGGACTGAAATGCACAAGACATTGGTTATGCACAAGATGCTGGTTACCCAAGCACTCCCAGGAACTATTTGTCATCTGTTGGACATTGTAAGAGGAACCATAAAACCTGGCAAGTTTTGCAGAATTCCTGAACAAAAATACTTCCTTTCTCAAAGTTCCAAACAAGCAAAAAATACCTATGGCCCAGGACTAAATACTGCATCATGGTTAACACAAAGTGGGTCAAAAGAAAACTATCCAAAACATCTGCAATTAACTTCAGGATTTTATAAAATCGAAGTATCTTGAATGTCTTTAGTGGAGATTACACAAACTCATCATCTGAAAATACGCATATGAAAGAAATCATGCGAGTGTACATCACATCACAGTAGTTCAGTTCTTTGCCAGAACTACAGACTGTTCAATCAGAATTAGATGCTTTTTGAAGCAGTAACCACGGATTTAACTGAAGATTACCATGCACTTATATTTTTACATCATAAAATATATGGAATATATTTACATAGAAAATAAAGACTATTACAGTATACCATTAGCACAAAAGTATTCTCAAGGCTTGACTGCCCAATGCAGTCACCAAACAATAAATTTATATTTTACTTAGCCATGTAAGTGCTGTTAGAACTGGGGACAAATTTCTGTAGGGTTGTCACGCACCAATCCATACCAAATTACAATTTTCTTAATCAGTTTTTAATTCTGATGAACATTCCACCCTACTCCCACCGCCCAAGATCTTAATGATTATATTCTTCCTGAAAGCTTTTTTTTCAGTCAGTTACAGGGTCTGAAGAGTGTTGGCATCTGTCTGGAGCCTTGCAGTTTTAGCAGATGTGGGATAAAGTAACTTTGTTACTCGGTGCTACAAAACTCACAGGTATGCTTCTCCATCCTTCTGTTCACCCATTATCTTGAATTTTTCACGGTTCTAAATTTGTTCAGGTTTATACAGCTTTGGGATTTTCCCCACCTTTCCCCCTTCCAACACCCTTTTGTTTTAGGGATGTGCAGCCAGTTGATATTTCAGGTGATTGGTACACATGAAAAATGAAAAGTCTGCTTAAATATTGCCTATTAGTACTGCAGTACTTGAAGTCTCCCCAAATGATCCCTACTCTCATTTACATGACCTAGTTAATTTTCCCCTCAACACTTTCAAACAGAAAGAGATCTCTAAATTTGAATGAACCATCTCAAGCTCATCCCAGGCTGATTACTGGTGGCTTGCATTAATATCCTAAAGTAGTTTTCCTTCACAAGTAACAGCCATGCAACAAAACCTCACCTGTGCTTGCTCCCTGGAGCTGGTCCTTGCTGCCATTACAAATGACATCTGGGTGAATTTCTCTGGCACGAAAGGATACTTCCATCCCTCTTTAACCCTGGCTGGAGATAATTAAACTGCTCCATTCTCTTGAGCCCACGGCGATTTAGCAGAAGAGTTCTGCATTTCCATCCGGACCTACTGGAGGAGCCAAGTGCCTGATTAATTTTGTGCATGTCAGTACATGAGTGTCTGAGCAGTTCCGTTTACAACAGTCGCACTACTTTACATGCTTAGGATTAATTACACATTTAAGACAGATTTGCCAGTGATTACCATTAATTGCAACTGCAGTGATTTAGGTCCTTCCATGAGAGTTAGCATAAGTGTATGCCTACTTCTTCTTTACAAAAGTTTCTGAAATATTGTCAACTCCAAACATACTGAAAAATGACAAGTTAAAACAATATTATTTTTTTTATCCCGTATCTTCTATATTATATTTCATCTAGGACTGTTCACAATATGACATTGTTCTTTAATTTCTGCAAAGGGCCATGTTTATTCAGCAAATGCGTGTGGTGTAGGCTCACTGAGGTGGAGACACAAGGAAGAAAATGCTGGGTTAATAATGATATAAAGAAATTTAGACTTTTAGGAGTCAAGTCAATTTTCATCCTGATTGATCATAATCAAATACAGTAATTGCCAGTTAAAATACCACTCCAAGAGAACTCAGTGCTATAAGGCAGCATCAGAAAAGCTCAGCTTCAGTCCCCATCTGTTAACAGGGCTACTTTCACAAACTAAGGCTTTGTATGAAATGGTTTTAAACCATGGGCAAACAAATATGGAAACAGGGAATTACTTTGGTGGAACAAGCCTGCATATTATAGCCTGACACTTACCTGGTAGTCCCATCACTGAGGGCACATGCCCTCTAGAACAAGGAAAATACTGATGTGCCCTTCTAAGAGACCCTTAGAACAAAGTGTTCGTATTTCTTCACTCTTCCTTTGAGCCTGATTTTGTGTCACAGGAAGCCACACTGAATGTGGCAAAACCTTCCTGGCTGCACATCGATTGCTATTCGGGCAGTTTTTATACTGGCATCCATAAATCAGCAAATGAGTAGCTCAAGGAAGGACGGAGAGCGTTGCACCTGTTTCTTTGAGATTCTTTCCTCTGGTTTTTTTTTTTTTTGGCCACTAACCTGCTATACCAAAGTCATGTAAAATGTTTTGAATTAGTACTGGCTCATCAGGAAGAAAACCTTCTCCAGTGCCTTATTCAAACGTAACCTTAACAAGTAGGTTATTTTTAGAACAACAATGAAAATTATCAGTTCAACACGTACAGTAACTGACTGGTGAAGGTATCTGTTTCTTTTATGACATATATACGTCTATACAATAAATACTGTCAAAACCTGTCTCACTTAGTGATTATATAAAACATCTGCAGAATCACAGTTTCCAAAATAAATTCCAATCAGTATTTATTTGCCTAATTTATATTCAAATTGCCATACTATCAATGAGAACACTATTCAAAAAATGTTCTATTTTTAAGTTTTGATAACGAAAACACATCTTTCTAATGACAAAATGAAAAATTAAAAATAATTACATATATTAATTTATAGCTATTTATCCATAATTAAATCTATATCTAAGTGTCTCTGTGTATAGCTAAAAGACACAAGGAAATGAGAAATGTATAGTTTATCTATACACATAATAAAGGCAAAATAAATACAGGCTAGTCATTTTATATTATCCTTTTGATCTTAGGCTACTAGTGGAAGACATAATCTTTTATTTATATTATGTGAGGTAAAATTTTGAAACAGGATTTTCTGTGTCTATCTTCCTGCTCACTTCATAATTAAGCCTGTAGGGCTGCATGGTTTAGTTTTTAATGCTGTACTTGTCAATTTCTGTTATCACTAATTTAAAATTCACAGCTCCATATATCATAAAAATATGAGAGCAAAACAATTTATATATTAAAAAACCCCTCAACNAAGCTTTGCATTGAGGGGGTGTCTAAGTTTTCCTGTGTATTCTCTTGATGATTTAATTTTGAACTGATTTACAGAGAGCACAAAGCTCTAATGACATGCACTTTGCTCCACACCTCCATATCTTCCCTCCAACATATGTATTTATATATATTTATATATTTTTTTATATGTATATGATTGAGAAAAAAATATTGCCTTCATTAGTATGTTAGCCTTTTTTATTTAACTCCAAATTTGCTAACACAGTCAGTCCTACCAAGATCAACTATGACACTCAGTATGAAGAAAAAGCATCTCTTATTTTACACAAAACATTACAAGGTCAGATCCTTGCCTTTCATCTCTTCCCACCTTCACCAGACTGAACAATAGGCAGCAACAATCCTGTGATATCCACAACTAATTTATCCAACAAGAAGACAGGTAGCACTCTGAACCACACTGCTGCCTGAATAGGTGCAGTAAATAAGCAGCTTAATGGTAGCCTTTCAGGCAGGAGGGCAACATATCACAGCATGGCATTTTTATAATCTTCTTGGCATGCCTACAGCCAGAGCAGCGAGCTGAGCGTATGTTCCCTCTTCTGTCGGGCTGAGGATGCCTGGAATCATTAGATTGTGACACATTGTGCCTTTAAGCAAGTTTAACTGTTTTATATCCCCTCTGATCTACAGCTTTGTACATCTGTTAAGTTGTCTCTTAAACTTCAGTCAGCACATCTATGGATCTGATCTTTCTGAAGCTCATTGCATGGCTTAGGTTTTGCACAGTGTTTCTTTGTATCTGGCCAGTGTTTATTTGCAAGGAATACCCTTTGTGTTAGTGTACTTGCTGAGCTAGAGCAAAAGCCCAGAGTTAAATCTATATGGGACATCTTCATCTGGCAAAAAAATGAATGGGACACTAAGAACTTATTCCAATAACTTGAATTATAAATTGGAGAAATAAGTTCTCTTTACTTTATGTCTGAGCAGAGGAAACGTCTTCCCCCTACCCAAAACTCATTTTGCTCTAGAGGCATAAAGGAAGCAGTTACTGGACTTCTCCCACAGAGTCCCCTAGGAATACTGATGAAATGGCCCACTGTGGATGGATGCACTAATTTGCAGGTGCACTGACTACCCCCTTAACCACTGAATGATGTTGGCAGGGTTTTAGCTACTGTTACCTGCTGACCAGTCCTTCAGTATTTTGTCCTCTGGCAGGAAGCAGCCCTGACCAGCCAGCGTCCCACAAAACTGCTGAACAGACTGTGATGCAAGTAGTGCTGCATAGCAGATTGAGCCAGCAAAGCAGAAATCCCTCTGAATCCTAGAAATAGTTGCAGAATTCCTCTACAAAGGAGTATATGTCAGCCATAAAGGCAGCCTGAAGATCTCTGCAAAAAGGTTCGTACTAAATATGTTTTACACCACTGTTTTATTGTGTTACAATTTGGATTGAGAGGCTTCATAGAAGTTGCAGACATATGGAAAGAACATCTGAATGGTCCCCAGTACAGCAAGTCTGGATCATGCAGAGGCTGGGCAATGACATTTAAACATCCCTATAAGCATAAACTCAAAAGTCAGAAAGGTCTCACAGCTTCTACCGCACAATCACCAAAATGTAAAGATGCTCCAGTAAACCTTGGGCTAATACAATTCTCTCTGCATGTATTTGTCAGCTTTCTGCATATTTTTTCTTGGGGAGCTTTTCCAAGTGTTGAAGGAAATGCTGCAAATAAATAATGTAGAAGGCTGTGAATCTTTAGGTTTATTGCCACCTGGAATTGAAAGGTATGAACTGTTATTTAGTCAGTGAAAAGTTCTAAACTGCCCCTTCTAAGCTGCTGACAGAAGCCTTTATTCAGCCAACATCATCAGTGGATGTGTGCAAGTTCTTGTCCTTCCCCAGTGGTCAGTACAGCTCAGTCCACCTGAGCAGATAAAGAGAGCACACCAAAGCTCTCACACCACAACAGCCATGGCTTCCCCAGACAAAATTATTGTGGGCAACACCTTGCCTACACTGATATCCGTGGCAGAATTCCCCATTATCTATTTAAGAAGTAAGAAACTCAGGGATTAAAGATCTGCTTTACTGCAGAATAAATTCTTTTGAGATACTACCCAGATATAGGTACAGCTTTTAGTTACTGTTCTGCCAAGATATCGATGGAGATCACATAACTACTCACTTAAAAAAAATCCAAAAAATTATATTAAGTTACAAAAACTGCTTTTTGATTATTCTAACAGTTAGGATTATAAAAATATCACTCTTATAAAAATATCTCTAAACCTAGGGGCCCAAGAACTGAAATAGAAATCTTCAGGTTAGACAAGATCAAATGAGACCAAAAGCAAATGTATGAGGAAGTGTGTGTTTCTCAGAATGACTCTGATGCAACAGTTCATTATCTAAAAGTGGAATATACTGCTGGACAGAGCCATGAAGGAAGAGTCTCCTGCCTAGGCTTCCTCACTAAGATCCTTTCACACGGCTTGGCATCATCCTGACAAACATGAACATCTGATTTATCTGTGTTGCCTGATTGCTAAGAGATGTCACAACTACCTTTTCCCAACACAGACATTCAGCTGCCAGATTTGTCTCTTTAAGCAACTCTTGTGCAGTGGTAGTTGCCCAGATGAGTTTCCCCTCTTTCTTCCCTCGTGATACCTTTCCTGCTCTCCCCAAAATGATCCCCTATGTTTATCTATGATGAATTTTCCAGAACAGTGAGAACAGACTTCTTAGTGCAGCATCATTACCCCCTTGCTTGGCACAGAAGTAGAAGAGAGCTTGTCTGAGCTGGCAACCATCAAGCTTTACAGTCTAACAAGTTCCACTACTATAATGAAAATCCAAAGACCTGGAAACAATATACAGAGCTTCCCTGACTAATTTTATTACGCAGACACACTTAATAGCTCCTGTTACAATCACATTTATAGCAGGAAAACAGTATTGGATTGTGACTATCACACTAAATCGACATGGATTATCAGTCATTAAAAAGAAACAAAATTAGCAGCAAGCAGCTATATTTTACACTTATCAAATCTACCGCTGGTCAAGGTTCATTACAATACTGTGCAATAAAGTCAGGAAGCATTGGCTCATTCTACAGAACATTTAAATCTCTATTGTATTTGTGTAGGATATAATTTCTGATAGCAATAAAGCCTAATAAAAGTTACACCCCGATGAATAAAGTGTTAATAAATTGACCCAAGACATTTAAATGGCTAATTATATTTGAGATAAAGGAGGATTCACTTGTTTCTATAGATTGTTTGAAGCTGTACTCTAACCAGCTAACTAACCAACTACAGAATTATTTTATATAAATATATCTGTGATATAAAATATTAATTTTTCTAGCTCCTTTTTCAAGAGATTAATAATTAATCAGAATTTCCTAACACATTTCCTATTCATCAAACGACTCATACCTCTCTTTAAAATGTCCGAGCTTTGCATAACTTAACTATTCCCTAGATTTTATTTTATTTAGAAGTATTTACCCCAACTCTGTTTAGCTTTTCCATAGGCCATTTCAGTAATAAAAGGGGTGCTTCATTATAAAATAACAGTAGCCTATTACATTACTTACATGGTATGTGAAACAACAGACCAAACAAACACTGAGCAGGTCAGGGTATTCCTGCAGGATAATTATGGCAATGGGCCTCCCAAGATCCTGAGTCTGACTAAAAGCTCATTCCTTATAAAAAGTGACCATATAAATTCAGAAGTACCTCCCTCATCTCCGAGCATCACATGAGCAAATGCTCTCACACATTCAAGCCCCACTCCCCAGGCTTTGGGCAGGGCCAGATCCCAGCTTCATGGATAACACTGGCCTGCACAGGCATCCAGAGAACTATGGGGATCAAGGATGAGCTAGAGAGCGACAGAGATTTATGAACAGAGCTGAGTGAGCAGTGAGCACCGGGCTTAATCTTGTTAAACAGGACAAAACCAACCAGCAGCAGGTTCACATAACTTTTGGTGCCATTGATTGCTTAAACTACACTAGAGAGTTTTGGAAATCTTTGGTGATTTGCTTCTCCAAACCACATCAGAGACAGCAGTTAAAGTAGTAACAGCCTCTGACATGAATGGGGTTCTCCACCAGTGTCACTGTTTTTCAGGGTTCTGGTTTCTAGATACTGGACAAATAGTGACTTATGCATGGAAAATTACTGGGGTGATAAAATAGTGACAAATAGTGACTTATGCATGGAAAATAGTGGACAAATAGTGACTTATGCATGGAAAATTACTGGGGTGATAAAAAAGGGAGACAAAATGACTAACCTTGTAAAACTGTTAGCAGATACAAAATCTTTCATTAATGGTCAGGATGAAAAGTAGCTGATAATATTTACCANAAAAAAAAAAAAAAAGCTTTGCATTGAGGGGGTGTCTAAGTTTTCCTGTGTATTCTCTTGATGATTTAATTTTGAACTGATTTACAGAGAGCACAAAGCTCTAATGACATGCACTTTGCTCCACACCTCCATATCTTCCCTCCAACNTGGAAAATTACTGGGGTGATAAAAAAGGGAGACAAAATGACTAACCTTGTAAAACTGTTAGCAGATACAAAATCTTTCATTAATGGTCAGGATGAAAAGTAGCTGATAATATTTACCATTAAGAAAAACTGTATCTTTTTAAAAGATACGAACACGACTCACAGGGGACTCAAGTTTCATTTGCTGCATTGCCCTTACACAAATGTGCAATGAAGTATAAACACTTCACAAAGGCATTTGGCACTCTAAGTCTAAATCAGTTTACCAGGTATTGAATGCAATAGCTTGAGCTCCCAGGTCATACATCTCTTGTGAGACTGAAGGTTTAAGATCAGGTACAGGAGAGGCAAACAAACTACAGTTACCACTGAAACAAGACCAACCTGCAATTCAATGCAAAAAGTCTGAGTCTACACTTGAAAGCAAATCTTGCTCATCTTGCTAAGGAAATCACACTGTGTGAAACATGCAATTGATATTGCTGTTGTTAAATAGAATTTGAAGTGTCAATAGCTGCAAAACCAGTATTTACTTTTCCCCCTTTGATGTTTTTTCAAAATTCTGTACTAAAATCCCAAAAGCCTAAGGGTGTTTGTTCTTATTCAAAATAGCTTCAGTCTCATCAATGCACTACCTTAATTCTTTGCATGCTCAATTTCCTTCCTAAAAGATGTCTGCATTGTGTGTTTTTGAAATGGGTTCCCAAGCAGGTGTTGGATTGGAAATGCAGTCCAAAGCAGAGAGCAGCAAGTGACCCTCCCTGGAAACATCCTGCCTGCTGGGAACAGTGGGCAGGCACAGCAGTGGCTTCCATGCTGGAATCTGCAGGGATGTCTCAGATCACTCTTCACCAGCACTCAACACAAATAGAAGGTTTTAAGATAGGAACCATTACTCTACTTGCTACTGACCATCTGCCTCTGGACCTCAGTATCCCCCTCCTCATTTGTTTTATTAGAGTGAAAATAGTTAAGGAATGGATTTTGGGGGGGTCACTGAGAGATTTTGGAACTTTCTGAGTTACATACAACTATCTTGTATAGATAGACTGGGAAAATACTTCCACTTGCCCACTGGGCATGTAGATGTGAAAACTGCACTGTGCTGATTGCCCTGAAGTACCCAGCTCCTCTGGAAATCCTGGGAGAGCTTAAACATCTGTCTTCTCTAACTTCTGGAAAGTATCCCTAATTTCTCCAGCAGTATTAAACCATTTGACTTGCAAGCTACAAGTTACAGATGCTCTGGGTTGTATAGGTTCATCCCATCTACACATGAAGTATCTCTATTTTCTCGTAGGAGCCTCTGTAAATAATCCAGCATGAGATCTTATCAAAACTTAGTTCAAATATTGTGTATTTCCCTGTTTTTCTTAATCACTGGTAGAGTTTCCCTAGTTATTTAGGAAAGGTCCACTACACAGGTGTAGGTTTCTTCTGTCATATTGACCGAGGTCAAGACAACGTAATTCCAGGACTATAAACAGCAGTTGAAACTCAGAAACTCTTAGAAAGGCAACTGATTGAAAGTCACTGGGATTATTCATAGCATTTGCAAAAAAAGGTTGCACAATCTGTCCTTTCTTTAGCAAGCCATTTAATAGCTATCAGACTACAGCACTAGAGTAAACAAAAATCATGTTCTAGAAGCACAACCCACAAACATGAAGGGAGAGTCCCATGAGAAGCAGAGGAATCATCTCAGGGAAGACAGATCAGTTAAGTCCCTGAAAGGCAAAATACAGTCACATTTATTCAAAGACTTCTTTGATCTTTTCAGCTGAAGTGTTATGAAGCTTTAAATTTTTTCCTGAATATCAAAATATTTTTATTACAGCCTGGTTCCTTGAAGATGGAGACTGAGAACTTCAGCTGATGAAGACCTGTGGGTACTAGAATTTCAAACCATCCACTTGCACTTAAGTCAGTCCCTTGCAAATTCCAGGAGTTCTGAATGCTCAGTTTATCCTCAGCTTTATTTATTTATCGTAGGTAACTCTTCTAAGCAAGTGTACTACCTACCCATACTGAAAATATAAAATTAATGATGAATATTTATGGTGTGAATTAATCATCCAAAAGTTTTCCTAAGTAACCATAGGGAGGGGGGAAAAAAAAAGAAAAAGAAATTTAGAAGTATGTTCAAAACTATGGCAGCTGTACTACATGAAATGCAGATAGAAGCACAATTAGATGTGAGGAAACTGCTGTCAATGGAAAAGAGTAGCCAGCCTGCACCTCCTTCAGACCTGCTCATAAGCATCTGCCTAATCTTCACTGGCTGCTGCTGCCACCTTGGCAGAAAGCAGAAATCCTTGCCTCACTGGGAAGCATCTCAGTACAATCTTTAGTCCAATTTTATGTCTGTAACTGGGTCTATATAGCTTTCTTTATTTGTTGCTACAGGACCTGTTCATGACCTTCTTGAAGACAAAGGGAGTTGCAGGTGAATGTCAGTTGGAAGAGAGCAGCTCTCTGCTAATTTAAAAAGGCATGCCCAGCCATGCAAGGATTTTACATGACTTGACAGAGAAAAAGCACAGAGAGCTCTCAAAACTGAAATGCAGCAAAAAGAAAGAGAATTTCTTCCTGTGGAAATGCTGGCCCACAGTACGGCAAGAAGATGGACTGTACAGAATCAACATGCTGAGCCAAGTGCAGCATAAATTTGTACAATGTCCTGAACCAGAAATCCTCAGCTGCAGCCAGCTGCAATAACTGGGAGAGTTAAAAACAGTGTTGAAACAATTGTTGAAAACATTGTCTTTCCATAATTTCTTCCAGAAAACTCCTAAATCAAAACTGACTAAGTTCAGAGAGGACAGTTTATAGTAAGGAAGATCCAGTGTTGTGGTGCTGCCCAGCTGTGCCACCAGCACCAAATCTCTTCTTCCAGAAGACAGATAAATTGCACACAACACCACTAGGATGGACCTTGCTCCATGGACAGTCAAAGTCATAAAACATCAAGAAGTACTTATGGGCCTTGGGACCACAGGATGTTAGCAAGGGCCACAAAAAATAATTCAATGCCAGCTGCGACTGAGGATGTCTTTTTTCTAACTTGCTTCAACTCTGGGGCATCATAGATTGTAGCTGAGAAACAGAGAATAGAAAAAACCAAACAAACGAAAAGCAGGAACAAACAGATTAGTGAAAAACAAAAGTAGGGGATGATGACTCAGAAAAAGGCATAACACCTATGCGTTATGCATAACACCTGATATTGACCTAGTGAAGAATCAAATGAGAGCAGATTAAAAAAGATCATAAATCAAACATGCACTAGCTAGGCAAAAATCTCCTTCAAATTATAATGGGGTTAGAGGAGAAAATAGATAAGGGACAAGGTAAAGTGTTTAAGGGAAAAATGTTTATGCAGATAAACAGCCAGTTTCCATCAGTTCCACCCATCCCATCCCTCTCCCATGTTCCATCACATCATCTCGGGATCCAAATACTAACTTGCACAGGTCTGTCATGGATGTAATGCTGGTGCACACTGCAATGATATGTTATAATCTAGTGACCGTTTTGAGAGAGATTATTCCTGCAAGTCACTGCTGGGAAACTGAAACAATGATTCGGAAACACACACACTGTCTCGTCAGCAAGTTTCTGAGTGAAGTAACCCTTCAAATACTTACTTTCCTAATTAATCTAAATCTCAGTCATAGGAAGACTGTTGCTCAGTGCCTCTTTGGCATCCTTACTTGCAGTTTTCCTTGAGTCTCTAAGTAGGAAGCAGACTGTGCAGAGACACAGAGATAATTTACTGAATTCTCAAGGACAGACAATTCTCCCAGATTAAACAACATTCACTCTCTGTCAAAAGCTCAGCTTCAAAATTGCCAAAGCATGAGGAGAATGAGGTGCTGCTTAGACCTTTCTGTGCATGACAGGATAAAACACAAGACTTCTCTGCCTAAAGGAATCCAGATAATGAAATAATCTTTAATCTTTGTCCCTTCAAGGCACTCTCAACACCTGTTATCCTTGATACTGTCACAGGCAACAAAAGTGTGTGGATTCATCTCAAGGCTGGTAATTATTTCAGCTAATTACTCATTTGGATGTGGGGTGATTACCAGCACTCCTTCAGGTACAACAGGAGCCTCTTCAATTCTGGCTGACACTTCACAAGGCAGGAGAGTTGCTGTTACCCTTTCTCTGTTCTTACAGGAAGATGAACTCCCATGCTGCTGAAAATTACTGCAGTGAAACAGCCTGGCCAACTGCTTAAACCCAAATCTTCAGCAATTCATTTTACAGTCAAACATCACTGAATTCATTCAACCTTATTACACGCAGCAGCAGCTCAGTGTTTGGTATCTTCCTAGAGGAGTGTATTTATCTGGTACTACATTTCCAAACCACCCTTTAGCTCTATAAATATGAACTAGATCTTTAACTAATGTGTTTTAATTTGTTTTTCCTAAATCAATGGTGGTTGCAAATCACAAACACTCGTGATGAACAGACAGCAAATATGCTGGAATCAGGGATTTTGGTGCAGCTCTGCAAAGGCAGAAAATGGGGAAAGTTCAGTTTTATGAGCACAAAGATGCCGAAGCAGTGCCTTTTCTTTGTAACTTCAAAACTATTTCAGACAAAAAAATCCTTTCCAGGCCCTTCTTAGGCTAAATCCAACCCAAGTTGTGTTCTTGGTCTGCTGAAGAGCTCAGACTGCTTCTGCTCTATATGCCTTCAGTAAGTACTTTACCTCCATATGCCCAGACAAAAGTCAAGCAAATGTTCAGCCTTCAGCCAAGGTAGAAGTGTCCAGCTGTGTTTTGGTGTGGAGACTGCTCATTCCTCTCAGCTACTAATTTCTAATTCACAGCAGTTCAGGAGAGGGCTGTGGAGTCTCCAGCTCTACAGGCATTCAAGGCTGGACTGGACAAAGACATGAGCAACCCTATCCAGCGCTGAAATCAGCTCTGCTTCCAAAGATTCCTTTCAACTTGAATTATTATATGAGGTTTTTAATGTTTATTGGAGAAATCGGTATCACTGGAGGGGCACCTGCCCTTTTGCAAGGCACAGGTATAAATAAGGCAGTCAGTTGAAGGTCATGAATCTTCTTCCAAAGTGTAACTGCTGTGGGCAAGAGGGAGTGGGCAGGAATCCCCAGGGCCCAGGCAGGGAAATGCTCACAAGCAGCTGTTATTGGATCAGAACACAGCCAACATTCAGCAAAGGAAAGGCATCAGCAACACTGGTTCTACTCAGCTTGAATTTTCATTCATGTGTCTGTACAAACAGCAGCACAGGTCCTTCAACACTGCTTTTCTCCACAGTAGGCCAAGCTTTTTAAAATTTATGTCTCATAAAGAGAAATAAAGGAATAGCATATTCCACATTTCTGAGAGAAATCTCTTTAAGGATTCCTTCAAAATATTAATCAAAGTATTTTTTACTTGGAAATAGGAAAAAATCAGATTATTTTTATTTATTTAGTTGTCTTTAGTTTTCTAAATGTTAAATTACATAAAAATACAGTACCATATAAACCAATCATTTTAATGCACAATATAGCACTTTGCTTTGATTTTCCTTTTTAGTACTCACCACTTGGAGACTGCTTCAGGTTCTTAAATAATTGGGAAGACAATTGTAGCCCCTCAGATTCCAGTGGTCATTAGCAGCTAAAGATCCTAAAAAGCTGCACTGCTCCAAGCAGCAGAGTAGTTTTATACTCTTAAAGAGGCAATTAATACTTCTGTATTGTTTTGTTCTCATCAGTTGGAGAATGGTCTGTGCTTTGGCAGAGGGCATTATTTATAGTCTAGTTTGCTACCGAGTGGGATTCTTTGCTGTCCGATTGATGTTTTCTAACATGCCTGACACAGGAGGGACACAATATAGGAAAGAGAAAAGTAGCAAATAGTCCATCCTTTGAGAGTCACCAGTCAGCAGCACAATCCCTCATCATTAGCATCAGTGCCACATTCTCTACAGCATCTAGTTTTGCCTGGAAGATAAATGTACAAGGATGGGATTTTTTATACTATATTTAGGCAATTAATATTATATCAGCACATGTGTCTCTTCAGGACATGATCTAAAGAATGAACTCTGCTCTTTCCATTCACATTCACTGAAGCTCTCTTCCAGCTCACATTCTGACAACATCACAGGAATTCCTCTTTTTTTCTCTTTACTGTCTACAGTATAGATTCACTGTCATTTAATCCCCTGGCTATTCTTCCCATAATACTGAACATAGTTATCTACTGCTTTTAATGGTTCTGCTCTTCTAATTGTTCTTCATCTGTTAGCTGATTAAAGTGGAGTGAATTGTGGCCACTGCCACCAGTATCTGACCCTTTCCATAGGAAATTCTCTCCCACCTACTAGTGCCTGGATTATTCCTAGGAAGCCTCAATCTCATCCTTTCATTGATATCCTTATTCTGTCCACTTTCTGCTCCTGTGGCCCCTGAAGAAGTACCTTAAGATGCACAAAGGAAAGAACTGTTTATTCCTTGCCAGGGGACCTGCTTTCTCTTTTCTGAGTCACATGTAGAGACATGGCAGGCTCCCAACTGGAGTGCCTTCCTCCCAGTTCCTTGCCTTCCATTTCTATTAGTCAGCTGGAAGGATTTTCTGGGATCCAATTTCCCAGCAGAAAGCCTGTATTCTCTCTGTATTTTGCCTCAGAAATTGTCCCTTTTGTCTTCTTCAGCTATCAGAGATTTGGTTGGTGTCCTCAAGATTCTTCAACTTGGTTTGTCTTTGGATGTTATCTTACTCCTGCGTGCTCACCCAGCCAAGTCATAACCGCACGCTCATGGTTCCACAGGCAGGGTTTGAACAGCAGATATCCCATGCTCCTGCTCCCACTAGTTCCTAAACAGACACGGAGATTCGTTGTGATGGTGTTAATATTCCAAAACTGTTTGTACTAACAATCATAGCAAGATGATTTAAGCAGATATTTTCACAAATTTCATGGAGCTTGTTTTACTTGAACTGTCACACTTGTGTAATTTAAACTTTCAGCTTGCTGAACTCAGGTAACTTTTTTCTTTTCATACAGCAATAAGGTCTTTCTGTCCCTGGACGGATCTCTTTCCTTCACCATCTTTCACTTAAGCCTTTTCTTCTTTTCCTGACCAGCATATAAGCAAAAATATAGAACTACTGGTTATCAATGAGACAGTCTATATTACTTTGCTGCCTTCCATGGAAATATTAAATATGGAGACAAATCTAAGATCATAATTACATAGTAGCAACAGTAAAAGAGGCAGTGCCTGAACTGATTGCATTAATTAGACTTGCCAAATAATATTAGCTAATTTGCTAGCATTTTGAAAACCAAGTTTTCTGCTGGCCACTGCCAAACTCATGACCCAGAGGAAAACTGCCCATTTAGAAACATCTATGTTATACACCTTTGTAAATGGGAATACTGAAAACCTCATGCCCTGCAACTTGTTAACAGCATTAGAGAGTGAAAATACTTTGACAGCTTTAATATGTTCTTTTCCAGTGTAATGACTTGGTCCTTAAAAATGAATATTTTTCTACAACATGATCCCTCAGTTCCTAACAGAAGATTTCAGCTCATTTTACAACACATGATGAAGCATCTTCCTTGTTATAATGTGACAATGGCACTACTGAGCACAACAATTTGAGCCTGAATGTGCCACTGCAAGACAGAAAAAATCTGAAGAGGCAATTCCACCTAGAACTATGCAGGAAATGCATAAGAAAGAGGGAGAAGAATGATTAAAGATGCGTTAGCACAGTCTGACAAACAAGACCCTCGACAAAAGAACCCTCGTACTCTAGTAAAAGGGAAATAGCAGAGATTATCTGAGAGAGACACAGCCAAGGAATCTGAGCGGGTCTAACAAAGTCTCACTGAAATATTTGAGATGAAAATGTGTCTGTTCAGACAAAGTCAACTCTAAACAATCTCACTATAAAACATATCACTTCTGAAAAGTTTTTTAAGTCTAGAAAAAACCCGCTCTTTTCTTAATTATCTAGCTCCAGTATTAAATCTGGCACATGGAATAACCAAAAATATGTTACACATGACCCAGATACTTTCATTTCAAATAAATTAACATGCAACAAATGGCTTCAATGCCTCATGCCAGCTCATAACACTCTACTTCTACAACTTGTGTGTTTGGTCTCAACTCCTGAACAGGAAAAACCCAACCACAAACACCAGCAGTCAGCGGGATTTTGATTCAGCCCAGGTCAGACCTCTAATAATTAGTGTGCCTTCAGAGAGAAGCACTTGCTTGGATCTTTTCTTTTGGTATGGACTAATCTTGGCTTATAAAGTACCTTTAGAGAGGCTGCCTCCAGGAAAATATAAGTAAAGCCATCTCTGTATTTGACATTTTAAAACCCCCTTTTTTAATCTCAGTTCTCCCATACACTATTTTCAAAAAATAAACACCACAATGAATCTCCTCTGCTAAACAGTCTAAGCCATTTTCTGTTTTGTAAAACTGCAGGAGAACCAGTATGTGGCCTCATAAAATGACTGGTCCCTTAACCTTTATCCATGTGGTGGAGCATTACAAACAGCTGTACATGGTTCCTAACGTATTTGGTAGCAGCCTTATTACTGTTTGACAGCCTTAAATTAAGTCTCTGGACTTCCAGAAAGGAATATGTTACTGATTGCTGAATCGAGTTAACCAGTTCTCCACAGTCTCAAAATGCAATTGAGACTTATTATGATTCAAGTTGAGAAAGACACCTGCTTTAAGAAACATAATATTATGAGTTTCTACGAAGACCTAAAATACAATTTTTTTAAAAAACCCCCACATTTTACATCTGATTTGAGGTTTGCAAATTGCCACATTAAGCTATTACTTGCTTTTGCACAGTGCATGGACCCTTCAGAACTGTAAACACTTGTATACACAAGGATGGAATCATTCTATTTTAAACAGAATACAGTATTCTTTCAGCTTTCGTAGATCTGAAAACCTTCTTGCCCCTTCAGTAAATCAGCACTGTGCACAAAGCTTCCCTGAGTGCCTGCCGCAGTACAGAGAAGCAGATCCGTGCCGATTGCCAACCCCAGTCATTAGTAAGTTCTGTATCGTTTACTTGTGTTTCCTACAGAATTAGCTTGCAAAAAGCATGGGAGATTTCAGGAGTGATGAACCACCACAGCACCCCTGGTTCTGCTGCAGTGGATGAGTGCCCAGCACCCTGGTGTGTCTCACAGGGATGCATAACCAAACTGATCACGATATTCCTGAGGGAACTCTTCATTAAATCCTAGCCATTTATAACACTAACTCATTACAAGAAATAATTACCATAGCAACCACTGCACACCATGCATTTGCTGGCACCAACAGTGAGTCTTCTGTGGGGAGCAAGTGGGAGGGAAACAAGTCAAAACAAAAACTTCTACATGTCAATATTTCACACGGCATTGTACCAGAGCCCTTTGGTGCTTTTACATCCAATAGCACTTTACATACTACAGTCCATCTGATGTCCCTTAGAATGCCAAGGCAAGCTGGGCTGCAGCTGAAGAAGTGAGGAACCTGGCTTAGTTTGGTTTTCTCCTTTTCCTCTCTGTATCAGAACACCAATGTAAATTCCCTTTTAAACCTAGACTCTCAAAAGACATTGTGTTTGGTGCCAGTATCTTAGAGGACCCAATCACAGAAAACAGAACACAATTTCCCATCCATAAAAATGGAAGTGGCACAGCCCTAACTGCTTTGTTGCAAACATTCTGCAGGCTGTGTCATCCTCAGATGCTCAGAGCAGTGGTACCACACAACAGGTGATAAAGACAGATGTAGAACCAGGACCAAGAGAGCTGTACAAAAGACAGGGGGAGTTCAGATCTAGAGAAGACGTCTTCCTCAGTGTTAAAAACAGAAGCAGAGATGCACTGGGGACAGCTCAGCTGCCTTAAGCTGCCTGAGCCAACATCACCAGAGAACTCTTTATGCTCTTATGGGACTCACAGAGAGCTTTTTTCATTATCACCCAAGGTAAAAATCTGTTTCCACTGGTCAGGATTTCAAAAACTGCAAGACCAGCTGTGAAAGGCCAGACTGTAATACCTTGTGAGGTATCAGAGACCCAGACAATTGTAGGTAACCAGTTACGGTTCCGTCTATTGTTTTTAGTGCCTAGTTATCACAGAACAGGGAACGAGCCCTGGGACTTGTGATGATGGCATTTATCATCTGCACAGAGGAATGGAACTGCTCAGCTGAAGGTTGTCCAGCCAGTTCAAACACATTCTTACACTTTGCAATTGTGAGGCTTAGCAAAATAACTTGAGTTTCTGGCCGCTGAAGGCCTGGAAAAGTGTGTTCTATTGGGAAGTTTTATAATATCAATTACAGATTTCAAAGAGTAATAAGGCAAAAGGTTCTGCCCCCTTCTGAGCTCCTCCCATTTGTTAAGCTTTCCCTTCCTTTCTACAGGAAAAAAATCACTATTATTTTACTTTACAGGATTAAAAAAAGCAAGAAAGTGAAACCCTAGGGGCTGGGAGACTTGGACTTTAAAGGACTCTGTAATGAACTGTTTCATGGTAGTTAATCACTTTAATCGTGCTTCCTTTCCTCAATAAAAGTTTCCCTGTCTGTACTCTCCAAGTGATCTCCAATCCTTCTCTAATACAATGCCCAGAGGGTTAGAGCGTGTTCCAGCTCTGGAACATTGGCCTGAGCAAAAGGCAAAAATACCTTACTCTTCTGGCTGATTTTTTTTCTAAATTCATTCCAGAATTACCACCACATTTTAACTCCTGTACCATGCAGAACATGCTTTGACTATCAGTTACAATAGGCTCTTACTGTATTACTCTTCAGTCATTAGCTTTCCATTTTATATCTGGGTTTATAGTTATGTTTCACAATTGCATTATTTTTAAAAAACTTTGGATGAAAACTGGATTTCTTTCATGACTAACTCTTTTCATTTTGGAAAAATAAGCTTGGGATAAGAAGTCAGAGATAAGATTTGAGACCCACTCCAAAGGTTTGGGGATATGGCAGAAAGAAAGGAGAAAATGCCTTGTGAGTTTTGATTTTCTATCTTGCTGCCAAAGGAGAGGAGAGTCCCAATTAAGTGCTGTGTGCACTTACACAAATCTGATCATCCGTGCTTTTCTGTAATGGGAGTGAAGGATTCCTGTTAGTTGTGGGGGCACCTGCCTGACTCCCCTTCTGGAGTGCTTGGTTTGCACACAATATAAAGCACGAGCTTCCAGGCATTCCTCAGTATTAACAAATGATTAACACCGTGTCTGTTTAAGTCTTTGATTACCTGAGTAGTTGCTATTTTCAAAATACTTTCTTTTAAACTATGTACGTCTTCAGTCCTATTTTGAATATAACTTTAATTTATTATCCCACTGGAATAAATGCATCTCTTGTCCACATTGAAAAGAAGCCATTTCCCTCCAAACACTGTAAAATATCTGTTCACATAGAAATAAACACTGAAACTTAGAGCAATATCTTCACCTCCACAACCCTTCCTCCCCCCACATTCGCTTCTTGACAACTACTAACAATAAATGTAAAAGTAATCCTAGTTTTTATTGGAAGCTATCTCAGCTTTAAAAGAACCTTCCAAAAATGATTGAGGCTATGATTTAAACCCATAGGTAACCCCTGAAATCTGCTTTGAATAGCAAAAAATGCCTAACAATATCTTGAGCGCTTGTAGCAAAGAAATCTAATCTCTGAACTCCTAAAGGTCAAGATTTACTGCCTGGTAACATGGCTCAAGTGTAAATGCTCTGTAATGCTACAGCAGGTGATTGCTTTGCTCTCTAGACAGTGTCAATTTTGCCCAAGTAGCAGCAGATGTGTCTAGCATTAAGCCAGAATGGTGTCAAGGGCCCTTCTTGAACAGAACTGCTTCTCAGAGAAACTGGTCCTAAAGCCCTAGTCTATTAAGACCATACCCAAAAGACAGACATTTAAAACTTAAAGGATGCTGGAGAATCAAGGTACTTTAGAGCTCTAATGTTTCACAGTCCGATATCCTGGGAGAAGAAATTCTCTCGTGATACAAATGCATATCCTCAAATCACACAAGCCTGCCAGCGCAGCTAAAGTAACTTCCACAAGAAAAGTATTTGGCTCTGAATATTCTTCATTCCAAACTTCTTCCTCCTGAATTTCCTCAGTGAGGTGCTGCCATGGTGTCACAGTTAATGTCACGGTGCTCCCACACAGGGTACCCCTGCTCTCTTTATGCCATTTATACCCAGTACCTATGGCAGCTATGAAACCCTACCCTAAAACTACTTTTTGAAATCATTTATCATTGCTCTGGCCTCTCCAAGCTGCAGAGACACAAAAATCAATGACGTCATTACATTAAATATTATCTATTTTGTTATGATATGTTCTAAGTCCAAGAATAAGAAGATAGGGGAAGCACATTCTATTTGCAAATGAAGATCTGTAATCAGTCTGCAGAGGATCCAGTGCCCTTTAGTTCTACTTATGTAAAAGAAGCAGCACAAAATGATTCCGAAAGCAACAGTGGAAGTTCCTCACACACTTTCCCATCTCCTAATCCAACACTTGTAGCTGCAGGCTGAAACCTTTTCCAGCAGAACTTTTATCCAGCTGTTGATAGCCCTTCCCCCCTTGGTGCTGCTGGGCACAGATACTCTGAAGGCCTCAGGAAACAGAAAACAGGCCCTTGGTGTTTCTCATGTCTGCAGTCTCTAAAGAATATTCATGGAGAAGTTTAGGACAGCTTGAGGGCCACCTAAACCCAGGGATAGCATTGCCTGAGAGTCAGAATTTTGTCTTTCTTGCATTTCAAAACAGGTCAGTGAAGACAAAGAGGGAATGCAGGTTTGATTCTCAGGATGTTGCCGAGGACAAGTTTGCTTTCCATGCCTTGGTGTGGACAGATGATACTTCCAAAAGAGGTGATACTAAATACCTGTACCTAAGCTGAACAACATGGAAACAGCTTGGCTGCCAAAATGGAACTTAGTCTGTTGAACAGGAATTTAAGTGGAATATTCGCTACTTGTTACAGCGTTTAAGTTGCCCTGGATAACTCGAGATCTTCTGTTTTTCCTCCAAGAACATTTAGAAAAGGTTTTCACAGGATTCAAACATGATTAATAAATATTTTGAGAGCTGTATAATTACACAGTGTGTATTCCAGCAAATCACTTAACCCATTCTCCGATTTCACCTACCTGAGAATTCTTTGCACTTCACGTAATTCAGTTTCTTGGATGGGGTTGCTTTGTGTTGCAATTCCTGTCTGCGGTGCTTTTGGTGACTTGGCATACACACACACACTTCACATCTGTAACTTGTATCTGCAGATATTTAAGATATCTAGTAAGCTTTTACACACCAATTTTACATGAAAATCACTATTACAGTGACTGATCTTTTTACAGAAACATTGTTTCTGCAAGTCTGAAGCTGGATTTCAGGCTTCCCAAGAGCAGAAAATAGTCCCTCTCTCAAATTAAACTTTTATTGGAGGGTAGTAAGCAGCCTTTAGAAAAAGCTCTGACAGACTCAGACTCTGTTTACGTGCAGAAGTCATAGTGGGACAACTTTAAAAAAATCAATGTAAAGTCCTAGAGCAAACAACAGAGTTTAAAATTAATTATGTTGGCTGAGTTTCTGGGTGTAAATTATATGAGTAATTTCACTAGTGCTACCAGAGTAGGCATTCCTGCCAGACCTCACTGGGAGCTTACTCACCAATACCATTTGAAGTAATCCTTTTGAGGTCTTATTTATGGATGCATGGAAAGCACGATGCCATCCAGCCCCATGCTGGGCCTACTGTCATTAAGCACTGAATGGCAGCAAATGCAATTTAACTTCCCTGAACAGCATCATTTGGAATAGTCCCAGGAAAACCCAGCATAAAACTAATTTCTAGCTGCATCAGATATGTAAGTATTTACAGAGCTCTTTGTAAACATACTGCAATTAAAAACATTTAATAGAGAGTGAACCCACTTTACCATATGGCAAATCCTCTTCAGTTAAGGCTAGAGAGCCTTAGTGTCTGACAAAGAGGGCAAGGGAGACAGACTGTAAATTCCTAAGACTTGACAGAAAAGGGGCCCCCAAAATAGCTTATCTGTGTCGGAATTATGACACAGAAAAAATAGCCCCAGGCCTCAAATCTTTGCCATAGGATAAAAAGACACCTGTAAAAATCCCTGTGCAGGACCAGCATATCTTACGTGAAAAATAATTGCTTCAAACAGCAGGAAGTGTGAAGTGCAGCATTATCCCAGAGTATCACAACCTGTTAGTGCTGTCAAGAACTACATCAGAAGATTAATCTTCATCTACACAAGGCTTTCTCTCAAGTTAAAAATTCACATGCAAAGTCGCCATGGAGGGAAAAGGCTGACAGTGGAATGGAAAATAGAACTGATTCCTACAGTACAACTCTTGGAGTCTTCTTTCAGGGTACACTTGGTACAAAGTAATAAAAAGATGACTCAGAAGATTTAACCAAACTCTTGAAATTGCTCAGAAACACAGATTTTTCCAAACAAAGTATAGATTTGATTTTTTTAAAAGACAGAAATTTGATATGGAAGCTTAAAGAAAACAAATATTCTGCTTCATTTGCTACCAAGTTGTGTGCTGGAGTCCCCTGTTGTGTGATCCTGGTTTTTCAAATCAGGTCACATACAAGTTCAAGAACTGGACCAGGCAGGGCCTAAGCCAACAGAGGGAGAAGCCGCCCTCACTTCATCCCCATGCCAGCCCACTCCCATGGAATTTGTGAATCTGCAGGGAAGCTTATATGGGTGCACTGGGAATGAGGCTTGGCACACCTCTCCAGAAGCCCAGTTTAGAACCCGCAGTGATCCTGGTGATCAGAAGTACCTGTACAGAGTCCATTTTTTAATGTAACTTTTACAGGATGTCAGAGTTGTCAAATGGCTCAGAAACACCTGAGTAGTCTTCAGTGGATTAAATGCTTTCATAACAGGTTGAAGTTGAATGACATTTTAAAGCATCAATTTGTCCTAAGTGAACCAATATGCAAAACTAATGAGATCATAAATTTTTCCTCCAGTTAATGTACTAGGAGGAGGATGGAGAGCAGGGAGAGGCAGGAAGATGAGAGGCTGCCCAAACTCATGAACGTGATTAAACTAATTTAATCTGCAACAAAGAATAAGACCCACAGAAGCAGAGCCATTATTCACTGGGCTACAGTATCCCCACTGAGGGTAGAGCCTTCAGCTGCTCTGCCTGCCCAGGGTCCAGACCAACCCAGTGCTTTTAAAGTTACAGCAAGAAACTGAAACACAGAGCATTTTAACAAGAAAACCACATCCCTTTTTTTTTTAAGGTTCAGTCAAATAATGTGCTGCTGTCACAACCCAATAACTGCAACTTTGTGTATATCATCTCTGTAAAACCATAGAGGCAGTCTGGCGATGGCTGTGTCTGCAGGAGGGCTGACAGCTTACACACGTGTGCACCACCTAAATTGCTGCTCCTACAACTGCAGCAAACAAAATGCACAAAGTGTCACTGCAAAAAGCAACGCAACCTTACACCTTATCTCTCTTGGCAGATACCACACATCAACAGAGACAGCCTGACGAAACAGCAGGTAGCTACAGAAGGAACCCATTCAGAAAGCAATGCTTCAGCTACTGTGTTAGTCATAGTAACCACATATATCAAAGCATGAGACCATCTCTGCCAAAATTCTTGCTGTTTTTAGTCCTTACAACTCTCATTTGAGATGAATGTGATTGGCATTCTCCAACCAAAGGTATTGTTTTGATTATGTATACATACACAGACCAACCTACCAAAATGAAACCTATGCATATTAAATTGCTTATGAAAATGCTTCTTTTTTAAAAGTAGTATTTTATCTTAGTAAAAAACTAGCTACTTGCAAACTAACTGCTTATTTCAAAATTTAGGTTCAGTAAGCCTAAGCCTTGTCACATTTGTGAAAAGACATCCACCAAAATGCTGTCTTTTCCAGAGGGCGGAAGTACCAAGTACTGCCACAAGACTCCCAGCTGCCAGATGGGGAATGGACTGGCGTTGCACAGCGTGTGTTGCAGCTGCTGGGAGACAGGCACATGCAGGCTCTTAATGATCTCTCTCCCTTGTAGTTTAGCTTGGAAGCTCAGCAGCCCCTGGAAACCCTGAGTGTCCAAGCTGGGACTTGCTTTACTCGTTTAGGGGTTCCTCCCATCTCACCAGTCACAGAATAGAGTAAATCTTAAGCGTGATGCAATTGTGGTGTTATTCATATGCTTGGGGAGGTTGATTAGGTTTTGGGTTCACCAGGACTTCAGACATGTGCAAGACAAACACAAGATGAGCACATTCCATGTTTGTTTGAAAGTCAATCCAGTTTCCTCAAATATTCCAGTACAGGGCATTAAACTAGAAACAGTCCCATTTCCTCCCTGCAACATCATCTTTTTGCACTTCTTCCTTAGGGACAGTCAAGGTAACAAGTTACAAGGAAGCTGGAATTCCCAACCAACCTGAATTGAATACTTAGACCTGTAAGTCTGATCACAAGAATTGCTTTTCTGAATCCACTTCAACAGATTTATAATACCTCCTAAGTTTCTTATATTTCCTTACAAATTTCTTCTTTACTTTTCACAGCTCTGAACACTACACAGCTCTCTCTTCAGCTGCTGCTTCTTTCCACGTTGGTTAATACTGGTTTGAGTTTCGTTACACAACAAGGTTTGTGCATCTCAAATTCATAATTAAGACAGAAAAAAGAAAGTCCACTGCCTGGTAAGCAATCTCAGAGCACAAGAAACCAGTTCAGCCCCAGATTCTTTCATGAATTCTGCTAAATGGGATACTGCAAGATTCTCAAAACTAAGTTCCAACCTCTGTGTCTCAAAGCCTATTTTTTTCTTTTAAAAACCCATGACATTTGCATTTTTTCCTTAGTGAAGTTTGTTTTCAGAGGATTAAATTGAGAAACACAAGGTCCTCAGCCTTCATCAATGTGGGCAAAGTTCTTAAGAGAAAAAGTTAAGGCAGTAATGTTAAGGAAACAAGACTTTCCAGGGGGTAAAGCCAGACTATAACATACTGCTGTTGATGGATGATATCTGTTAGCCTCCACTTCCCCCATCACCCAACTGATATGATTTCACTTTCTCCCCATTGACACACTTCTTACCTTAAACACATCTTTTCCCTGATAACACCTAAATTCTTACATTGTTCACCTGCAGATCATCTCTTTGCCTTGTGCCGTGCACCACTGGCTATTAAGGATTGAAAGGAGACCAGCCTATTTCTATTATATCCTTGGATTTGAATTACAGAAGTGTTATAACTCCCAGCATGTGACCACAACTGAAATGAGCTAGTCCTTAATTAAACAGAGGTTGAAGCTCATTGTTTAATTAAACAGATGTAAGTGCCTAATCATTCAACTATTCCAAGCATACACTGCATATCATTTAATCTCACCACCCACACAGTACAGGCACAGCTCTAAGATTTCACTGCAATCAAACTATTTCAGATAAGCCAGTCTGTGCTTTCAACGGAAAAAAAAATCCAATGACTGGATAAGCATGTAAAAGTAGACTGAATGTGAATTTACTAAGAGAGCCATTTCCAGTACAGTGTGTGTGAAATGGGAATCTCTCTATGGAGCAGGAAATGGCCCTGCAGCACACCCACACCTCCTGATTTTTCTGACATACAGAGGCCACACTATGAAAGGCTTTACAACACCATTAATGCCTTTCCAACAACACTGCTGCAATGTGTAGGATACTGCATAGATCCTTGTTTGGGCAAAGAGGGTGAATTTTCCTCAGAAAGCCTGGGCTGCATTTGCGCACATCCAGGCAATGACTCAGCGATCTACGAGAGGACCCGACCTACAACGCTACAGACTTTGCCATGCATGTTCCACAGGAGATGCCTGACATCAAAGGAGGGAAATACTTTTCTACAGGTCCTTTTTGTGTAGCAGTCATAAGATTGCTACTTTCTGGAGCAAAAGTTTTTCTGAAAGGAGTTTGCTGCCTGGAGGAACAATCAAGACTGATAGGTTGGGCAGTCAGCTTTTTACCCAAACTTAACAGATCCAATTGCTTATGAGGAGAACAAAGGGAAAGAGATTGACAGATTTCTCCAGATTCCTCAAGCCACTTGGCAAAACCAGGATGAATTCCAGCATGGATTAAAAAACACGGACAGGGAGTTTGAATTATAATATTTAGCAGTGAAAGGAACCTAAGACATAAGCAGAGAAGCTGTAGGTTCATTCCATGTTTGACAGGAGAGTCACCACATAAGGACCCTCCTGACTTTGTGTCCAACCACTTGTTTCCATCCCTTGTGCCAGTGGCACTGCCCTCTCAGGCTGTGCTACGGCACGCACTGAGGGTGGCAGTGTGACAGAAAGAGTAGCCCCTCATCTCCCTCATCCACTAATTTCAATTTCAAATCTGTGCTGCCAGCTGATATCCCAACACAAGCACATTTGTTAGCTGGATCAGATTTGGCTGAAAATAGAAGTCACTGGCCTAGACCAGTAAAGCACAGGGAAGGTGAAAAGATGAGGAAGGTTTTAGGGATTGGGTTAGTTTCTTAGTTTTGTAAAACAAATCCATGCAGACTTAAGAATGTACACCAGATTATTTTTATTGTTATTATTTCAAGCAGCAGCTAATTTTTAGTGATTTAAAAGTGAACAGTCAAGTCAATTTCTGCAGTGTGGTTCAGAGGACAGAGGAGACAGCAGCCTCACCATAGCAGGAACAAGAGGTGAGAGTAGAAGAAAAAGAACTTCTGAGACGAACTTTACCAAAGGCTTCATAATGCAGACCTGCCTGTGCCCAGCTTGACCTGAAGACTCAGGTACTTGCAGCCAGGAAAACTCTTAAGTGTTAACAATGAGATAAACATGTGCCCTGTTCGCTGTTTCCTTACAGGGGAGGCAGGATCAGACCTTTCAAGGGAACAGAAGTCACTTATTTGAATTATCAAGCCAGTGGCCTGACACAGCCTGCATGTCTCGACAATCCAGTAGTGGGCAAAGCAGGCAACCCCACACGGAGGAGAATGTTCAAGCATTTATCACACCTGGAAGGAGGGAGTCCTTTGTGCTCTTATTGCCCAGAGAAGCAGCCCAGGCTTTAGCCCTTGCAAGTGTCTGAAAATTATCTGGACTTTTACAGATACCCAGCTATGAAGTTGATTACTGAAAAAGCACAGGACAGACTTGCAGCAATTATACTTCTGAAACCACACATTAGGTGGGAAATAAAAATATGGAAACTGTTACATGGGGAAGAATCAAAGATATTTGAAAAAAAATTGTTCTAGCTCAGCTTTTCTGTTTCTCAGTGGTAACATTGTCACACTTGCTGGCATGAATCTTTCCACAAGAGACCAAATAATTTTGAATAGGTTTCAAAGTGAATACTGCAATGCAATCATACAGCTTTTTTCCCATATATATTGCTTTCATAGGGAAAAAATGTACCAGGTAAGAATTATTCCACAATGGCAAATTTGCAGTCTTTGTAATGGGTTTTTTTTGCAGACTGTAAAGTAAAAAGAAAAACAGAAATTTAAACTTCCTATCAGCCACTGCTAACAAATTACCGTGTGCTGCCAGTAATGTTGCAAAGTGACAGGATTCCTGTTGCTAAACTTGATGAGCAGCAGCATCGCCAAGGACCACGTAACAACCAGTGAACTTTCCACAAAGACAGTTTGCTTCCCATAGATCTCCATACATAACCTTTACTGGTCTCAGTAGGATCATTACATCCATTAGACTGTGGACTCAGCACTGCTTTAGCTCTTAAGTTAATACAACTGAGACTTTTTTTTTACTTTCCTATTGGGAAGTAGCATGTGCAATTTTAGTGATTTCTTAGATCATTCTATAAGTAAATCAAATATTCTTTCAAGCCTAGTTATCAAAATTGTGTCCTTTGATACTACATCCTCCATCAAACTGCAGTAATCCAGATCAACACATTTTAAACCTCCACTATCTCTCCTAATATCATTCTAGCAGATAGAGTAATTAAATTTGTACATTTTTTTTAAGTCCTACTCAATAAATCTGAATAAATTAACAACGCATTACTAAGGCTGCTACATTAAATTTGCATAGTGCATTTAATGAATATGCAACTGCAAGTGAAAAGGTCTGCTACTGTGAACCTTCCACATTAGCATAACTACTTCCAGCATGTTTCTTAAATAATGCACTCATTTGCACATCACTGACTTGGCTAATTCTGACTTCAGTCAGGGTAGCCTTGTAATTAAGACTCTTGCTTTAATTTTTAATGAAGTTTATGTTACATCAATCCTGACAGTAATGAGGGGACATGGAAACAAAAAGGCTGCTAATAATTAAATTCACAAACCAGTTTGAGGGATAATAATTCCTGAGGAGAAATTACATGACTAATTATTAATTAAATATTCATACTATTGCAGGGCCATCTCCCTTAACTGCTCCTTCTTGTTGGTAATAACGCTGAGATGCGGATGCCTCCTGCAACCATTCTGATTTTAAGGTCTTTGGTTAATTTTAGTGCACCATTAATCAATATGACACAAAAAATAAAATTGCTTTAATTGGTATCACTTTATTGTTTCTAAATATTACTACAGTTGGTTTAGTTGTGTAGAATTAATCTAGTTAGTCGGTGCCCATTTTATGGCAACATAAATCCAGTTTATATCCATAAACTTCTAATGGCAGGACAACTTGACCTTTTTTTGTAACATTACTGTTTACAGATAATTACACCAACTCTTTAAAAGGTTGTTTAATAGCTTTGCATTCATCATAGTAAAATGAAAAACATGCATATTATTTAACTCCAGAGTGTTCAAAAAAGGTCTCAAAGACCCTAATTTACCCCTGCTGAAAAGTAAGCAATATTAATTTGTGTATTTTTAAGAAATCTATGAGAGCTTTTCCTCAAATGCATGCAAACAGATCGAAAGTGTTTGTGTATGGATCTCTATTCATCTTTCACATATTTTAGGTGACACATACAACAGAATAACAGCCCTTCAATGACAGCTTTCGTAGAAAGAAAGATGTCAGTGTGTGATTTTTCAATCACACAGGTCTTGAATTGATAGTTTTCCAATCTCTCAAACACAAATACCATAAATTCACATAGGAATTAGCCTGATTTATCCTAATTTTTTTCAACATTTCTATCAGCCAGGATTCCACTTACTGCAAGTGTTATAATAAACCTTTAAGATTGCATGTTTACTAAAAGAAGTCCAGTTTGCAGGAAAGTTTAGCAGGAGGAAAGGAATGCCTAAAATGAAGCTTATTAGTCACCAAACTCAGCTGGACTACAAATTTGTTTTAAAGTGTATGTTAATGCTTTAAAGAGAGAGTATTTTGCATAGCAGAAAATTGATTCTCAAATTATTAAAAAGACATAAAGCATGTCCTTTTATCCTGAAGGGGCATTTGGAAATTCTGAACCAGGGCAAACATTTCATTTTTCTAATAATTCAGACCAGTTGATTCATCAAAGTGAAACAAGTCCATCACCATACATGGGGCAATGATTCCCTTTAGCAAGCTCTTGTCACATTACTACAATCTGACAGGTTTGTAGGGCATTATTACTAGCTCTGATTTGTACTACTCTATCCCTTTTACTAAATCTTAAAAATCTTTTTAACTTTTCTTTTTTCCTCTACTCTCTTAAACTAACACCTGAAGGCAATTTAAATATACCACTCCATAATGACATAGCACTTTCATTCTCTCTAGAATTAAGATGTCATTATCAACCATCTGTTCCTGGTCTTGCTCTCTCTTTCTTCCATCAAAGAAATAGTTCCAGGCGTGAAACACCTCATTGGAGTAACAATCACCTGAAACTGCTGGAGTGCTGCAATATGAGGGTGGACCTGGCTTGCAGGGGAAATAGCAAGTGAAGAAACTTTTTCAGGTAACTTGGTGTCACTTTATGCAGCAGGTGAGGAGAATTCCTACTGGGTCTTTCTCCCCATTGCCTGTCTCTACAAACAGCACTGTTTCATTGCTACCTGTGCTCCTGAGTGCAGTATCTGGAATGCAGGACAAATGGCATCTGAAGTGTCCTCAGGTCAAAGCCCTGGTTTAAGGGCCAAAGATACAGGGCTCATAGGGAGCCATCTCAATGGAATTCTCTGGAATCTGAACTAGGATTTGGTGGCAGCATTCTGAAAAGCACAACTGCAGCTGTGCTTCTCTGAACATCACCAGCACTTTTACAGTTTTACACACACAGGCTGTGTGTAAAGTTCGACGATTTGCCTTCACAAATGTAACATCCTTCTGCAACAGGATAACCACCCTGTGGGAGGGAGAATCAAGAAGAACAGACAAACTTCATGGGTTGATATAAGAATGACTTACTAACTAAAACAAAATAGAGTATAATGATCATAACAAAAAAAAAAAGGGCTAGAGAGAAATGAACCCCAAGAGAAAGAGCTGATGTACGGAACAGTTGCTCACCACCCACTGACACTCAGCCTGTCTCTGAGCAGCAATTGTCACTCCCCAGTCGACTCTCCCCAGTTTGTGTGTGACATTCCACACCTTGGAACATCCCTTTGACCAGTTCAGATCAGCTCTGCCAGCTGTGCCTCCACCCAACATCTTGTGTACCTGCTCCCTGGCAGAGCATGAGGCGCTGAGCAGTCCTTGGTTTCGCCTAGACGTGACTTAGCAACAACTGAAACATCAGTGTGTATCAACACTGATCTTGTACTGAATCCAAAGCACAGCGCTGTACCAGTCACTAAGACGAAAATTCATTTTATATGAGCCAAAACCAGGACAAGAGTGAACTCTAAAATGAGCAGAAAACCGCCCTTGAGAGCAATTCCTGGTGTTCCAGTGTCAAACTCCACTGTCAGATTGGGCTCTGCAGGCTTCCATCCTGCATTAGTATCAATCTATGCTTTCACTGCTGACTTGGATGTCACGAGACTGCAAAAATCCAGCAGAAAGCTCTTTCCCAAGCAGAGTTAGCCCAGACAAGAGTATGCCTATAAATCTACTGCAAGGTGGGAAGGAGTGTGAATATTCTCAAGGAATAAAATTCAAAGTAATCTTGCCAGATAAGAAACATGTAGACTAAATGGAGATAAGCCCAAAGGAAGACAATCAAATAAAACATAACATTAGAGCAAGCAAATGCCATTGGGGAAAACTGAAACAACTGGGGTTCCGTTTGTCCCATAGAAGAGGTTTCTCACAGGAGAGAAATAAAGGCTGCTACTAAGGATATGATTTTTCCGCACATCCATGATGATGGTAATAAGAAAAACGAGTCATGTACTTCAGCAGGAAAATTAAATATTAGCATTAGCACTGGAATATGTTGTGCATCTTAATTATCTAGGTTTAAGAACAGTGTAGACAAAAATCAGTCAGGAATGACTTCTGTAGGGCTGATCCAGACTTAGGAGAGAACACAAGCTACATGTCTCCTTTGGGTATTCCAGTCCTGATTCCAGAATGAATTCAATCTTATGCAAAAGCTGTGGTTGTGTATATGCCTGTGCACTACACCTACAAATCACCAGCACTTCCCTCCTCTATTCAGTATACGAACGATTTCAAACATTCTTGTGATTTTTTTGAAACAAGTTTGGTTTAAACTGTAAAAAAAGAATATTTTAACTGACACTTTGTTCTCCAGCTAATTGTATTTACATGAAAAGAAATACTTTAAAATAAGGAGATGCAAATATTCAATTCAAGGTTTGTTTGATTTGGTTTTGTGGTTTTTGGGTGGTTTGGGGTTTTTTTGGTTTTTTTGTTTTGTTTCTTTCTTTTGGTTTTGTTTTGTTTTGGTTTTTTTTAATTAGAGCTCTCTTCTCCCAAGCATGCCTCCATTAAAAAGAACACAGGTTTTGGAAAAAACATTTCCACAAAAATATCTTCCAACACACTGAACATTTACTAGAAGATTTTTACTACCCTTTAATAAGATTAGTAATACTTTATTTTGCACAAAAATTACTGTAACTGAAATCTATTATTAATTTCATAATGAATTAATTCTTAGGTGTGGAACCAAGATGAATTCTCCCAGTGTGAGAAGATACTGACCAGATCCTGCATGAAAGCAACAAGAAGAATTAAAATAGCAGACAGGATCCTCTGAAAACTATTTGGCAAGTGAATAATTATTTTATTATGTTTCTTTTAAACAGAAATTCAGTAAGAATGATAGGCTGAAAATATTTAAGTAGCAGGATGGTTTGTAAATTGTAAGACAGTCTCTAACCAGCTGGTTTTAGGCACAAACCTACATAGGTTTCATAAAAAGCAGCAAATACAAATGGCTACCAGCACTGAGGAGCACAAGTGGAGTGCTAACAGTAAGAAGTACAGAGTGACAGAGTGGGGTAATCACAGTATTGTAAATCTGATGGAAGAAATGGTACAGAAAATCAGCATCCAAACAATGCCATTTCAGTAATCAGCCCCTTCAAACACCACCCTCTCATGAAATAATTCCATGTAAAAAAAGTTTTTCATATGTTCTTTTTTCAGCAGCCACCATGACAGTTAAGCTGCCATATTACTGTTCAGTCCTGCAGGCTGTCAATATTTCCTAGAGGGAAGTGGCCTCAGCCACTTTGCAGACCATCAGCAGCTACAGCATTCTGACCAACGTGGGAGCAAGGGCTCCATGCCAGTGAGCCTGAGAGTGCCTGCAACAGGAAATCAGTTTGAATCTGAGTGTCCCCTAATACATTTCACTTCTACAACTTCTCAATTTGGATAGTGCCATAAAAAGCAGAAGAGGATGTGAGGGAACAACCATACTTGAAAATTTGTGCACAACTCTTTTAGGAATAGATAGATTCAATTTTAACATATGGACAAAATAGTCTGAAGAAGTGAGATGGCATTTTAGCACATAGAAATCAGTAAAATTTCATAGCTAATAGGTTAGTGTGACCTATGCACCTAATGTGATGCATACTGCAATGCCTAAATATTGCTTCATTCCCCTTGACACTCGGTCTGCAAAAGCCTGCAGTCCATCAGACTGAGCAGCCTGCCCAGGTGGTTTAGTGTTTTAGGACACACAGGTCATTTTGGAGCTACTTGGACCATATCAATGCACTTTGATTAGTCAATGTCTAATCTGTAGGAAGAATATGTAATTTACATACTAAAAAGAAAATATTTAGGTAGAAATCCCTGTGCTGGTTTTCCTGCACTGTCCAGCAAAAGTTGAGTGCATTTGGTAGAGCTACAGAGGCTTAATACAGATTTGAAGTTAACCCTCTGTTCTACTTGGAGGTGGGAGTCAAGTGAGAATATTTCTAAGGTAGGCTGGGCAGCAACACCGGCAGTCATTTACTCCATCACATTTCCCAGCATAAACAAGAGGCAATGCAAAGGGACTCCAACAATGCCAGACAGCACCAGCCATATCCCCAAATCCCAGCTGGACTGGTTTTTTCTGGCATAGAGTTAAGTTTCTTCGCAGCAGCCCACATGGTGCTGTTCTGGGTTTGTCACCAAACAGTGCTGGTATCACACAAGTTTTTTAGCTGCTGCTAAGCAGGGCTTGCACAGCGTCCAGCCTTTCTCCATTTCTCATTCTGCCCCTGCTGTGAGTAGGCTCAGGGTGGGCAGGAGGCTGGGAGGGGACACAGCCAGGACTGCTGACCCAGCTGACCAAAGGGATGTTCCGTACTCTACATCATCGTGCTCAGCAGCAAAACTGGGCAGAGAAGGAGGCAGGGGGGACTTTCAGAGGGATGGTACCTTGTACCCAGGTAGCAGCTACAGGTGGGGACAGCCTGCTTCCCTGGAAACAGCTAAACATGTGCCTGCTGACAGGAAGCAGTGAATGGTTTCTTTCCTTTGTGTTGCTTGCTTGGGCGGCTTTTGCTTGACCTATTAAATTGTCTTTACCTCAACCCACAAATTCTCTCACTTTTGCCCTTCTGATTCACTCCCCCACCCTCCTGGGGGTGCTGTGGCTGTGGGTGCCAGGCTGCCTGCTGGGGCTAAGCCATGACACCAGTCAGCACCAATCTGTATTTTGGCCATGCACAAGGCTACCTTGAGCCTGCTGGTGTCCATAGCGGTGCAGCACAGCTGGATGATCAAGTTTTTCAGTTTGCGTTTCAAGAACTCCATCCCTCCATGCAACTCTGCCAAGACTTCTAACCCCCCGTAACACCAACTTCAGATGCCACTGCCCATTCCTCCCACTTACTGACATAAAATCCCAACCTTGCAGCAGTTCACTTTCTCATCCTACAGACCAGTGTGGAAAGCACAGTGTCCCAAGCACCTCCTCTGCCAGAATTTGGGTCCTTAACAAGGATGAAATAATACTGTCCAAGAGTCTCTTTGCTCACCTCAGACTCGGATATTGTCTGATAATAGTAATAATTCAGTTTCTACTAATGGCTAATGCCACAGTAGTCTATTAATAGGATCTAATAGTTTAAACACCTAATGACTATGAGTGTGCAGGTTTACTCACATAGTGTCTTCTCATTGTTTAAAATCCACAATTTCAGTGAGCATTCCCAACATTTAATTTATTTCTCAAAATTGAAACAAAAAAATGATGCCAGGATCAAGTGCAGTGAGAGCTCTAAATCCACACAAGGAACTCATGGTTTCCAAGGGGACCTACATTAGTAGAGAAACCTCTTTGTAGGCTGCAAGATGCAGATACTATTTTATAAATATTGTTTCATTTTTACTTCTTCAATCAGCAAAGCGAAATTTTCATCATACTTTCTATGAACTCAATTTGAGTTTTGTTTTTTATAATTACAGCAACAACACAATGATGGGAATTTCTTTTACCCTTCAACATCATGAACTAGTGAGATGAGAACTTTGTGTTGCATAATACATGATGCCCTGCCTTACATGTGATATGCTTTACAAAAATCTTAGTCTAATTGTGAAAGACTACTGTTACAAAATATTCTCATCACTGGCGTGTTTAATTGAGCTCCTGAGAGGCAGTATCAGTAAGACTTAGGGATAAATAACTGGTAGTCCCATTGGTCTCACCAAGAATCCATTGATGTTTCATAAATCCTAGTCAGTACAAATCTAATTGAGTTACCATGCTGAATTAGCTTACATCTAAATGGCATTCATGTCTACAAATGGAATAATTAGAGGCTAGAAAATGGGATATATGAAGTGCTATCCCAAGTGACAACAGCAAGACATTTGTATTCATTCTATCAACTGCTTTAAAAAAGCAGATGCAATACTTGATTTGGGGTTGATGACGAGACAGTGTTATTGAGTCTAGCAATGATATTAGACAGAGAATATTAACTGCTTCTTCATATCCATCTATTTATATTTATTCTAAGAGATTCTTCACTTTGATTCTTTCAGATTTTGCTTTAGGATACAAAGTCATTACATGACTACCATGACTACATACTCCCTATTTTATATCTAGGGTAATGAAATCAGCTACACTCATTAGCGCTCTTCTTTCCACTACTAGAATTCTAAGATGAATAGAAAATAAATCAATAAATAACAGGGCTTCAAACAGAACTTTCAAAGCTACTAACATTTTTAGCCTCAGTACTGAAGGAGTGTTTTTAGACAGAATAAAGCATATAGGACTGTTCATTTTGTCACCTTGCTTAGCCACTTTCTTCTGTGCACTAAATTAAATAAAATGCTATTACACTCCCACTGGAGTCCAGTGTCACCCTGCCAGTGATACCCTGCATTACACACTGACATTTATCAGATGCCACTAGTTGGCTGGTTCAGCCTTAGTTAACTACCATCTGTTTTTTTCAGGACAAATATAAAACATGACTATCTCAAACTGTATATAAAACCTATTAAATTAGGATGAATCTTTGCAATGCTGGATAACAGATTCCTTTAATTCAGAAACTAGTCTAATTTGCGTGCATATTTTATTTATTACACCAATTAAGTTTTGCAAATAGTTTGCAATGAGGTCCCTATGACCTAATAATTCACAATTACTCCTGGGATATCCTGCCCACTTTAGCACGTTTTGAATAATATTGCTATCTCCTTGAGAAAAATAATGCATTTTTTACATGATGAATTTATTAAGAGAGCACACACCTCTTTCTTAACCGATTTTACTCTCGACAGGGTTACTGGAGCTACTTCATAGACCTTTGTCGTGTTGGTTAATGAATGCTTTCCTTCAGCTTCCTCTCTTTTCACATACTTGTCTCCTAAGCTCTTGTGGAAATCCCACATATATACAATCTAGATGAGCACTCCAGGTGGTAACACAATATAAATGAATAATAACCATTCGAAGCTGCCAGGAAAATGTTCTCTTTCTGCTCTAGCATTAAATAAGGGAGAATAGTTGAAAATTGACATTGTGGGGCAAACTTATTGCAGTCTAACCTACCCAAGACTGGCAAAATCGCTTCAGATTTATACTGCAGAATTTAACTTGCAAAAAATTGCATCAGAAAATGAAAATTTGATAGTTACTTGTATCTATTCAAATAATGACAAGTTTCATTGACTTACTTTATAAAAACAAACTACCATTTAGATTGCTTTGCTTTAATGAGCTTTATAAGGAATTTAAAATGAGCTCAGAGTATGAGAAAATGTTTTATTTTGGTGCAGTGTTGAAGCAAGCATTGGCATTTCCTTGTGCTTCACATATACGGCTTCCTCCCTTGAAGCATTCAGCTAGTAATCTGCATTTCAGTATTTTTAATTCCATTACAAGTAAACAGAACTCCTCTTTATAAGAAAGAAAATTTGTAGCTTGCAAAGACAGTTATGGAAGATTACATAGTTGTTAAAAAATAAAAGCAAAAACCATCAGGCATATTTTTCACGTGACTTTCACATACAAACTTGAATACTGGACTATATTTTTGGAGAAGGTGATTCCTATGTGAGTAGAAATCTGCTCAAGAAGTGAGTACCCTACAATAGAATGCAATTTTCTTTTATAATTATATATACATAGTGATATGGATGATCTTGGAATGCCTACATCTTTTTTTAGAAAGCTTACTTGGACACACTCAGATAAACCCCTGAAACCAGTATGCCATAGTGAAAACCCCACCTTCTTGTGTCCTTTCAGTACTTTAGCTACCAGGTGCTTTCCAGCACTTAGGTAGAGCACGGGGGGAGCACCAGAGGCCCCGAATTCCCTTTGGCCACCAGCAGGAAGGCTGGGAGCTGCCTGCCCACTGCTGCCAGCACTGCCCAGGGGGCATTTGGGCTGAGGGAGCCTCCCTGGATGTTCCCTTTGCTTTGAGGTTTGATATGCTCTGCTATTGCGCTCTGCTCAATTACAACACTGAGCACACACCATCCTTTCCCAGTGCTAAGAGCTGCTGAATTTTTGTGAGCACATCTCAGCTTCAGTCTTCATAGAGTACCAGCCTTTTGGCAGTTCACCACCTCACCCCTTTCATGGCAGTTCACCCTGCAGCATCTGTGGGGTTTGCATGCCTCCACTGCTTTCTCATTTCACACAGTTGTTTGATAATTAAATGCCAAGCTCTACACTCCATGAAGAGCCAGGCCCTGTCTTGACACGAGGAAACATCCTCTGGTTCTGTGCACGCAGAGGGCAACATCTGCAGCTCTGACACTCCAGATCTACTCAAAAATGGCTGATATCCTTCCCACTGCTGCCTTCCATCACTGCTGGCTCATGCTGAGCCTTTGCAGTGGCCCACTAAGTTTCCTGTCCCGTCCTGTGGCTGATCAACACCTTTTCCTCAGCCCTTCCCATGAGTAATCTCAGTTCAGATTACTTGCCCAGCAAAATTGCTTCATTCTCACCTTCTACCTCTTTACACCTTTAGATTTAAATTCTTTTCTTGTATGTCTGAAGTTCCCCTTGATAAAATGCACCCGGCAGTGTAAGCAGTAAAATGAGCAGCTCCCAATTAAGCGACTACAGGGATAAATGGTTATACTTTTAATTACTTTTTTTTTAAAGTAGCTATTTCCTCATCCTCAGCAAACAGTTTCCAAAGGGAATGCTCCAAAAGGCCTAGATATGGCTTTGCTTAGAGTGGGACATAGCTTAGAGGACAACAAAATGAAGGAGTGAATTCTGTGTATTGGTCTACAAAAATTTTTTTAAACAACTGGGACCTGTGTTCAGGTGCATGAGAAAATAATCCAAACCCGCAAAAATATAAAAAATAGAAACCTGTTATGCAACATAACTCTCAAGTGCCTGGATTCACTGGAGCAATGAGGACTGAAACTGACCCCCACCCTGGATGAGGGATGTAATGAAAGATCTTACAAAACAAGCTTAAAACAAAGCATGTTTACAATAGTCATGAGTGTAATAAGCAATAACCACAAACTACATAATATTCCAGCTCTTTGAGGTCTTTCTATTTTAATTCTGTGCAATTTCATTAACCCCCTTGCAAGGAGATGTGCTTGAAGGAACTCTATAATATAGGTCACTTTTAGTAGACATTTATATTCCGTTGTTAATTGGCGAAGCAAGGAGGAATGAAATAGCCTGAGAAGTATCCTACAGGGAATAGCTTGCATTGGCAAACAAAATGAGCGAGTAATCTTGCAGATCTGTTTCATTTTCTAAAATCCTGCTACAGCACCACATTTCCAAGTATGAGCGTGAAATGCAAAAAATTAGGATTAGTACAAACGGTTTTGTGTTGTGCCAACAGTTAAGTGATGAGCAGGGCAAGGGAACCAAACCCCCATTTCTTCTGTGCACCAAGCCAACAGCCAGAGATGGCAAACACGGGGTAAGAACATCAACCCCAAAAATGCTGTGGCAACCATGTGAAGCCAGAATAGAACTCTTGGTTTCGTGGTGATGGAGGGAAACTTGGTTGGACTACATTTCCCATCATGCACAGTGTAGAGATATGATTGACAGTTTAGTAACTTCATTTTCATAAAAACAGACTTGTCACTCGGCTACAAAAAAAAAAAAATACTGTGTGAAATTGCTTGGTGTTATTTAAAAGGACACAAACTAAATGATTGTTTATCAGTATACAAAATACTGACTGAAATTTTCCCACAGGAGTAGCAGCCTGAATAGTATTAACAGTGCTTTAAACTGTAATGAATTCCCAGTCTAATTCACTATGAGTTTTCAATTTATACCACATTTAGAGTACTCCAGGTTCAAGTAATCACTGCAGTAATTAGCTTACTTCCAGTCCTCCAAAATAAACCCACTAATTTTTGCAATCAGCCTTCATTTGGTTAATCACCAGTTTAATTGATTTAATTAGTTTGATCTGCAAAATTAGTCAAGTGTAAATACTGTTTTGTAAACAGAGTTTAGCTCCAAGCTGTAATATAGGGAATTCTAATTCAAAGCTAGAGTTAATAATAAAAACCAACACACACATGATTTTTGTTGCAGTATCCAGCAGTTTTAAGTCTGCAAGACACAAATTTGCACTTTTAACAGATAATGTGATTTTATATTAGTGAAAAAACTGAGGACATTGTCTCTTGGAATTTTATTCCTGACTAATGGTTTTTACACTGTGACAACTGACACTGGAACAGAGTTTTTTACTTTCTTTAGGTTAAGAGCAGAGTTTTTCCTTTTTAACTTTGTTTTTGGTTTCAAGAGGTAATAAAAGGCATTTATTAATAAGCTAAACCAGGAAAAGGAAAGATTTTATATAAGGAGAACTGCACTTACTCCTAAACAAACATTATTTGCAAACTTTTAAAAAGAAACAAGAGTAAAAGAAGCAAGCCAAGTTGCAACACTGGGCAGAAACATACCAGGCAGTGGAAAGGTCTAAACAAAAATAATGCCCTAAAATTAGAAGTTGAAGAAAATCTGAAATAGCTCTGGAATCAAAGATTTGCCATTCTAGCCCGGCTCCATCAGTTGCTGATAACGACCATCCTAAAAAGACAGTTGATCCTCTGAAAAACACTGTGTACTTCCTGACAGATACCAAAATACACCAGGTACACATTAAGCTCTTTAAAGTGACCCCAGAATATGCAGAGCATTTGCTCAAACCAAGGTAAGATGCTCAGGACAGGCAGGCTGGCACATCTCGAGGAGGTGACAAACACTGGCACACAGCACAGGGTGTCACTGGCACACACAGCCCAGCCTTCCACCCACGGCCATGCAGAGAAAGGGAGCGACCAGGAAAGCTTTCTTTCCAAGGAATACAAGGTAGGAATAGCACAAGTCTGGGATGCAGACAAGGGATCTGTTCTTAGCTCTGCTGGACTGCCTTTGGCATCATGGTCCTTTAGATTTCCTGAGTCTCAGTTCAAACAGGAGATGTGGATAGTGTTCATTCCTAACGCAAAAAAGATTGCATCAATCCAGTACTAAAAAGGGGAAAATCAAAACTCCTTCTGTTGAAAAACCAGAGTCTATCAACAGAACATCAAAAAGTTCTCAGATTATTTTTCCCTATTAAAAAGTATTTATATTTCAGTTTGTTTTAAATTAATTTTCTATTCCATTTTAGTTTATTTAAAGATTTTCCATTTTTTTTTGTACCAAGCTACCAAGCTTTACCACATCTCTCACCTCAGTCTTGTCCCTAAACATGTAAGTATGTATACATCATCTTTTCCTCCCATTTCTCCCAATGCCTTTTTCCAGCTGAAGCCTTTCAAAATATTTAGAAATTAAAGAAATTTAACTACTGTCCTCAAACACTTCAGAATTTTCTTCACTGTCTGAAAAACTAATCTCCTGACAGCAGTGCATTTTCCTAACTGCAGAGATATTACACTTTCAAAGAAAAAAGAAAGAAGGGAAAAGGGAAAAAACCTACCAAAAAATCCAGCTACCATTTTTTTCTCTGTCTGAAATGGAACACACCAGAGAAGAGATATATTTAAGGAAAAAAAAATTCAACAGTGTAAAAAAGTTCATTGTGATTTTGATTTCTCTCTCACAAAATGCCTCCAACTTCACATCAAATATTTTCTTGAAAGTATTTAATTTTTTGTTTCTTTGATTAGCCACTCGGGTTAAAAAAACCCAGCAACAACAAATCCAGAGTAACTCATTGGAGCCCTTCAAACTTTAGACAAGCATTGATACAGTCCTGGCCAGGAGCAGAAGGCTGCCAAGAAAGCTGCAGGGCTTGCACCCAGCTCCGTGCCAGACTTCATTCCACCCACGGCATGACTGCTCAGCCACATCCCACCATGGAAAGACACTGAAAACTCACAAGGTCTAAACAAGAAGGAACTGCAACATCTGCACCGGTTCTTTCCTATAAATCACTTTAAAGCTTGTTTTTCCATCTCTTATGATGCGTTAACTTGTGCATTTGCAAAACCAACTGTGAATTCTGTTTTGTACATGCAGTGTAGTTACCATATAGGCGGATTTGGGGGATTCACATAAACCAAGTCCCAGATGTTTTTGTCCTCATGATTTGCATTGATCTCTTTATTTGTCAGCTCTAATTATCAATCAAATAGACTGATTTAAGTCAACCACTCTGCAGAAGACCTGTTCAGGCACATGATCAAAAGCAGAGCCATGGTACAAAGTCTGAAGAGGTTCCCAATGCTCTTCAGTGACAACTCTGTACATGGAAGATACAACCCTGCCCCAGTCCCCTCTCCTGAGCAAACACAGCCTGTGTAAGTCCCTCAGTCTCTCTGCAGGACTTTCGTGTGAGTAAGTAACGTTTGCTGCATGGAAACAAAACCTCTAATCACCAAGCCGTTGAAGAACAGCACCCTGTGGAACAGATTATAATATTTTAGCATGTTCATTTCATTTGGTGTTTCCACAAGTGCTCCTTTAACAATGATACAAACTGCACATTGGGTACTCATTACACCACACTGCAGAGAGCAGGGATCTTGTAAATATGCATTAAACTAGGGTTACATTTTCCTTCCCTCATACCGTGTCTGAGCTGAGGCACAAACTCGTGTCCTTGAGAGCAGGAGTTTGGGCAGATTCCTGGCACGCTGCCACTGTCACTGAAATATGTCCTTTTTGCAGATGTTTCTTATACTGTTGGGAACAAATTGCTCATCTGCATACACAGAAACATACCTGGATAGACATAAAGTACTATGAAGAAAAAAATTTATGTCTATATATTCAGTGAAAAATGGGTTTAAACAAACTCAGTTTGGAGAGTGCTAAGTGTGGACAGATCCCATTTTCTTAAACACAAGTCAGATATAAAATCCACATAAATTTCACAAGTGGGTGTAGAAATGTGCATCACTGAGCTTAACCAAATGCAAAGCAGAATTGAAGCTTATTAGCTTTGTTAGCATATATAAGCTACATATTAATTAGTTTTACAAATAAACTACAATTTGTTCCTTTGCATCCTGTTGACAGATCTGTCATATGACTGAACACTAGGAAAACTCCCGAGTTTCTGCAGCCAATTCCTGCTGAAGCTACAGGACATTTGCTTTTTTTGAGAAGTGACAGGTGTCCCCAGATTGCTCATATATGGAAAGACCTGTTTGCTCAATGAGCTGGACAAGAACTTCAGAGTGCACAAATTCTGACAGCAAACAGCCCTGCAGGTAGGACAGCTTATTAGCTCATGAGATATTTTAAAAGGTTTTAGCTTTTACACACCTATAATAAGAACACTTCTGAAATTTTAGAGAATGAGAATCTATTTGGTTTCAGAGCTCTACAATCACCAGAGCTGGCTCTCTGCGTTGGTATTTTGGGAGGATCTCCATCTCCACAGTTCTGTCAAAGTTGCCAGAATATATGAGAAGAGGTTTAGACCAGATTCCTGCTCTTAGTTTTATGCTTTTTATGGGAAGATCCTGCATATGCCTGGAGTGCAGTGGATGTTTGATATGTAGCCCAGAATACACCCTGCAGAGTGTGCAAAGCTCTGTCATCAATAGTCTTTAAAAATTCAGTTCAGAAGAACAAACTTATTATTAACTTAATAACAGGTATTACGTAGAGACAAAGTTGTTGCTTTAGTAGTTAGAAATCCTAAAAACCTTTGTCATTGAATTTTATTGCTGAACTTAGACTCCAAAATCCTGTATACCCTGACCACATTGACCATATTTTAACTAAACTGCAGTTCACTGTATTTTATTTGTATAGCAAGCCCTTTTAACTTTGCTCTCACAGGAACAAGGAATAAAGGAGTTGAAATACATTCTGTATTCTTATTTACATATGTTATTCATGTTTTGCAGCAACTGATGGATTTTCTAATTTGTAAGATTTCTTAGGCAATCAAGAGTAACTGTGAAACAACAATGAATGGATAATGAGCACACTTGCTATCTTTGATTTAATGCATTTGACCAGGGTGAACCTATTTGTGTTCGTTTCCTTCAACCATATGTTAGTAAAGTTTCATTAAAATGAAAAAGGGTCATACATATTCCTGCAAAGCATCCTGTATGTTCTTCAGCAGCTTTCAGGCCAGTTAATTTCCTGTTTTGAAGGAGCAAACAAACTTCAACAGAAGCTTTAAAACTTATTTAGTTTTAGTATTCACATCAACTTATGTTACTGGTCGTGAAAGCTGAGAACTGATTAAGACTGGTCCATAAATATAACCCTTTAAGAGGAAAAACAGAGCTACACATAGTAAGTCATTCTTGTTAGTCACAACAAAGATTCCTCCTCACCACTCCAGTATTGGTTACTCTTTTCCTCCCTTTCCTTATGGTCTGTGGCTCGCAACTAGAGGAAATGAGAACGCACTGCAGAAAGCATACAGCATTACAGATCACATTTATAAAGGAGTAAAAACCAGTTACTTTATAATCATTCTGGGAGCTCTCAGAGTTTCTGGCAGTGCCAACAGATTTTAGGTGACCCGGCACAACATGGTTCCATACAATTGCTTAATGAACACCCAGGCATAGGCTCAGTCTCAGATACACACCTGAGTTTCAGACTTAACTCCAAAATGAAGTTACTCACTTTCTGCCTCCAATCAAGGCCTCAAAGTCCTCACAAAAGAAATCTCTCCTTGGCTATGAGGACTGTATCCATACAAATATTCCCTTCTAGATGTTAACCACTTCCTCCTGAGCCGAGTGCATTTTCCTCCGGGCCCACACCTTTCCTCCGTGTCAGAGAGATGCTGTGTCCAGAGGGGCTGGAGCAGCACTTGGCTCCAGGCTGCCTCCAGACCCACACCTGCCCTGCAAACCCGGGCAGTCTCCCACAAACTGATTACACATTAGTACAATCTCCCTTCTCTCCTCTTATCACCATCTCTAAACGAAGACTGTTCCAAGTCATTGTGCTGTTTAAGTGGATGACTTCAGGGTAGAGGAAAGTTTTTTTAAAAAATTAAAATGGGTGGGAAGAATAGAGGAAAAAGACTTTTATAAACCTCTTGGAATTTGTTTTGAATGCTAATTAAGACCACCTTACACTTCTGAATGTCTGTGAGTTCACACCCCCACAGCAATTTTCACAAATGCTGACAATTACTTGCAAAGGCATTCAGCAGTCCCTTGAGTACCCTGTTCATCAGGTGCTAGTCCTTATCTTTGAGACACCAACAACACAGCAGGAACCTGCACAGACCTTTCCCATGGCATTTGAACAGGTTTTTAAACCAGAGAATATCACCTCAGTTTTTATAATCTAAAATATCCCTATAGTCATGCCTTATTGTCCTGATTTATTCTTCTAAATCATACATCATCTTCTGAGGATCTATTTCTGCAGCTATAGGATTGTTAATTTGCAGTGCAGCACGTGGCTATATCGGGCAATGTAACAGCCAAAATGAACAAAGAAATGCTTCTGAGGATGCTAGGTGATACTTTGTATTTCAGACTTCAGCAGGAACACATTGTTTTTAATGATTAATCTCTTCCCGAGCCTCTCCCCTCAGGACTTTTTAATAAGTAGGCGATATCACATGACTGTCATCATCTTCAAATGGAAGTCATTATGCTGAGACCAATAAGCCACAAGGAGCAAATACGGATATTTTTAAGATTATTAATGGAATCGAGGCCTGAAAATTGCAAGAGTCAGACAGACACTTGTAGGAATAATGTAATCCCAATTAACAGCAACAGGTTTATGTAACTATACCTGAAGATAGCAAATGTCACTCATGAAGGAAAGCGTTGTCAGAATAAATTTTTCAGAAGTAATCTGAATAAATTAAGATGAAAAGCTGCCTGGAGGTTAGCACTTCGCCCATTCCCCCAACTTCTGTCTGCACCATCCAGTGCAAGTCAGCTGAGCAGAGACAGCGTTAATAAGATCTCTTCATGCAGTTCTGTGCTTTCATATGATGCCTGTGGCTGTATTCTACCAGTCTTAAGAAATTATGTTTTCAGAAGCCCCCTGCACACACACACTTAAAAGTTCCCTTATTCCCCTTATAAGAACACTAAAATCTAACCACTTAATGTGACCAATGGATCACAAGGAGGCTAAAATGCATACATAATTACTCCAGAACCAGAGTGAAGGGATTAACCCACAAGAAAAACTGTAACAAACTCCATTACAGTCTATACATTGGGACTCTGTATCATTTTAAAAACAATGCTGCAGATATGAAGCAATTGTCATACCTGGAGAGTTGTCAACTTCACTCTATTTTCAATGAACAACAGTGGCACATGCTTTGGATTTCAGAGCTTCACAACAGCCTGAAGTTCATGGCTGTAAATAAGTGCCAAAGTGGGATTTGAGGAAAGCAATTGAGACTCTAATTACTAGTGAAACCCAAGGGGTTTTAGTGCACTTAGGAACCCAATGCCTTTCTTGAAGCATATCAACATTCGAAGGCATAGCCACACCTCTAAGTCCGAGTTGAAAACTCAGATTTGCAGAACACTGATCTGTTTTCAGAAGGAACAGCCTGATCTTCCATACACTATAAATAACGTGTGTATGCATCTGTGTGTACACGCACAAACACACACGCACAGGACATTGGCTACACATGACAGAGGCTGCAAAGACATTTCATAGAACTTGACCTTCCCCACCAGTCCCTCATCTTCCTGCAACAGAGACCCAGGATAATCTGGCAGACGCTCTCACTCACTTGCCCCAAGATCTGCAGCTTTAGGTCCCTGCAAGCCCTGCTGAGGTGTGTGTAGGCACAGATAGAAAATTCTATCAGCCCAGATACAAGAAGTGCCATTGATTGAACACAAATCTCTGCTGACAACCGTGCTCCATTTTTATAGTCCCTTGGCTGGGTGGTTCTCATGCTCCTGCTGCTGCCTAACCTTCAGGAGCCTTTCTGGTCACTGAAGTCTTCCCAGTCTCTGGAAAGACTTTTTCCCATTCTAAGCTATAGCTTCTTAATCTCGCCAGTGAAGCAGCTATGTCAAATAAATACGTTTTACAAACAGTGGTGTTCATTTAATGCTGAGGTACCACAACCACTCCAAACGCTAAACTCCAGTCAACCTTTATAATGCCTTTTCCTTTTTTTTCTTGGCAGCATTGCACATCCTTGTGTAGTTACTGTGAATATTCAAATACTGTAATTGGAAATGATTTACTTTGTTTTGAATTAACTAAAATTCCATTGTTAAGCACAAATACTGCTTCACTAAATCATCAAGCTTTTAATAGGTCCACATGAGCAGGTTACTGAGCGTGTTAGGATTTATAATGCTCCTGGGGAGCTGACCACTGTATTATGCTTCCTGCTGCTAGGTAATATGCATGACACATTTCTGGACACTAATTCATTTATTTAATAGTAACAGTATGCAAAAACAGAGTTCAAAATGAGGCTGACAAAGAAGGTATAAAAGTTTTATTAATCCATAGCTAATCAAAGGCCAGAGGAAAGCATATAATGGTGGCATTTACAGACCATATCGAATGTGAATAAATTAAATTTTTGTTTCCTAAAATCTTACTAATAGGATGTATTCAGCTTGAAACATTTATACTTTTAATTACAGTGGCAGCCAATTTAGAGTAGGTATCTGGTTGTACTGCACTTAAAACTTTGCACCAAGGATCTCCACAAATCCCCTCATCAGCTATTCTTTGAATACAATTTGTTACTGTGTGCACTGTGTCCATGCTCAGAAATAGTAACATTATTTACTTTCTCATTTAATTATACAGTGACAGATTACTTATAGGGGCAAAGGTCACTGAGGGAAAGTATTGTCTTCATGTGAGAGAAATCCCCCTGAAAGGCTCAGCCTCATGTATACACAGTATAACTTAGGAGATCTGTCCTTCAAATGTTTGTAGACAGGAATAAATCGATAGAACTACTCATAAGGAAACAATCATTGCTCCAGGCAAAAGTTTTCATAGGATTATAACCTCATTTCCAACAAGTTGTCAAACATTCAAATTACACTGCAGATTTTATTTGAAAAAAAATCTAATAGTCAGTTACTAATAAACATACATAATAGATGACTCAGAAATATAAAAATAAAAAGGAAAATTAATAGAAAAGTGAGATCATACTAATTTGATCTGTCTTCTGAAATATCCTAAAAATTTTAATTACTTTGATCCAGACCTTTCAGAAAGCAATCCAGGGAGACGATGCTCTGATTTAGAAATGAGGAGAAACACAATAATCTCATAATATGCTTCCATCCACCTTTTCCTTCCTCTGTCCTACTTTGAAACTTCTGCTTATTGTCTGGTTTGACTCTTCAAGAGGCCTCTCTCATTCTAAGTGCATAGGGCACCTCATACAGAAAGCCCTGATACTACTTCGTGATTTCACCAGATTTCAATAACAATGTTCATTATCTTGCTGTAGAAAACTCAAACAAAAATATTCTTACATCAGCATAAAATACTGCACCCAGTGGAAAGGACACAAGGCAGTCTGGGTCATGAGAGCTCTGCATCAGCAGGGCTGCTGGCTAAGCAGGGGCCTGAAATACTCAAAGAAAATGGTGGTTTGCTATATGCACACACACACATGTATATGTTTATACATATATATATGTGTGTATATAAGGTAGTGTACTGAGAAACAGAGGCAGCACTCAGCTTGCACACACCTGCTGGCTGCACTTTCTTCTGTCTCTGCTATTTGCAACCAAGACAGGCAAATGTGGGGCATCAGCTCTTAGAAGTTCTGAGAGAACCTGAAGGATTGGCAAGAGGAGTCCTCAGGAGTTACGGTGCTCAAGGAAAGGCTTCAGCTCTGTATCAGTGTAATGCATTTTAGAGACCTTGGGTAATTGTGTATCTTTGCATTCTTACCTTGTGGTGACAGGGAGGAAAGATCTGCCATGGGACTATAAATTAATACTTAACAGTGAGTTTTTTGCCTAGTAACACATAAAAAGAATAGAAAAGGTTCTTACCTTGTCTTAACAGCTGAGCAGCTGCTAATGAAGCTGCAGTAACTTTGTTGTGGATCTAGGTGCCAAAGCAGTTGTTCCACACATCTGTTTGTGCGAAGGGAGAGGAAGAAGTGTGAGGGACAATCACAGTTTGCTGGTTTGTCCTTGTTTGTGAGAGCTCCAAACACTACCACACCCCATCTCCTGCAATTTCAAGAGACGGAGTGACAATAAGGTTTGATGGGTTTCCTCTGCTGAAACAAAATCCAAACTGAAGTCAGTTTTACAAAGCAAGTTTTTGAACTCTGTGTATTTATCCTCTGAAGACAGGTAAGAACCACCCATACTAGAATTGCAGGAATTTACTAAAAGTCAAAGCATACCCTAAATTGATTTACATGGGAACTGCTGATACACTGGGATACCTCATTTAGTAACCCTTCCACAGTGACAGGTGTAATCTTGCTCCATAAAATCAGGTTAAACTTTTTTCAGTCTGTTTCAGAGGGACAGTAATTCTTTGAAATGGGATACAAGGTTCTCATTTGCACTCTAAGGCTGAATAAAGATCTGATTTTAGCTTTCACATAAGAAAGACTAATTTCATTTGCCAATTAAAATGATTAAATTTAGACTTTATTGTCTAATAAGGATCACCTTGTAAAAATCTTTAGTTTCCTCTTAGGTGAGGTATGCCTGCTGCTAACTGAAGTTCTGCCTTTATTTCTTTTTTGATTTCTTCTTTAAAATAAATTAATCATTATTTGTGCCACCAAATAAGCCCAAGTCCTTTGACAAAAGCTGAAGGCTAGAAGAGGTTATCTTAATTTTAAATTTTGGAGGCAAAGTAAAACTGGATTAAGACAGAAACCAGTGTTCAAATTATAAACACTGTTGACTTGCATTCAAAGCACAGGCTGTGACTGAGCAGCAGCCGTGGCTGCAGGCAGTGCCAGGGAAAGCTCAGCAGAATTCACAATGGATTTGTCCAACATCCACGTGCAACAGCAGTGAACATCTGAGAGCTCAAGTTATCACTGCCTTAAATCCCCAATCATGTTAACATACACTTCATAAACCAACTGGACAAGCAGACAACATGGAAAACCTAAAGGTTAAGTACACATTATTGACCTCAAGGACGCTGTGTTCTCCAGATCATTAAATATGTTGTGCTCTCCTCTTTCAGCCAGTCACACTGAAAAGTGCACTGGGAACATTATTTAATGCTTAGATGTTCTACCTGCATTTGTGTGACACAAAATCAATACCTTTCCCCTAACCTCACTTCTCAGCTATTAGCTGCTGTTTAAACCATGATGATTCCAATCATTTACACGACTGTGTATGTGGCCATTCCTATATTTTAATGACAAATGGACACCAATTGGGAACTCTTATTTCAAACATCAAGCACAGCCTTCTCAACACATGAAATAGGAGCCAGGTGGGAACAAGGCACTTTTTTGTTTATTGTTTTGCAGAGGCCACTCTGCTTTTTAGGTGGTGGGGATCCCACTCCCTGAGGACCATACCGGTGCTGCACACCTCCCAACAGGTGCCCTGTCCCTGCTTACTGCACTCCACCCCTCCACTCTCCTGGAATTCTAAACTTAGGCTGAGGCTTATGCCATAGGATGTTCCTGGCACCCAGGCTAAGGAGTACATAGGGGTAAAACACTAAGAGCAGCCCTCAGGATATTTCGGTAGCTCCTTCTGAGCATTACTTAATGATTAGGACATTTCATTCTCACTGCTTCCACCTTAATCTTGTCCTTAACTCTTGACGGAAGGCTGGGTCTGGAATGTGGCCATGTGCCCAGATCCCCTAGTGCCAAGGGCAACATCCCACCAGCTGTCCTCAGGTTACTTTGGCAGCTCTTTCTCAGGGTCATTCTTACCCATTTCTCGGTTTACTCCTTGAAAGCCTGACTCTAATCCCAGCTCTAAGCCTAGTCTAAGATTTATGCAGTGGTACACACTGAGCTCCCAGGTTAAGGGCTGCTGAAGGTGAGGGCAGTTCCCACTTCATTTTGCCAGTTATTTCTGAGCTCCTCTGTTGCTGTCATCTGTCCCAGTTTTCTGTTTTCTGTTTCCTGGAGCTATTTCCTATGGCTCTTTGGGACCACAACTCCCCCATTCCAGAAGAGAACAGCTCATCTCAAACAACTGTCATCTTCACAGAAACACAAGTAGTGATCAACAGCTGCCAAGTGGGAACCCAGAGCACCTCAGACTGGGTCACATCCTCAGGACAATCACCAACTGTTGTTTTTCCCAAATACTACAAGATGCACATGCTGAAAGGCTTGGGCTTCCTACTGAAATAAGAAGAACTCAGGCACCGTGTCTAATCCAATGATTGGACCTGTAGAGTAACCGTTTATACCATGGGAAACATTAACTGAACACAGAATTATGGCCGCACTTTTCTAGGACAAGTCCAGATAACCAAGGAAATGGCAATATTGGCTTTAGTGAGTTGTTCATTACATCATGCTGTTGGCTGACTGTTGGCCTGGGAAGAATAAGGATGTCCAAGTAAGCTTAACACAGGCTCAGCAAATTACATTTAAATGTCCAATAACCAAATGCAGGGTATTTCAAATCTAGTTCTGCTCTTGTGGGATTAACTGTACTTTCCTTGAGATGTGTCATTTTGGTGTCTTCAGAAGCTCTAAATACTCAGGGAGATTTTCACTGATGTTTTAAATATATGTTGAAACTGCTAATTCCACAAAACCCTTCAGTTTCTATCAGACAGAAAATTGACAACAATAATTTGATGTCAAAAATAGGAGGACATTGAGATTAGCACTGAAACTACCTTGAGTCAGCACCTGGCTCTGGAGATTACCATATGAAATCAAAAGCTCCCCTTGCAACTCTGGTATGAATGGAATTGCCCAAATTCATACTTTCAGATATACACACAGCCGCTCTTGGAAAACTGCACTTCATCTCCTGGTGAAGACAGGGCAGAGGGGGATGAGAAGCAAAGCAAACCTGAACAGTATTCGGCATGTGGGAGGTACACCCACATTTCTGACTCTTGAAAACATCTGCACTGTGAATCATTGTTCAATTACCAGTTCCGTTTCTTCCCTGAAAAGTTATGATTTACTTAATGATTTCTCTGAATAGCAGCAAAGTTGTGTCACACTTTCAGTCCTGATTTCTGTTGTCATTGTCAAATTTCATTTGCTTATAGGTGTTCTTCTGTGCACAGTAGGCAGACCTCAAATAGTGATAGTATAAAACATACCAATAGATTTCAAAGTACAGACCATGTCCTACATCTTGAGGGAAGATCAAGATGATTTAACTTGGACTTTAGAGCATCTGTGGGTTTCAGTAACCCAAGTCTGAGCTGGAGTGAGCTTTTTATTGTAACACTTGGGAAGAACACTAAGGGACACTTTTCTCAGAAGCAGTTTGTGTACAGGCTGCATATCTGAGGCCTCTTAAGGAGTCTGTATGTCAGAGCAACTTTTGTGCAAATCCATGACCATCCATCACCATTAGTGCACCATCAATTTTTCATAAATTTATGAAAAAGCTTCAGTAGAAAAAAGCCATCAAACCTAACCACAAATCCTCTAACCCACAAGCAGAATGCATCCTTTTTCTTTTGTAACCCTCCTGCATGTTGTATATTCACACTTTTCAGTTTTGTCCTTCCATTCACTCTCTCCTCATTTTCTATTTTAATTTCTATGTACTGTATTGATTCCTTGTAATTTTTTGTGGCCATGCTTATTAATCTGCTTTGGAAATTTACTCACACTGCTTATCCACTTTTTCACCATTCACATCTAAATATCTCTTTTCTACATTCTTTCTCTGCTTCTCACAGAAGTCAGGTTTTTTCCCCTTTATTCACTTTGTATTCCAAATTCCCTTTTGCAGTTCTTCCCTCAACCTTTCTCCCATCTGATACCAAACATCATCTTGGAGTTTCATGGGAGTTACAGTTCAGCCGTGTCCTGGTCCAACCACAGGCTACTTTCTGAGCATATGGTCTGGTGTCAGTCACCCCCCACCAACTGCGGGTCCCCATTTCTCAGAGCTCTGTTATGAGCCAGACAAAACAGAGACTCTGCTACACATTGTGGGAGAAAGTCACATCCAGTGAAGCACTGCAAGTGTTGGGGTCACAGTCACAGCACCACCAGCACAGCAAGCCAGTATTTATCACCCTACCCACTTGCAGATTAGATCTGAAATCCCACTGCTGGAAAGAAGGAAAGTATTTTTCTCTTGTCCATGGAAAATGCCAAAATATTAGACAGGTTATGACAAAAATTGCCTTTTCAATAAATTCAACAAATAATCAAATCCAGAGGCTATCAGTGTGCAACATGAGAAGTTGTTTCCATCTCAGGAATACCAGACGATCTAGTAAGTGTCTGTAGGGACTCTTTCTCTTGCTGTAGTTTGTAAGATTCACCAAAAGATGAACCCTAAAAGCCACTGAATAGTGACCTCAGAATGGTTATAAATGGCGCTCAGTGATCCATGGCCATTTCCACAGATATTCTATCAGCATTGACAGCAAGATGATAAATCATTTGATAGGTCTACTCAAAAAGATTGCACTTCAAATGAATTAGAAGTTTATTATTTTATATTAAAGGGTATTCCTTTGCTCAGCTCCAGCTGCAGTGAACCTCTGCTAGGTGTCAGGTATACTTTTATATTTCCAAATGAAAATTGCTTCTTATGGCTACGGACAGATTCCTGTGTTTACTTGGTGGTATCCACTGTATCCAGTGCTCCCAGATACACTGTCCCAGGTCATGTTTTGTTCCACAGAACTGCACAATTGCATTGTTTTGCAACAAATAAATCAATTAGTCTATATCTGTTATTATGTAGCAAAAGCAGTGTCTGTACTTGATCTCCTATGTTTCAGTATCAGATACCAGGAATAACCACCGGAAACATGTTACTGAATACCATTCCCAAATTATGAATATTACACTTTAAATGCACTTAAATACATTAGATAAGTAAAATACAGAAACACTTGTAAAATATTGGTGAGGGCCAAAGACTCAGTTGAGGTGTCAGGTCTGTATACACACAAACAACAGGGGTGTGTCCCTGAAGAATCCCCTCTTTTTATTTTCTAAGGACTGATTACCAGCAGAGCAAGTGCCTCCCTGCAGTTCTGTGGGCGCATTTCTAAGGCTTGTGAGAGCATATCCAGAATCCTGACTTCCTTCTATTTGGTAATGGGTATCACTGGTAACAGAAGCTTCAATCATGAAAATGCCATTTCACTGAATATTTATTTCTCAGGGTAATCATTAACTTTCAGAAGTGCACCATGTCACACTGCCAAGAAAATGCAGCCTTCCCTAAGGGCTTCAGCATCTGAATAGAGACATGACAAAATGACAAAAGACAAAACAGACAGAGGAGGTGAAGTGCAAAATGCAAGTTATAAACACAAGATTTTGAGTTATCTTAAAGGCATTATGTTGGTCTGGTTTTCACATCCATTTCTCTGTATTTCTTCTGTCTAGATAAGCATGGTGTGGAGCTGTGACCTTTGATGTTACTTGAGTCGATCTGTGGACATTATTTTTAAGTACCTAGATACTTGTACACACCTATGTACACGTTTATATACACAAAAGTGCATATAATGATACTACCAGAGAATCTGGTAAATTTTCTTTTTTATGTAGGTTGTTCAATACTTTCAGTTTTAGAGGACATTTGTGACCTCACTTCTGAAAAGTTCTCACACCTCCATTGTGTGTAGAAGGCCTTTGATAAGCAGCCCTGCAGGTGGTGAAGTGCCATTTCTTTGTCTCTTGAAACCCCATTGAGGCCTGGCAGAGAGATGAAGCAGAGCATCACAGTTTCCCCCTTTCTCACTACTGCTAAGAGAGTTTTGGCAGCTTGCCCGAACTCCTGAAACTCCCAGCACAGGCTTCCTATCACCACCAAAGGAGCTGCAGCAGCTGATGCTGCAACTGAATGTAACCCCTGACCCACAAAGCAGAGAGAAAACACCACTCCCGACTCAACACGAGGACTTCTGGCATCTACCACTCCCTTACTTACAGACAAGGGCAGCACCAACCTCAGCTTTTTTGGGGAGAGGGAGGAAGATAAGCAGAGAAACACCTGGTCCCACCAATTCTCTTCCCCAGGCATCCTCACTCTTCCACTTCCACTCATTCCTCTTTGCCACCTCTGCATTCTCTTTTCTCCCTTTTCTGGGCTCAGCTGCCCACAGGAGGAAGGGTTTGCTGTGTCTCAGTCACAGTCTGATAGCGAGGGCACCAAAGGCAGGTGAAAGTTTGTTCAGCCCCATGCCCATTGCACTCTCTGAAAAATGACCAAGATTTCCGAGTTGCTTCCAGATTTATTGTGCAGGAGCTCCAGCTAGGCTGCCAGTTCCAGAAAGCAAAGAAAAATGAAAAGGCCGCCTTGGGGAAGTCAAGCAAAAAGTGATGACAGAGGCAAGAAAATCCAGAGACACAGCACAGCTAGCTGGGCATCCTTGGAGAACACCTCAGCACAGCACCTGCAGGTCAGGTCAGGTGTCCTCAATTCCCTGTTCCTTTGCCATAAACAATTCTGAAACCCCGAGACAGTAATAATAATAAAGTTTCTCCTTCTGTTGTGCTGGCTGGTTCACATGGAATATAAAAGACAACCGCTGTTTTGCTAGTCTGAAAACTCAAGGTGTGCAGATCTAGCCAATAAATTTAAAAGAATTGCTACTGTCCAAATGAATATCAATTTATTTTCACACTATTTTACTTTTTATTGTGGCTTATTTACTTGCATTTTAATTGGGAAATCTTTTAAAGCAGCTTAACTGCAAAGTTAAGCCTGGAAAAGCTGCCTAGACATCTCTAATTCTGCCCCTTGTGGCTATACGCTACAATGTAAAGAAACATGAAAGAACTGCAGAAATCACTACAACTGCATTTCAGTGATGAAGCTTTGATTTCAGTAGATGTAACATTAGTGACAACAAAGCAAAGCAAAAATCCTTTTCTCAACCTAACTGCAAACACACCTTCTGTGCCCACAAACATCTGATCTACTTTGTCAGAGCTGCTTCAATTAGACCTGCAACTTCAGGAGCATCCCTGCTGGCCTACCTGGGGCCGAGTCAGGGCTGAGGAGCAGCACATCCTCAGAACTTGGTGCAGAGGGTCACACTGCTGGGGTACTCACAGCCCCTAGGTGACAGGCCTTTGTCTTTCCTCGTCTCACAAGCAAGATGAGCATCACTCAAGTGTAAGGTTACTGCACACACTTTTATGGTCTGATTTCTGCACTGTAGCAAGCTTTAACTACTGAGGATGAAAACCAGAGTGTAGACTGGTTTTCATCTTATTACAGCCACTGCCTATACAGATACTTAAACTTCTCTTCTTATTTGACTGCATGGACTTAACTTCAGGCACCTTCGTAACAGCCTTTTAGCAAAGACTTTTGTGGTTTTTGAATGGGGGCCTTGGAGAAAAACTATTTTCCCTCATGAATAAAAGTTACAGTTTAATGATATGAAACATTTCTAGGGAAATATCCACAGTATTGCAGCTGGTGCACTGTTAATACTACAAAAGAATAGGAAACAAATATTAATCCATACCTCAACTTCAAAAGGACTTTGAATTGGGCAATTGTCCATAACATTCCATAGAAACACTACCTCATTTATCTTCATACTCCATGAAGTGGCAAGAAATTAAGCAGAAGACTGTGAAACAATTGCACACCTATCATTGAGTGAATGTGGACAAATACCAGGCGATTTTGTGCCCTATATATTCTTATATAAATACCATCAATGACGTTATTTTTGCTCATATACCTTAAAAGCATAGGGACACCAGCTCTGTGAAAGAAGGGTTCACATTAAAGAGGAATCTCACCTCAATTTGTTCCTCATTGAAATCCATCACCTGCTGTCCTTGTAGTACCTCCAATCCACTCGGAGATCTGCTTAACTCCACCTGCCCAGGCAGCATCCTCATCTCTCAGGATAAGGATTATTTCTGCCCAGGGTCTCTGACAGACACCTGCTAAAACACTTGTATGTCTCTCTTCTCTTTCCCTTTTCTTAAAAGAAAGTTCCTCTTTTCTTAATGGCTACTCATGGATATTCCTGACCTTTCAAAGAATCTGCCTTTTTGCTCTTATGGATACAACCAGCCGCCTCTAATCTCTCTCTCATCAGAACCTGGGGCTGCTGCCTGCAGAGGCCAACAGCAAAGCTGATAAGGACTTCTCACGGAGTTCAGAGACACTGGAGACACTGATGCTAATCTGATTGATTAGGAGGTCAGATGCTCTTTCACGTGAACAAGAAAGCACTCAACCTCAGTTTTGAAAGAAAAAGCAACTGTCGATAAAAATGCACCAGGAAAGCTCTGGATGAAAAACACTCCCAAAAGCAATAGTACTAGCAGAAAATGTTATTATCCAGATATTGCCTTCCTGAGGCATCCTTCCCTTTCTGGGCAAATTCCATAGAAGTCTAAGCTCAGCAAGGTCACTGAAATGTTTTGCCTGGCTCCTGTAAGAGGGTCAGTGAAGCAATAACTATTCCACAGTGCTAGATTGAAATATGTGCCTGCAACACCACACCTGGATGATTCAGAGACCTGCAATGCATGAACCCCCACAAAGATCCATCCTTAAGCACAACCTCTAAATTGTAATTTTATACCAGCCTCTTTTCCACCTGTTTTCTCTTTGCACTGAAATTCCTCCCCCTCAACTGTGAGCAGTGAATCTTCCTTTAGAACATGGCAATATTTATTGACTGTATTCTTTGTTCACATCTGTCAGACATGGGAAGTCACCACTGCTTTACAAGACTATCAGTTTTAAGTAATGCCATTCATCACAAAACGGAATAGTGTGAGCAACATTTCCTCAACTGCAATGAATTATACAAGGGTCAGCAAGCCGGAGTCGCGGTTGGCAACACAAACATTGGCCTCAGGTAGCAAACCCATCTTTGCAGCTGTTCTCATCCATATGGGTTCAATGAACTGCAGAGAGTACAGGCCTTTGCTTATTGAGAGTATCTGCTGGAACTATTTCATCTAACCAGCATCATAAAACAACTCTGAAGTAAGGTGAATGCTATTCATCTAAAGCTTGTCTGGTAGCCAACTGCTGACAGAGGGGGAAATAGAGGTGGCAAAGAAGCAGATATGGTTGGGAAATGCAGGTGCTCCTGGGTTTCATAACTCAGAGACTAAAACCAGGAGAAGTGGAAACAATGCACATGTAGTTCACAGGCATGTTGTCCCCCAACAGTGCCAAACTTCCTGAGCAGCAGTTTCCAGGATCCCTCAGTGCCTTTCCTCACCAGCATAATGCCCTTTTAATGGACATGCTGTCAAGCAGATTTGTTCAGCAGCCACACAATTAGCACTATTTTTGCTCTGAAACAGAAGATTTTATCTATAAACATGGTTTTGCAAGTAAGATTATTCTGTGATTAAATACAGACATTTTACCAGAAGCCTCATCACTTTTACACAGCACACACAAGGCACGAGTTCTCTCTGCCTTCTGATTTACCCCAGCATTCACTAAGATTTTACTTCTAATAATAGGTCTGCAATAAGTTCATTTTTCTAGAAGACACTGTTAAACACCACATGGCTTTCCTCAGCCTTGTTTTCCTCTTCACTTTCATCAGTATAATTATATTCTTAGTAGTTTTCTCTCTATATATTTAGAGAAAAATATATTTAAAATAGTGATTGTGCAAACACTTGTCCAAGAATGTCAGAAGTCCTTATTGAATTGATAACTGTTAATTGCAAAAATACTACAAAAGTGTCTCAAACCTAAAAAGCAGCAGATTCAAAAGATAAGCCTTTAACAGAAATTGCATATATGAGAAGCCTAAAGATGCTTCAATTTTCTTTCCTTAATGACATTCAACCTAACAAAATTAATTACAAGTTAAGCATTCTCAAGAAAAGAAGAAAATCTTGTAATAGAAATAACAAAGCTTTAAATGTCTGTTACTAACAGCAATAATTTTCGAGTAACATCATTGACCCAGTTTGCTTAGCTGACAATCTGTAGCATTTTAAACTGTTCACTCAAAAAACAGGATCTTTGAGAGATACTGTCTTTCCAGGTTAGGATTAGGCTGAGAGAGCCAGACAAGTATCCCATTTAAGCAATAACAGCCCCATAAATTGTCTTGTTATTAGATAAAATAAGCAAATCCCCTCAAATATGGATCCAGTGTACTGATGGGTTGTAACAGTGAAATGATGACATTAAAGGATGGCTTCATGACCATATGTATATAAAATTTCATTCTTTTAGATGTTTCCTGGGATGAATTAAATTATGTAAATATATGTTAACAATAATTCATAATATTTTAATAAAACCTTTTTCTTTCTCTTGGCTTCTTAGAAGTGCAGTCCCAGGTGTCCTTAGGGTGGTGCGTGTTTTGTTTTTACACTTTAAGGACACACAAGGTTATACACTTCATAAGCAAGGAAGCACAACTATTGATATATAATGCAGATAATGATGCTGGGCATCCTTTGTCTCGTATCATTCCCAGTTTTTGCTGGGAGCACTGTTCATCAACAAAGTGACTTGGTATCAAGAAGGGGATTCACATTTTTCAAGTTTCCTGCCAGCTAGCTATTCTGGGAAAGAAAAAAGTGTTTTGATTTTCTTTTTTTTCCCCTCTAGTGGAAGATTAAACAGTGAAGGTGTCTTTACCGCTGACAGATTTTGTATTAGTAAATGCAACCAAATCTACCTAAGACTCATGCCTCAAGTGAACTTACTCACTGAAAAGTACATCCCCAGAGACACTACTCTCCACATGGTCCCTCTGCCTGTTCAGGCTGTGAAAGTTCATCGAGTTTAAGGTGACCCTTTCTTGAAAATAAAAAATAATAATTAAAAAAAAAAAAAAGTTGTAACGAAGTAGCTTCACAGGAGCTGCATAAGAGATTTTTCAGTGCTGCCAGTTTCATCATCACCGGGATTCTGGCACAGGTGGGAGTCAATCCTGAGTCTTGGAATGCAAAAACTTTCCCCACAGCAAAGCAGCTCGAAGAAACCCGTGTGTGACGCAACACTCTGGTTTTCAGGCTGAGCAGAGCAGCCTCTGGAGCTTTTGGGCTCTTCCCCCAGTGCTGAACACATGCCATGAGTTCCCTTGCTCTCCGATGTCACAGATAGCTCAAGGTCGCACCTTGAGATCAGATTTCCTTTGGGTATTCTCCCTACACCCTGGCTCACGCCCTGTGCCGTGTGCAGAGCTGATTGGTCACTCTGCCCTTGCTCTGGTGTCCCTAATGGTGTCTCCAAGAGGTAGTGAGAGGGACGGAACAAGACATTAGGACAGAAAGAGAAATATCTGTGGTCACAAAAGTTAAGAACATGAACACCAATGTACAGGATCACACTACACATCACTTCCAGTTCCTTGTTTTCACAGCCCATGATCAGAAGCAGATAATTAAAATTCAATCTTTGACAGGTTCTGTCCAATCATCTGAATTTAGAGTTATAGACCAAGCATCATAAGTAGCCTACATTTTCAGTTTTCCTTTGATCTCACTCATTGCTTTATTAGAACTCCACAGGAAATATCTGGAAATTATTTTTGTATTTGGGTCCATATCTGCTCTTTGGGAAGGGGGAATACACAAATTTGACTTTTTCCCCCTCCTTTAAACAGTGTTGATACTGAAGGACTTGTGTACTGGTAATGCTTTCAGTTTCAGAGGGTGCTGACATTACTGAACACTCCTATTTCATTCTTTCTTCACTTTCTATTAAGAAATGTCTCAAAACAGCAACATCTGCAGTAACCATTAAAAAAAAAAGCCCAAAACAGATCAGCAAATGTCTAAATATGCTTTATTTTTTTGTTTGCATCTTGTAAAGACTTGTTTATTACAGCTGTTACATACATAACATTTGCTTACAAAATTCCCATAACTGAATGTTCAATTGCTGTATTCAAGGGCACGCATGTTCCTGTGGAATCTGCACAGCAGGATCAGGGTCTAGATCAGCAGCACATTCGTTGAAACACACCCAGAGCATGAAACATGCACACAGGACCTCGAGCCGCGCTCTGTGCCACAAATTTCCAGGCCATTTGAGGCTGGCTTTGTGTGAGGGGCTCTCATTGAAGGCAGGAGTGCTGCACGTAGCACTGCTGGCAGAACTGGCCCCGAGCATAAATGTCCCCTTGAAATATGCCCTGAAGTTGAACTCCAGGCTCCACAGGACAAATAGTCAGGGATTTAATCCCAGAGCCAAGCATCTTTTTCCTCCCTGCAACTGCCTTGTCCCCAGGCTCCTTTCAATAAAGGGGTAGCAATCAGCAGAGCTGTCTGCTGCCACGGTGTTTGGGAGCATTGAGCACAACCAAGCCATTCTCCTGCCAGTGCAAAACCTCCACACAAACCCAGCCACACAGCACCCAGGGAGTGTCACTGGATCCTGAATGGGACCAGACACACACCAAGTCTGACTACACGCACAAATATTGATGGGCCTAAAAGCAGCATTAGGGCAGAAAGTTTCATTGCTTAAAGCCCACAGGATCAGCTTGAATTAGAAAATAATATAATTTTTCTCATGTTTTCAAACTCTTTGGACCACTTGACGCTGGACTGGTTTAGAGGAACTGGCTCTTCCTCAACATGGCAACTTTCCAAAGCTTCTATAAATGGAGAAATATTATTTTCTAAGTGTTGATACACTAATGTGCTGAGTATTGAAATATAAAAAGAACACATCATTTACAGGGGAATTATTGTGGGACTAAAATCTGAGCTATGTTTTCTACTGATACCACAGATTCCAATTAAGTTACAACCTTCACCTACAAATCTTGTCCTTCCACAGTTCTCAAATTGTCACAGTTGCAGCCAAACTTCTGTTTCTCACTGTATTTTTATTACTTTTCTTTTACTGCAGAAAAAAGGAAATGCCTAAACAATGTGAAAATGCACAAAAGACATTTAAAAACTTAACTCCATTTAGGATGATGTTTACCAAATGTTTTCATCTCTGTGATTAAATTTAAGCATGTGTTTGCCAGTCATTGAACAGAGGAACTGGATAAGGTCAATTCCTTTAGTGTCTTAGGATTCAAATAAAGTCTTTAACAGCTTTACATTACTTTTGAACTCTTGACTCCTTAGAGCAAAGTTAACTTCTGTCAGAGGATGATGGTGGCCCCAGCTCCAGGCCCTTTGCTGGATGAAGCAGCCATGTGCTGAAGAAAGGCCTCAGTGCTTCCCAGGTAAGAGGAAGAGGAACAGAAGGTGGATGGTTGGCGTGAAGGGCTGGAAGAGAAGGATACACAGCTTTTCCTGTGCCATGAAATCAACACTAAACATCCCAGTCTAGAAAATGGCATGGAAAGACTACAGACTCTTCAGCCTACTCAGCTAATTGATTCCTGCTGTGCAGAGCCCTTGGGATTGAACTGGGGATACAGAGAAGATTGAAGAATCAAGGATTCTGGCCATTGAACAACTCAATGGCCACAGAGCTTTGCATAGAACAATCTCCAAATGACTGGTTCCACACCCGCAAATGAATAATCACCTGACCATAGAGAAAACACACTTGATTAACATAATTCCCTAACATCAAACCAGACATGATTAAGACAATTAATTTTAGTGTTGCTAAATGTTAATACATCCCAAGGTCCCTTCTTCTTTGCTTGTTTATTCTGTCCTCCTTTCTTTTGCTAGAGGTTCTCATGATAAAGCACTTTTCTCTCTAATAAGGTCTCTCTTTAGAATAGCATACTTAAATTATTTAAATACTCATCTGGTAAACAACACAGTATTTTTAGCAATAAAGTAAAAATCATGTTGCTTTCTGAACTAATCACAAGGGAAATGTTGGATTATACAAACTGGTTTATTTCTAAGTCGATAGAAGGTGTGCTCAAGGAACTCTGAGCATCAGGACATTATGATTAAAACCAAACTGTTAAATTTCTAATTCTACGGAAAAAGAAATGCCTGCGAAAGCCCCCTTCAGTAACTGTTACACACACACAAATGTGATGAGAAACACAGAAAGCTCTTGCCAAAAATAACACTGTACCTTAAGCATCTGTATAATATTCCTTTCCATTCTCAGGATAAAGAAAGAAAAAAGCCTAACCCTTTACAAAAGTGGCCAAGAATCATTCTCATTTTTACCAGTGTTAACAAGGCAAAAACTGCCACTGTTCTGCTGCCATTGTACCTCACTCACCTGTGGAGTGGGATGCACCTCTAGAGGTTCCTGGGATGCCACAGGGTAGCACACTATGGAGCGGATGGTGAAGGAGCATCCCACCCACAAACACCAGCGCAACACACGTAACACTGTCATTATAAGGAAAAGGGGAAGACAGAAAATAATCTGCCTGTGCATAAATCCTTGCCAGGACTTTGCTCGTGAATTATTAAGATCCCATGTTGCAGCAGTGACCCTGCTGCAGTTCTGTGATCCCTGAGCTGGATGATGTCGTTCTCCAAGTGAGATCTCGAGTCAGTATCAAAGCTGAGGAGCACCGAGGCTTCCCTGCTCTGTTCCTGTGGCATCCAGTGCTGTCTGCCTGCTTCCCCACGACCTCCAGATGCAATATTCTCATTCCCTGCCCTTCAGTCCCACTGAAGCCTGCAGGAAACATCTGAGTGAAGAAGAGTTTTATCTTCTTTCGCTGAAGTATCTTCTAACTGGACCCAGAATATTTGAGAGGTTGCAGAAATTAGACATGGGAGGGCAGGTAGACTTGAAACGACAAAAAGGCCATTTACCAGTTTACTATGGCCATAAAAAAACCTACAGAGGCACTATTTCTGCATGAAAAGAAATCAGTTGCTGCTCTCCGAGTCAGTAGGCTCAGTGTAGGCATAAGTTCACTGCTGACGTAGTTGATTTAAGACTCTTTGCTGTGATGGCAGTGTTGGTAAAAGCCTTAACCATAGTTTTTACGATGCTATTAAGTTTTAGTCATTTGTGGGTTTTGCAGTATATGAATACTATAGATGCCACCTTAATTAAAAGGTCTTGTCATCTTGTGCAATTAAAAAGAGAAAATGTACTCTCCTATGAATAGCCAGGAACAAATTGAGCAAGCTGCATTATACACGCTAAGTACACAGCAATTTCGTGCTCCTTCCTGTATCACATCTATTCTGCAGCATTCAGTACTTTCTAATAATCCTGTTACAATGTTTTATGTTTAATTGACTTATGAGGTACCAGTGCCATGGCATTTCTGACCATTAATGACAACCAAGTTAAACAAAGTTCTACTTTGCAAATGCATACAAACTTTGCATACACAGTACAGAAGGCTGACTGCTCTATCTCTCGAGATTTTCATGTACAAACACCCACGAAAAGAGGCATTCTTTATTTCAGAAGAAAGTATCTAATGGATAATCAGACAGTCTCTTCCCAAAGAATACATAATAAGACAAACATCAGTTTAAATAGACTTTAATACCCATGCAACTACTTAGTTGGACAGCATATGCACATAAAGTAGATCACACACACAGCATTCATAGCCTAAATGTGAAAGTGCACTTCCACAGTTACCTACAAGGAATCCCAGCAGATGGTTACCAGCATGTGTCCACTCTTGTCAGCTGCAAACATATTCACCTTCATAGGTCTGGCTCATTGTTTTACGTTTGACTGCAACTCAAGGTCTTTCAAGATAATGAAGCAGCAAATGATTGGCTGTCTCAAGGTTTGTGCCCAGAGCAGGACTTCCTGCAGGATCCACAAGTAACTTTTAACCATGAGAGAAGTATATCCTACATCCATCTGCAGCTTATGCCCTTAATGACCCAGGGCATTATATTGACAGGGCAGCAAGAAATCCAGGCACATCTCCCTGGGCCAGTTAGACAGAAGCATTCTCAGGATTTGCTCTAGACTACAGAGTCAATAATATTTATGGTGCTTTTTGACAGATGTTCCTATAGGTCCATGCATCATAGCTCCTGTGTCTAGATCATAAATAAACTGAACATATCCTCATTCAGAAGTCATGTACAATTCATATGATTATTACCATTTGTAAAATACACCAAATCCACTGGTGTCAAATGAAGCAGAACCTCCTGTCTTTGGCCCTATTTTAAAAGTTCTTTAACTCCATTAGAAAACTTGTCCCTTAAAGGCGCTAGGTAAGTTAGGCTCTAAGGGGTGTTATCTCAAAAGCCTTTACCATCCCACAGTCACTCAAATGAAAATGCAAAGTTGACACAAGTATGGAAACCATTTTTTCCCTTCTGTCTTGCAAATAAGTAGGGGCTTCTGCTTTGGAGAGCTGACACCTACCACCATCCAAACAAGTAACACAGTGGACTTAGGAAAGGTACAAGACCGCAGTAACTTTGGGGCTGAGAGCTTACCAGCAGCAGGACAGACAATGCTCTCACCTCTCCACCAGGGAAACATTCCTCCTCCCCGCCATGCTCCCCCTTGGTGCTTTGACTCACACAGGAGTTCCCCACACAGCTGCTCTAGCTTCTGGGAAGATCTTCACAATCTGCATAGAGGATCCTGGCTTGCTGCCTTGTCCCTGAAGTGCCCAGTGCTCCCCTACAGAAGGAAACTCCAAAGCTGCTCCTTGAAAGGAGCTTTTCCTCTTACATCCATGCCAACAGCCACCTTTGGGGCTTTGAGCCCCGCAAGCGCCTGTTTTCTGGCTGCTATGAGCCTGCAGCTCCTCCTTTGAAGTGCAGCAGCCTTTGGGGAGCATCCTGGGGTGCTTCTGAGCTGCACAGGCAAGCAACAACTGCTGCAGCTTAGACAAGCATATGCTCCAGAGGAAGAGGCACATTCTAGATGAGGGATGAGCAAAGTTTTGATCACAGATAAAGCAAACAGTTTTCGAAGGAGAAATACTAGAATTTTCAACTAGAGATATACTAAGGATATAGGAGGCTTCAAAGAAAAAAGTGCAATTGTCTTGGCTGTGATAGTGTAAATTATAGAAGTATAAGCCAATTAATAATCCAACTGACAAGCTATTGACAAACAGAATAAATACCGCTAGGCATGGCTCCAAGACCCAGGGTCCCACATGGACAGGAGCCTAGCAGCCAGCGAGCAGCTGGTACAATGCCAGAAACATCCCAACCATTGAGTGTGGGTGATGGAGCCACATCACAACACACACTGTACTGGCAGCACCCTCGGGGTTAATTGCACCTCTGGATAGCAGGCTGGTGGCATGACTGGCCTTCAGAGTGCAAAACAATAACCTAATGCTACTTGTATGTTGAAAAGACAGATAAATGTGTGTTACTGTGCAAACTCTTATCAATTCTGGACAGTCTTCCCCTCCCTCAAAGCAAATACAGCTGTAACAGACGAGTAGCACCCAACCACTCCTCAAGGACTGTTTGTAACACAGCCACCAGTAATTGCATCTTCGAACTGTGGGCATGAGACTGAGGGATATTCTCATACGGACACGCCTTGGAAGCCGGCACTGTCAAAGTCAATGACAGTAGGACAGAGTACAAAAGACAGAAAAAAACCCCCAAAACTGCAAGCTGCAGTAAACTGACTCAAGAAGAAATACACAAAAGTCATTAATTAGAGAGCCTGTCCCTCCTTCAGCACTGATGGAGCAAGCACGTCTCATTCACAGCTTGTGAGCAGCTGCAGCCCATGTCCAGCCTTTGGAATGCCCGCTGACCACAGGTACAGACACAGACAGGCTGTTCTTAAATGCCCAGTCACCCGAGGACAGAACCAGGGCAGTTTGAATATAGATTAACAGGCTCCTAACTTTGCTTATAAGTGTGCTTCACACGGGGGAGGCTAAGCCAGCTGCTACAACAGTCTCTTAGTAGGGCTCCTGTCCATTAAAGAAGGAATAATTCACAAGAAGTGGCTTCAGAGTGGATCAGAGCACAAAGGAGAGAGGGGAAATTATAATTTTGCAAAAGATATGCACAAACAACACATTTGGGCAACTGTGGATTGGTAAGTTCTATTTCCCCCCACCCTCCAATAGAGCTGCAGCATCTGTCTAGTCTGAGCAGCATAAATACCACTTAGATACTAACTGTGCCACCTTCTGTACAGCTCTTGGTAAGTATATGCTGCTACATGAGACACAAATAGAAACACATCTTAATTTAAAAAAAAAATAAACAAACTCAAGCAAACAGGACCCAAAAACAACAACAAAACCCCCCAAATAAATAAAAAAAAAAAAAAAAAAACAAACACTAAAAACCAAAACCCCACAAAAATGCAGAGTACTCCTGGATTTTACTGACCATTACCACCAATTTGTGCCCCTCAGTACCGTTTTAAAGCATGAAATATTCTATAACAACCCTTAAGTTACAATGTGGGAAGAAAGACTGATGCATCACTTCCTATTTTAGTGCTGATGAAGTATTCTAGACTACTTTTGTCCCATCATTTTACCGAAGTCAATTATATCCAGCATTCAGATTCACAACTTTTTCTTTTGAATTAGTGTGATCTATAACTCTGTGGATCCAGCCATGTAAGACAAAATTAAAGGGAAAAAAAAAAAGAAAAAAAGAAAGAAACCAACAGAGAGAAAAAGTAAGCAGGAAACTACTTGGCTTGAAACCTAGAGGGTGATGCCCCATGCTGCACAGGCTTGTTCTCATTATCGAGCTCTGCTACTGACCCCTGTGTATGAGCAGGTTCAGTGCCCTCCTTTCTGGAGTATGCTGCCTGCTTTTGAACTTGAGATGCTGAGAGACTTTATGAACAGTGCTGTTGTTTTATTTACTCTCAATTAATCATGCTCAACTGTAAACAAAGTGTCTGTTTTAGTTCTGTTGACAATTATCCACTTGTCAACATCTCCCTCAAGTACCTTCAGCATCTGGCAACAGCACAAAACTGCTACATCGAAATGAACATTTTGTCTCAATAAAAAGATGGAAGTGTGGCAGGATTTCATCTGTTTTCTAGCCCATTGACAGTCAGGCTTAATTGTCACTCAAGCAACCAGACAGTGTTCTATTCTTATGGGATATTTATTTACAAAGGGGAAAGGAAGCCCAATTTTGTTTCTGTTAGTAAGGCAGACTCACAGAAGAAACAAGACCTCCCTCACCTCCCCAGAAAGGCAGAAGCCAGATCTCCGTGCAGCCTGCCTGGTGCCTGCCATGGGGCAGGTCCAGTCCCAGCTTCACTAGTCACCTCGCTAAAAGCTGCAGAGTAGAACTTGATTATTTTGTGATGTTCAGCAAATCCCAGTGTAAATGGAGACCCCTTACTGGTGCCTTCTCAAATACTTTCGGTGTGATGATCTTTCCACTACCTGCTACACGACCTGGGCTTTTTTTAGGTCCCTGAGTCTCCCACACTGGTTTGAATTTTGCCATTTTAAGCTTGTAAAATGTAATTATTCCCATTAGCTAGAAATCCTTCCTGAGTTTTAACACAGCCTCCCTCGTGCTTAAGCTGAAAGCTACAAAGTAAACTGCAGATAATCTGACACCTTTATGGGTACAGTCAGGTACAAAGAGGACACTCCTTTTCTTCCGAGGAGGAAGGAATCTTGTTAGGTAGCATCTCTAACAGGTGAGGAGGCCCCGGGGTGCTGGGCCTGTGGAGAACATCTCCTCACGCCTCTGAGGCACCGAAACTGTGTGCCATGGCTCTGGCTACCTAAAATCGTTAATATTATTTGAAGTTTGATCCCACTATAGCAAAGTAATGGGAAAATCTGACTAATTTCACTGGAAAATACCCCAGCCCTGCATCGTCTCTCCACAGAAATGAGGTTTTTTGCCAGAATAAAATACTCCGGGGTGCAGGGGAGAGCAGGAGGCTCCATTGAATGGAGCAGAGAGAGTGCATCCCCATCCAGGGCCATACCATGCTCTGGACGGCTCCCGGCTGCTCCCGGCGAGGCCGCCGCGCCCTGACACGCGCTAATCAATCTCGGCTGTGTAATTGATTCTAATGAGCGCGGCTGGCTGGCTCCGCGTGCTAACGACCGCCCCAAGTTGGAGGCAGCTCCGGCCTCGCTCCCGGCCCGCAGCACCCGGCCGGACCGCCAGCCTCCCCTTTAACCTCCTCCTTCTCCCTCCACAATTAATTGAGATATCTTTTATACTTGATCTGTTGTTAAATTAATGTCTAATTTATGTAATTAGTCAATTAACTATAATTCTAGCATATGGTGCCAAATGCCCAGAAGGTGTTCTTGTTTCCCAGGTACTTATTTTGATGTCGTGAAACGCAGCTAATTAATTTTACATGCATATTAATTTCGGATCTATTTAGCGGCTCCCTTTGTGAAGGCAGATTTAATATTTGTCTTTCTAACCTTTTTGGGCAAATTCCGCGCTCGGTGTTGAAATGGAGGTGACTTTAAAAACACATTTCTATCGGTCTCCCTTTCCTCTGCGGATTCTCTGCTGACACCGGGTCGATCCCTCCTGTGCGAAGATGCACAAGGGCTGATTATCTATAGCTTCCCGCACATCTATAACTGTCGCAAGATACGGCTATTGAATTTAAATCCGATTAATATTTAATATTAAACATTTCTGAGGGAATTTTTGTTTGTTTTTTGCAAAGCACAATATCCCACGGACATTTTTTTTTAAATAGCTGCTCTTAATACAATGCTCCTCGGAAAAATTATGAGAATTGAAGTATTGCCTAACTGGAAAATGAACGTAATCCTGATGGCTGGTTTCTGATGTTCGCAGTTCTCCTGACTGCGCTGAGAAACTGCGAGCCTGCTGCCAGCACGCCCTGCGCTTGGCTGCTCCTGGCCTCGGGAAACACTTGCGCTCCTCCCCAGCAAAGCGTTCAGGTTACACTTCTGTCTCTGTCGGAAAGTAGTCGCGTTAGATTTTGTCCATAATACTAGGAAAGATGAGATTATGCCTCTTCTTTCTGCAGTTTTTTTTTTTTTTTTTCTGGGCAGAGATTAAGGGGTTAATCGCATCGTGGGCTTTCCCGCTCCCCAGATGCTGAGAAAAGATTTAAGTAGAAAAAGCGATGAAACCCGTAGTCTACGCTTCAAATTCCCAGCGATACCCTTTTTCCCTTTGCAGCAGAGGCACTAATTGCTGCATTACACTTATCTCTGGGGTGAAGGGAGAAAAAAAATGCACCTGGCTGAAGGCCGCGGGACTCCGCGCGTGGGGCGGGTGCCCCGCCGCTGCCCGGCCTCCCGCCGGCCCCGGGGAAACGCTTTCCTGCCGAGCGGCAGGGCGGCACTTCGCTCTTTGGGGCGTCTACGGGAGTGCTGTGGCGTCATAAAACTTTTTATCCCCCTTTCTGGATAAATTAATGACCAATTTAATTAATAAAATCAGAGAGTAGCGTAAGTGCTATGATAATGAAGTTAAATGAGTGCGCAGTAAAATATTCACTAATCCAGCACATTGGCAAATGCCCCCTTAATTCTGCTTAGCACTAAAAGGGTTTTGAGCACCATAATGAGATTCCTCTGTCTGCTAATTAATTGACACTCTCCTGAATATTCATATGTGCTAGCACCAATACGTTCCTAATTGCACCGTGGAATGGATCTCAGAGGAAAGTAAATCGCCATAGACTTAATTAAAATAATGTATGCCAGATCCAGCTCGCTGAAGACGAGACATTTGCCATCAAGCGGTATAAGAAAGTGGCACCTGGTTTGTAGCGAAAAATGAGAAGAAAATCTTTATCCCTCCCAAGGTGAAGTCAGCAGGGGCTTAGAGGCACCAGGCTTTTCAGCCTGAAGATCTAAAAGCGAGAGCTTCGCCTTCAACCACCGCTGCCAGTGCGCGACCCGCGAGGCCGGCGCGGAGCCCGTTCGCGGGCGGCGGGGCCGCGCACAGAGTAACCGCGCTCCGCAGTTCAGAGCGGGGGGAGCGGGCTTCGCACGGCGAGGTGGGAGAAATCTGGTCAGGGATGCCCTCTACAGAAGCGTTCGGGGAAAACCGTTTGTCTCCGGCGAGGGAGGGGAGGAGGGGGAGGCAGGGAAGGAGGGAGGGAGCTGCCACATTTGTAAACTTTTCCTTGAGGGGAATCCGGTGCCTTTGAAGCTCAGTCTCTGAATGGATTGTTCTTTGCACCTCCAGACTAATACTGTGAGCTAATATTGTACATTTAAATTGTTCTGCTGTTAAAAGCGTGGCAAGTTGCACTGAGAAATGAGTGCCTGCCGCTGCCTGGCCGCGGCCTCCATCCCGCGCCGGGGGATCGGACAGTGGCTGCTCCCTGCGTGCCCCGGGGCTCCCTGCGGCGGGCAGGCAGCGCCAGGGCCCGCGCATCCCCCGCTGTCACTGAAAAGCAGACGTGAAACGCTTTGCTAGATCTTTTCCTTCCCTACCAGCTCAGGAAACGAGAAGGAAAATTGGTTTCTTGGAAAAGACAGCTTTTAAAAAAATCACCACAGGTTAGAAACTAAAAAGAGTTTATTTGAAGACATACAAATGCATATTTATTATACACATGTAGGCATTAACAATGTAAATTACACCGCCAGCACTTGCTGGTTGTTTATTCATTAGATCTTTAGAAAATCTACATTGCCTGCAGATAGCGGGATGATAATGTGAAATACACAAGCTGTTTACCCAGGCAGCTCCGCCCGGCTCCGCGCAGTTCCGCACGGGGCTGCCAACAGGTCCGCGGGGCTCAGCGCCGGCCCCGGATCCCTTCGGCTACCAGGGGCGCTTCTTACAAGTGTAATTCTACCTTGACGAGAAAACGGCCGTGCCGACTGAAACTGCCGTCACTCAAAATACAGAACAAGGGTATTACAGGTCGCAGCTCAAGTGAGAGCGAACTTGGACGGAAATACTTCCTAACAGAAGAAATACGAAAGGGCTCTCCTCTGAATGACAGTGCAGACATCTCGCTCTCAGAGCTAAAAAATCCCTGCCATTCCCCATGCCGTTTATTCCTATGTAAAATCTTTCCTCGTCAAAAGGGGAAAAAAATCCTCTATCAAATTCTGTCCTCTTTAGCTGGTTGAATGCGGTATGACTACCATATCTCTCGATAATAAATATGAAGAAAAAAATTATATGGGAAGAAATCGCTGCGGGGAAATCTTTTCTAAAGTTAGATCCAAAGAATCTCTTCCAGGAATGAAATATTAAAGAAGGTTAATATGGTTTTTGCTGCAGAGCTGAGGGTTGATGGGAAGACGGGAGCTTTGCACGCATCGTGAGTACAGCAGCCGGGAGTTGAGGCGGGCGGAGGATGTCAACAGATATAAGGAAGCGATGGAAGCCTCTGGGCTCGGGAACCGCAACTAGCGCTTCCCCTGCAGCCGCCAGGCTGCCCTGTCACCGTCCCGCCCTGCCCTCCCGCCCCGCTGCACGGGCTCCGAGCGTGCGGGGCGTTCCACCGCCGAACTGCCTCCCGCAGCGCTCGCAGCTCCGCCGGCCCTGCGGATCCCCCTCGCTGCGGGGTGGGCGCTGAGCCCGGTCCGCAGTACGGGGAGGGGCGGGCAGCCCCTCTGCTTTCGCGGACACTCGGCGTGGCCGAGAAGCGCTGCCCCCTCCCCGTGAGACGGGCCCTCACTTCGCAGGTGCGAGCGCCGGGGGGGCCCTGGCGGGCGGTGCTGTCCTGCCCCGTCCTGTCCCGCCGAGGAGCGAGGCTCAGCAGGGCCGCGGGGGCGGGGAGCCCCGCGCTCGGGAATTGTGTTCCCTGTCCCTGGGCAGCTTGGTGGGTGGCAGCCGAGCGGGGGGCGGCGCGGGGAGGGGGCGCTGCGGCAGGAAGGGAAAACGCAGAGCCCCGGCGCCCACACAGTCACACCGCCCCCCCCCCACCGCGCTGCGGCTTCGCGGCGGCAACTTACGGATCTGTTTGCAAACATGCCCCCCGCCAACAGAGAGAAAAACACGAGCATTCAAAGTTCTGACCCTAATTAAAGCCTGGCTCGTTAAAGACTTCACACAATGCTGGAAAAAGTTTGCCCGAGCCTGAATTCCGCAAGCAGTTATTACTTTTGCTTTTAAAGAGGGGAAATAACCGTAACGTGCGCGCCATTATTCTTGTAGATATGCAATTTAAAATCATCGTCAATTGTCATAAAAACCATTTCACAATGTTTGGCTAAGTAATAACTTAGTCATTTAAAGGTGGTTTTGCCGGGCGACACGCACAATGCAATTCAAGAAAGATATACATTGCTTACGGATTTTGAACCGCGGTTCTGACTGCAGCGAGAACGGGACTCAGCCTAATTTTTCTTTTTTTCTGTTTTGCACCGAACACCAAGACAAGAGTAGACTCTGGGAGAAAGCGTGAATGGGATGAGCATGTCTTGTGAAAAAAAGACTCATGATAAAAAATAAAGTTTATGAATCAGATGGATCTGGAAAGAAGAGTCCTTGGGGGGGGGGGGGGGGGGGGGGGGAGGGAGAAAGAAAAGAAAGAAAGAAAGAAAGAAAGAATAGAAAGAAAAAGGAAAATCAAGTTTGCTCCACCCAGCTATTAACCAAAACACAATACCTTTTTCTGGGTGGTACTGCACAGAAGTTGATTCAGTTTTGACAATGTTGTTTAGCTATCATTTGCTATTTTGAATGAATGGGAGCAATCCCCCTTTTTACAACAGTTGTTTCCTATTATGGAGAGGTGCAGCAGTTGAGGGCAGACATGTGAAAGTGGCTGTTTGATTCCCTTTTTCATCCCCCTGACCCTGCCTTTGTCCCTCCTCACCCTGGGAATGTCACGCCTCACTACTTCACTTTGAGATGCTCTAGAAAGTGGCTTTGTTATTCCCTTTTAGACATACACGAAATTGTTCTCATTCCCCCCGCTGTAAAAGATACTTCAAATTGGGACTCGGTTCACAAGTGCAATGCAATTTGGCTTAGCTCAACCTTTGTTCTGCTTGTACAAATGACCAAACAGTGCACACATTATACAGTTGATCTACTGCTCCCTTTACACCAGAGTTAGCGGCTGGGAGAAAAGCAAGTTAATCCCTTCAATACTAAGGTGGCATTTTCAATATTTCCTACAATGTGAAAAGGAGAAGAGAGGGCAGCTTGAAATGCGACATTTGTTTAAAAGGGAAGATTAAAAAGAAAAAGTTTGCGAGGCCTCCCCTGATACTTCTCCAAATAAGTAAATAAAAAAACCAACAAATCCCAACTGTGTAGATAAATACTCCAGCACGTCCGGGAAGGCAAGGTAAGTTTACCACAAAGACAGACTCTCAGGGCAATAACGTCGAGACTCAAGCTGGAATCCGCGCTAACAGCACAGTACTTAACAAAACGCTGCGGAGTCACGGCTGATGCGCTTCCTGAGCCCGCGGCCCCAGCGCACACCTGCGCGGCCCCGCGGAGCCGGGGGCGGGCCCACAGCCCAGGCAGGGACAGGTGCTAGCGACGAGGGGCGCGGAGAGCGGCACAGCGGGGGCAGCGCTGCGTGCCTAGCCCGGGCTCACGCACCCGGTGTAACCCTGGCGCTCCTCGGAGCCGTCCTAGGGAGCTCCTGGGCATGTGGAGGGGGGCGAGGCTGAGGTGCTGCGCTTACCCGCGCGTGGATTTACCGCCGGCGGCAGAGGGAAAAGTGCTCTCCTGGGAAACCGGCTCCGATCAGGAACCAGGTGCTCCGGGACAGCCCCAGGAGCCATGAGCGGGAACAACAGCCTCCTCTCGGGATTAAGGATTTCGGGTGGCCCCAGAGCGAGCTCTCTGCGCGCTGGACAGGACCAAAAGCCTGCTCGGGACACGGGGGATTGGCCGTCCTCGGGTGCGCGGCGGCGCAGCGGGGCCAAGTGCCTGTTCGCGCTGGTGGCGTTTGGAATCCCCGACGGGGCAGCCGAGGACAGCGCGTAGGGGCAGTCGGCTCTAAGGAGGGTGACAGCAGCGAGGAGCGAGACGGCGGTGGCAGGGCAGGGGTGGCCGACTGCGCTGCCCAGCGCTGGGAGCCCCGGGTCCCGAGGGGCGCAGCCTGGCCCGGCCCCCCCGGGCACAAAGCGCACTGCACATCCCAAGCTATCAGGAATACAGGTTTGGGGAGCAGTCTCTCTTGACAGGCAGGGGGAGTTTGTTTAGTGCTCATTGGGAAAGGAACAAAATCCTTTTGAAAGGGCGCTAAGTAGTTTCACGCCAAAGTGGCAGATTTGGTGAAGAATGTGGGGTGGGACAAAGCCCCGCCGTTCCCAGAGCGGCCGGAGCTCTTCGGGAAACAGCACCGGGAATTCAAGCATACAGAAAATCAGGAGACCCTAAATATCTCAGCTTCCTTCTCCCTCTCGGCCCCCGAGAATCAAAAGAAGCAGAACCGTCACCAAAAAAAAAAAAAACAAAACACCACAAAAAAAAAAAAAAAAAAAAAAAAAAAAAAGAGGGCAAGGCTTTAGCCGAAACGCAGCCACAACCAGCAGCCTGGAGTTGACTTTCCAAAACGGGGGAAGCTTGCTCAGAGCCTGGCATTGTGTTTTGCAGCCTAGGAAACCCTAAGAAGCTGGTACTTCCCCCCTCCCTTCTCTTTTCTCCCAACTGGTTTGTAAATATTAACAAGGTTGTGAGCTATTCTCTCACACAGGGTGGATTTTTTTTATCCTTGGAAAACTTCTTGGCTTTCCCCCACAGTCCCTCTCCCACTCCTCCCCTCTGCAAAGCTACACACCTGCTTGCAGCCACACGTATTCAAAATCAATATTGTGTTTGTCACTTTTCTGTCTCCTTTTCCTCTCTCAACAGCCCTGCTTGCCACTGAGGCGAATTGTGGATTTATGGAGGAAAATTAGCATAAATTATTACTAAATCTGTAAACGTGTGTGGTCTTGCTTGTGGGAAAGGAGGCTATTGCAAACCTTCCATGCAGAAAGGTGGTCCATGATGGGCTCCATGCAAAGGCTGAATGGCTCTTGCACGAAATAGATTTCCATTGGGTTTGCACATTGATATAATTGACTTATGTGTATTTTATACAGTTTTCCCAACACTTCCTCTGAGCTCCTTATTTGAATTAGACTTCAGAAAAACGTCTATTTGTTTTGGTTTTCCACACAATGGATTTGGATTCACTTTCACCTTCTCCTCCTCCCTAATGTTGGCTTTCAAAGTAAAAGGCAAATGCTACAAGTTACATTTAAATCCTATGTTGCCCAAGTCTATTATCTGTTTCGTGCTTAGCACGAGGTGAAACTTTGGGTATCAATTACTGGGATGACTTTACCTGCCCTACTCCTCAGCTCACACATTCCTTTGCGATCAAAAAAAAAAAAAAAAAAAAAAAAGGAAAAAAAAAAAAAAAGGAAAGAAAAAAAAATCGGGCGCCTTACAGCCATACCTCGTTTGCACTCGGAGTAGCAAATGACAACGGAAGTCGACTTTCCTTTAACTTTACAGCTTTCAGGTTCCTTTTTGCATCCGCAGTTGATTAGGTTTGGGTTTTTCTTTCTTCAGAAAGAAAAGGTACTGGCAAAAAGAAGAAAACTATTTGTTAGTTTGTGCATTTTTTGAGCTGTCTTTTTGATAGGCATCCCAGGAGCGAACTTAGGCTGAGAGACAAAACCTGAACTGGGGGGAGTTAGAAGTTGGGGATGGAGGAGCTCTGTGTGTGATGGGAGGGAAGTGTTCCTTACACCCACGTATTTGGGGATTCTCAATACAAAACCAGAAGCCTTCTGTCCGGTGTCCTAGGGAATGCTGGGAGGAATCTCTCCAGAGATACCAGAGTATGGTCTTTCCTACCCTCTAACAAATGTCCATCGCCTCATCATCCTTTACACCCCCTCCCCCCAAAATAGTTTTGGAGGCTGCCTTCCTGCCCTGCCAGGTTGGATAAAATATCTCAGAGCCGGTTAATTGAGCAAGGCAACTCCCGGGCCGTTCTCTGCAGGGGCAGAGGGTGGCATGCGGCATGTCTTCCCCCAAAGAAGGGGCTCGTTAGCTCGGCAGCGCAGGGCCGGCCGGCTTCTCGGATTCCTAGAAACACAATTATTTGCTCATTATTCTCTAAACGACATCCTGCCCCGAGAGAGAGGGATTAGATGGGACCGAGGGCAGCCTGGTTGGGATGAGGGGAGCACAGTTTAACACACATGAGGTCGGCGCTGATCGCGGTGTGAAATGCGTTTTGAGGCTCCTGTCAGGTTTGAGGGAGCCCTGCTTGATGGGGACCGTCCCTCCGAGAAGACTCCAAGGCACTCCCAGAGCCCGTCTCGCAGCCGCCGCGCTGCACAGAGCCGCCGCTCTCCCTCCCCCAACCCTGCTATTTTTGCTGAATTAAGAAGGTGACATTATTCTTCTTTTCAAGTACTTCTGTTAATATTGAGAAACGTGCGCTTGCATTTCAAGCGCGCGCGCTCAGCCTCAGCAGCCATTTCAATATTAATGAAATTGTTTAATCTCCTAAATTCATCGTGTTTAAGTTACGTTTTGGTGAGTTATTGACCGACTCCGAAAATACTGTTAAGGGAGTTGATGTGTATTCACCACAAAGACTCTCCCTCCCAGGGCTCGCAGCTCCCGAGACAATCTTCTGTTCTGGTTCTAAGGTGACAGGATGCACGGCAGCCTCGGGAATACACATCATACAAACTTCCCTCCTGTGCCAGGGCAAGCCTGGGACCTTCCGGGTCCGATCCTCCCCCCAGGACACACGGCTGGCAGTGAGTTGCTCGTCCGGGCTGCAGTTCCAGGATTGGGCCTTGGTTCCCGGGGAGGACGGAGTACCGTTCATCAGAGAGAGCCGCAACTCGGGTGTAACGCATCCTGCCTGCTCCCACACACACGAGTGCGCACCGAGAAGCACACAAGCAGGTGAACAGTCTGAGACACATCACGCAAATCCCGCAGAAGGCGTCAAGTTGACGATGTTTAGCACAGTGACCTCTGACACGGACCCATTAGCCCAGACCAGCTCTGCGGGACCCCCAGCCTCGAGGCCGGCCGGCCGGAGGGAGCGCAAGCGGATCCTCCCCGGCCCCGCGAGCAGAGCAGCGGCGTGGAGGGCAGCTCGTTACCGAGCACACCGGCGCTAGCCACGGCCAGGAGCCCGTTCGCTCTGGTGTACTTTGAGCAACTCCCACGGCTTTACACCAACAGGTCCGCGGAACGAGAGCAGCGGTGCTGCATGGGCTGAGGCGGGATGGGAGGGTGGGGGAGAGAGTAACTTCCCGGGGCGGCTACCGAGGAGCCCCGATCTCACCGCTCCTCGAAAGAACCTTCGCTCGGGGAGAGCGGATTTGGCAAAGAGAAAGTCTCTCGTTACAGGGAAAAAGGCTCGCCTTAAGTTAGCCAACAATACAAATCAGGTAACAATGCAGAACAAACAGAATACCACAGCCAAGGAATATCCATGTCAAACATCCCACTGCTCAGTACCTCCATTTGTAAGTGTGAATTGCAGACTAAGCTTCCTGCAAAGTCCACAGAGAGGTTAGTGCATACCTTCCCCCCCACCCCCAGCCACCGGGTACCATCGCACTGCAATTCCGCTGGCGGAGCCTTTTCACCCCTCGCCTTGTCTTCAAATGGAAATGATTCCCATTGGCCCAAGGTGTCCATGTAAATAGGTGTAAATGAAACCAGATTATGCCTTTCTCTCCAGCCCCCTCCTCCCCGCTCCCCTCCCCCTGCTCCCAAGGCGATTGTCATATGATAGCAAAGAAGTGGCACATTAATGAAGCGCCTCTACAGGGGTCTTTTCTGCTCATGTCACCACATAAAACTATCAGATGGTTAGAGGAAGGACATGGAGGCAACTACTTAGCTCATCGCTGCTGCAGAGAAGCAAACAAGCCTCTGCTACAGTTCAGCTGCCGGTGGTGTAAAAGAAGCTGATTCAGCCCACGGAGGCGAAGGGAGGGGTGTACAAGAGGATTTCCAAAACCAAGCCAGTTCGCTGCCTCCTCAGGACTAAGCCGAAGCAGCGTGGCCGCGAAAGGAGCTAGAGACACGTCGGTGGTGCGGGGTGGGAAAGGGTCCGGACTCCCAGCTCCGTCCCGGATGCGGACTGTCAACTTCCAGCAACTTTAAGGTGGGCATATGCAGGGGCTGGCATGCAGTTGGGTGGTAGACGAGGGGAGGGAGTGGGGTCCCGTTCTCTGCGCCGAGACCAGAAGACAGAGGTATCTCTAGAGTAACTTTAAGGACGCGGGCTGCTGCGGGAAGGCCAGGCTGAGGGAGGCCGGAGCTGAGAGAGGCACATAGCTTTTCTCCCTCCGGTGGCACAGGGCTCCGGGCTGTTTTCTCCTGCTCTCATCCGCACCCCCCCACCCTCGCCGCCCCCTTCCGAGGGCTGAGATCCACCGTCCCCCTTCCCTGTGCGCTTCTTTCTCCAACGCGCCCTCAGACCCACCGGCTGACCCGACTGGGTGTCCGTGCAAATCCTCTCGGACTCACCCCTGTACCCCCTCCTCCCGCCCCCCTCCCCTTGTCGCTACCCTTCTGCAGATCTCCGCGGGTCGCCTAGCGAAGATGCCTCGCCCGGGCAGAAACACTTACAGTGATCAGAAGCCTCCCTACTCCTACATCTCGCTGACCGCCATGGCGATCCAGAGCTCCCCGGAGAAGATGCTGCCCCTGAGCGAGATCTACAAGTTCATCATGGACCGCTTCCCCTACTACCGGGAGAACACACAGCGCTGGCAGAACTCCCTCCGCCACAACCTCTCCTTCAACGACTGCTTCATCAAGATCCCGCGCCGCCCCGACCAGCCGGGCAAGGGCAGCTTCTGGGCGCTGCACCCCAGCTGCGGGGACATGTTCGAGAACGGCAGCTTCCTGCGCCGCCGCAAGCGCTTCAAGGTGGTCAAGTCGGACCACCTGGCCCCCAGCAAGCCTGCGGACGCGGCGCAGTACCTGCAGCAGCAGGCGAAGCTGCGGCTCAGCGCCCTTGCGGCCACCGGCACCCACCTGCCCCAGATGTCCACGTACAACCTCGGCGTGTCCCAGCCCTCCAGCTTCAAACACCCTTTCGCCATCGAGAACATCATCGCCAGAGAGTATAAGATGCCCGGGGGCCTCGCCTTTTCCACCATGCAGCCCATGCCGGCCGCCTACCCCCTCCCCAATCAGTTGACTACGGTGGGCAGCTCCATTGGCACGGGCTGGCCGCACATGTACAGCTCCGGCATGATCGACACCGCCACCCCCATCTCCATGGCCAGCAGCGAGTACGGCGCCTACGGCGTGCCCATCAAACCGCTCTGCCATGGGGGGCAGACTTTGCCGGCCATCCCCGTCCCCATCAAGCCTACCCCTGCCGCGGTGCCGGCCCTGCCCGCCCTGCCCGCGCCCATCCCCACCATCCTCTCGAACTCGCCACCCTCCCTCAGCCCCACGTCCTCGCAGACGGCCACCAGCCAAAGCAGCCCGGCCACCCCCAGCGAGACTCTCACCAGCCCGGCGCCCGCCCTGCACTCCGTGGCGGTGCACTGACCCGGGCCGCCTGCACGGACGCTGCCTTCCCCTTTCTCCCAAAGTTTCCTCGGAGCTCTCCTCCCTCTCCTTCTTTCCCTCCTTCCGCTTCTTTCCCTTCTCCTCTCTACTCTTTTCCTCGAAAGCAGAGACAGCTCCCCGCGGGAAACTGAGGTTTGCCGTTCGCGTGAGCTCCCTTTCCGCTTCGCCCCTTCAGCCGAGTCCTCCCTCGCAGCTCGGCTTCTCCCCTGGTTCTGAACTTTGTTTTCCGTTCTTCTGAGGCGAAAGGAACCGGCCCGGCCCGCCCCCTCCCGCCCGGTAGGAGCTGCCACTTGCATCGCTAGTTTTCCAAAAGTACTTCAGGCATCTTCGATTTGTCGGCAACCAGGCAAGCCTGGCTCGGCGCTGCCTCTTTCCCTTCCTTTGTCTGGGGTAAAGCAGGGGTTTATACAGGACCGATCTTTAGTACCATAAACAAGGATGGCTGCTGTGTCACTGCATGAGGGCAGCGGCGTTTCCAGCCTCCAAGCAGCAAAGGCTTGGATCCTGGAAGCGCCGGGAAGTGCTCGGTGTCCTTTGTGTGGGTGCGTGTCCCGTTGTTCCGCCAAGGGCAGGGCTTCGGCGGGGCAGGGCTGAGGCGGCCCCGAGCAGGAGCGGGGCCCGGGCGGCCGCGGCCCGCAGGTGAGGGAGCGGCGGGGGCGAAGCGGAGCGGGACCCACGCAACGGAACCGCGCCGGGCCACTCACGCCACAACTATAATGTTTACAAAGCGCCTGTTTTAATGTAAATATTGAACATGCATCTGTACTGTAAATCAGATGAGGTCCCTTTTGCAGTACCTGTTGTAACGTGGATGTTTACTGTAGTTTTCAGGTGAAAGAGAAGGAGAAGTTGACTTATCCGTTAACTTCTGATTAACCCGAAGGTTTGGGGAGCTGAGGTTTCCTTTATTGTTGGTTTTTTTGGTTGTTGTTGTTATTTTTAAAATTTTGTAGCTATTTATTTCATAGCTTAAAAACAAACAACAACAATAATTATAATAAAAATAAACCTGTTACCAAGCATACGACCCGACATAGCTTAAAGAAAAGCTGCTGAAGTCACTGATAAAATGTTGAAAAATAATACAACAGCAGGTACAAACTGTGGAGGTCATCCTGATTTCTGCTGGAGCTTTGCAGACAAGAGAGAGGGGGCTAAGGAAACTGTAAATGTTTGTGTATATGAATGATTATAAAATGTGTAAAATGCACTTTTGTTTGATATACTCCTTTCTAGTTTTAGGTAGTTTGCTGGAAACTGAACTGTTGTTCTGTTGTGAACTGCTTAAGTTAAGAAAAAAAAAAAAAAGAACACCCCCTCCAAACAGCATTACTGTCTATTGAAACTGTAAGGACATTTCTTTTTAACTTTTTTTTTTTTTTCCTGTACAGAATAAGCATGACATTTTAAATATTGGTGTTCTTGTTCCCAGCATGTGTGGTTAAAAATTTAAAAGGTTAAAAAGTGTCTACGTTAAATTATGAACCTAGTCGTCCAAATAATATTTTCTCATTAAAATATGTAAATGCAGATTTAGTTTCTTATTTGTCTTTTTAAAGAGTTTACATGAGAAAAGTAAAAACATTAGTTCATGACGAAGGAATGGTGTTAGTCCAATATTTAGATAATCTAAACAGCCTTTTCATGCAAGGTTACTATAAATATAGTTATTAACTTAGTACAACTTCTTAGATGAAATTGTTGTTATCGACGGTTTATCAAAGGGAGAAGGTATTCTGTGGGGTTTATATCTATATATCTGTACGTCTATGCATACACACACACACATCTGCATTTGTGCCCTATACACTTATACCGAATATAAACACGCATTACATTCATGCCTGTGTGCAAGTATACTTATCACCTACTTACTCCCAGTTACATTTACTCTAAAAAGAGTAAAAATTAGGGAGCTTCTGCAAAACAGAGTAAACATTAAAAAATCTTTAAAGAATTAGTCACTTTTTAAAGACTGAGATCATTGAATTTTCGTCAGTGGTGATTTTTCTTACAAGTAGCATCGCAAAATCTTTTTTGAGTAAAAATAAGCTAGTGTAGCATTTTACCTGGCGTTTAAACCTCCTCGAGCACAAGATAGTCCAACCATTACTAGAATTTCTCCTTTCCTATTGATTAACACTTTCCAAACCCGGTAGTTTACCAAGTGTAACACAATTATACTCGTTTTTCTGTAATTCAATATACAGTCCCTTTCAAAAAAGCAAGGGCAAAGTAGTTACAATGAAAACTGGATTCTAGGCACTTTCTAGTGGAGTTCTCCAAATCTGCTAGGGATTTTTTACAAGTTCTGCAACTGTTGAAAATTATAGAAGTAATCTAGTGAAATGAGTAAATGAGTGCCTTGGAGATGAGGCAATCTGCGAGCACAGTTACAAGACAACCACATGCTGAAGTGCTCACTAGCAAGAAAACGACATTGTATTCTAATGAAGCGACAGGATTCACGAATTCTACGGCAATGATGTTACAGAGGTTTTGTCTCTGACTGATCTCTCTCTGAATTTCTGGACCATAAACACAGTAAGCGACATCCCCATTTCCTTACTACATACCACAAGGTCCTTGCAAAAGTTTTAAGATTAATGTAGAGGGCAATTAATCCAGTTGCGACTATTAAAAAATAAATAAATAAAAAGAACAGATCCCACACACAGAAAAAAGGTGGAAAATACATGAATCATTGGGCTGATTAAAATGCATGAAGCTGCTAAAGCTTGTCAGATGGGGGACAACTGAACTCATTCATCAAGTCCAACCCACGATTATATCAACACGATCAGTTAAAGAAAGCATTCAAAACTTATCACCAGATCAATGGACACATAACTCGACAAACTTTTCCTAAACAAGCGATGACCTACATTTTTAGACAACGAGGGCGCTTTTTCTCCCTCTCTTTTTTCTTTAAAGATCTAGCAGTCAGAACAAATCCTCAAGGATGAAATGCGAGCTCAACTAACAAGATGAAGCTGCACTTTCAGAGTCTTTTTTTTTTAAACTATATAGTTACGGCGGAGATAAAGATCTGAAAAGATTATGCCCCAAAGCAAAATATTTTCAAAAGGTGCCATAGCTTTCTCGCTATTCGAGTGCGTGACTCGCCACCGTACGGTTAAAGTGCCATTTTCCTCATTATCTCTGCGATTGCCCGAGACTGCCCAAGCCAGGGGACCCCCCGGCCTCCGCGCCCTCTCCCGCGCCTCGGCCGCCAGCGCGCAGCCCACGGGGCCGCCGCGCTCCTCCGTGCATCTCCGCCCGCGCCCCCAAATGTTGTGATGCTGATTTCAAACAAATACACAGCTCAGCGCGTCGCTTGAATTTACTGCTTTGACTTGTTAAATCTCCCTAATGGCTCAAGTCCAATGTCAATAAACACAGATCTGAAATAGAGCAGCAACAGACAACAGCGCGGAGGGAAGGGGCGAGGGGGGCGAGGGAATCAGCCGCGGCCGAGCTCTCCGTAGTGTTTAGACATTTCGTGGTGGGTCGGGGGGGATTCTTTTTATTTTATTATTTTATTTGCCAGCGAGACATTATAAGCTAAGGCGTACTCAACGCAAAGACACCGTTCGTTCTAGGCAAAAGCTCTTTTCTTCCGGAGGATGGGTTGGAGCCCGGCTGTGCAAGGTAAGCCCGAGAACCCAGCCAGGCTTGGCGGCTCGGGGGTTTGCTTCATGTCAGCACATGGTATGTGAATCCTTTCTCGGCAGCGTATTTCTTTTCCCCCACTCTCCTTTTTTTTTTTTCTTTTTTTTTGTGGTTCTGTTTTGTTTTGTTTTCTCTCCCCTCGACATGTGACAAGACACCACCCCACAGGACTGAATCCTCTATTGAAGACAGCCAGCTCTTTCTCACTCAGAATATTTATTTTCTCTCGAACCGCGCCTTGCAGGGAAGGGCGGTCTGTGCCAGGTAGGGAGAAAAGAACTCCCCGGTGACCCCTGAGAGGGAGTTTTATGAGCCAGCCTTTTTTCAAAAGTAGTCCTTGGGAAAGGGAGAAAAAACTTAGCAGCTTCATCAACTTCAGTGCCAAATTATCTCGGAATCTTAATATAAATGTTACTTTGTGTGTTGGTGGTTTTTTTTGTTTTTGTTTTTTGTTTTTGTTTTTGTTTTTGTTAACAAAAAGAAATCGAGGCTGTGAAGCCTTGGAGGGGCTGTATTTGTTTCTTTTAAACTAACAACAAATTATCTAATTAATATGTTTCAATTACAGCATGAAAAAGAGAGGCTTTGGACCGCCTGCAGTGGGTTTACAATAGCCCCAGAGCCCACTATAAGAATTTACAATAACTTCACATCTGTTTCTTTATTTCCCACTTTTCGAGTCTAAAACTCCTCTTGAAATCACTTCAAACCGTGGCCCAAGTTATGAAATATGGTCTCTCTGCCAGGAAAAAAAAAAGGTAGAAAGAAAAAAAGGACAAAACTTTGGAGATCGAGGCTTCATTTGCAAGCTAGAAAGTGAAAGCCCCATTGAAGAGCATTAAACAAATATATTAGAATTCTGTCACTTTATGCAATTGAGTAGATCAAATAAAGGGTCCCAGGCCACTTCATTCACTCTCATTCACTTGAATAGAAAATGCAAAGAATAGCAAACCTAGACTGGGCCACCGATGTAGATTTAGCCCTTTTTTTCTGAGAGACAAAAAGGCTGAATTTTCACAAACACATTGCTGACTCGGGGACTAGGAAACCAGCACTGAAACCCCTTTGGAATTTAAATTCATTTTATCTTCCTCTCTCTTTCTGGGTCCCTTTGCGCTACAGGGCGAGTTGCACTGGCACCCTTGCTTGGAAAAAAATACAATACAACAACAAAAAAAAAAAAAAATTAAAGGTTCCAGATTTATACAGCAGAGCCACAGTACAGTTTGGAAGGTGACGTTTATATTTGCAAAGACAAAAGAGGGACGATCCGCCCTTTGCCCTAAGGATCGCAGCCTCTTCTCGAAACTCTTGGGCAGAGTGTTCCCGCCCGGCTGCTCTCCGGGGCTGCGGCGCTCGGGCCTCTGAGCACACCCGGGCTGCCGCACCCAGAGCACCGCGCACAGCGGGGCTGCGGGCTCAGGGCACAGCGGGGCTGCGAGCCCAGGGCACAGCGGGGCTGCCACAGCCGGGGCACCGCGCACACCGGGGCTGCGGGCTCAGGGCAAAACGGGGCTGCCACAGCCGGGGCACCGCGCATGCCGGGGCTGCCGCTCTGCACGGAGCCAGGGCTGCTGCCGGGGGACCGAGGGGACACCCTCCCCTTCACCCAGTGCGGGCCTCGCCCTGGCTACGCCCGCAGACGAGGCCGGGCTCTGTGCCCGTGCCGCACAGCACAGGGCATGGCAGCACAGCCGTGTTCAGCCGTGCCAATGCCTAACCAGAGAGCAAACCACGGGCAGCAGAGACACTCTTCTCACAGGGATAGACCAGAGGGTGCCAAGTGCTGTATGTGGACTCGGTGACCCTGCCCTTCCTTCTGCAGCTTTTATATGTGCAAGTACCTGAAGTGCCATCCTTCATCTGCTGGGGCCCTCAGCACTGAGGCAGCCAGAGCAGGGCAGAGCACCTCGGCATCCAAGGGAGGGCCTTGCCTTCTGCTCCCTTACATGTCCCTGACATGGCCACACCAAGGTGTCTGAAAGGTTAACTCACATCACAACTGAAGGCACTACTAAATAAAGGCTCTTGATTTTGCACTATTTCGCAGGGCCTCAGTATTAATTAAGTAGTAAGTAGAGTATTTTGCATTAATTAGAGCAGCTCCTTAGAGACACATTACAGCCAAGACTAATCTTATGCCACAGGAAAAAGCTCGTCATTTCCACTGCCCCCAACTACTGCAGTCAGCGCAGACCACCTGCTTGCACTGGGCTTCTTTGCGAACATTAACCTGTAGACATTTTTCCCAGGGATGTTGTCAAGGCACTTTGGGGGTTGCAGCTGCCATCCTCCTTGCTTGCTTTAATGGCTACTGAATAGACAATAAAGATGGAGAGACTGAGCCCAAAACCCAGACCTGGTTCTACTCCTGGGTGTGCTTACCAGCCCCGGTCTTGACAGCTTAAGGTGCCTTCACAGAATTTAAAAACCTCTAGTGCAACTGCTTCCTGCCAGTGCATCTGGGAACTCTTTTTCCCCAGGCGGTTCTCCTGAGCAGGCCCACATGTTAATTCCATGTTTTAACAGTCTAAGCTACTAATTAGGGGACATGTTTATTCCTACTATCAGCAGAGCCACTGCATTACAAATTAAACATGAAACAAACACAAACTCAAATGAAACAAGCAAGAAGTTACCAGAGTCTGTCTTTTGGAATACCTGAACATGAAAGCACACCACGTGATCCATCTCCGGCCAAAAAAGCTGCTTTAAAGGTTAGGTCAGACAGGAAAATCTGCTGTAGAATATCAAGGTGGACAAAGCACCCATTTGAGAGCAGGGAAGACAATTCTCCACTGCTAGCCACAGGTGGCAACCATTTCTTCACACGATTGCAACCCCACTTCTTCCACACTACAGAAGTGCAATTATTTTCCAACTCAAGCAATATCACCATCTGATTCTCTCCCACCTCTTCCTGCATTTTTCTCCTTCAAGGGCATTCTCTCTGTGGCTCTGACTACCAAATTTTCACCTCAGCTTTATGGCATGTGTTCCTGGGAGCAGCGTACTGAGAAATTGAAAGGTTCCATCAGCATCCCAGGGTCTTTAAAACACTTTTGCCTTGTGCCTTGGAGACAACCCACCCTGAAGGGTAATGGGGGATGAACAGTTCCCCTGGGTCTTTCCCACTGGAGTCCCACACACACGGCTTGTGTCTCCTCCCCCGGTGCTCCTGCCTCTCCTTAGGCTTTTACAGGGCTGGGTTATTCAGACCAGTGATGAGACCACTCACACACAGGAGGATGGAAAGAGGTCTGCACAGACTTGCTGAAGGAGACCACAAACAGTTTGTGTTTCTTCTCAATTTGTGCTGAATGCACTTGAGCCCTTGTTGAATATAATTTCATGATTAACCCTTCTAATTTTCAGGTTAAGGGAGTTCTCTGGAGAACAGGGGAGAGGATCAAGAGAGGGCTGATCCCTGTTACACGTAAATTGCTAGGTTTTTGCATCTGTGAAAACTCTAACAGAGAGAGGAATTCTAACACACAGGAAAGCAGATTTTAATGATCTCTACACCTGAAGAAAGTTGTTAATAATCACATTCATTTCTTTATTGAACTAGAGCTTCCTCATCTTTGCTAGACCTAGAAGGGTCGGGTATATCTGGAGGCTCAGGGAAGCAGACACGCTCTCGAATGTACACGGGGAATGAAGCTGGGCCACGCTGAGCTGCTCTCCTCATTAGCCAAAGAATGTGTTTTTAAAGTACCGTATATTCAGCCCTTCATGATTTGCAGGGCTGGCACCAGTGTTTTCTTCTGAAAAATGACATGTACCGTGTCTAGCAGAGGAAGACACACAGCTCCCACAACAGGAAATTCCCCAGGAGGGCAGGCTCGTCCCTTCCTTCTTGCTCTGTTCCTGCTGAGTTTTCTCATCTCTCAGGGATAGACTCCTCTGGTTACAGCACAGCTCACCCAAGTCATGCTTGCAAATGCCTTGTACACAAAGGGTGGGGTTCAGGGTAAAAATTTAATTGCATAAAAATCCACAGAAAATTCCCAATGAACTAAATAGAGCAAGGGTTTCACTATCAAGATTTTCCAGAGAATTTAGATGATTTTCTAATTAGGTAAGTAATTTATCTTTTTCTCAGTTTGATGTCACAGTCAGTGGATGTGGAAGGTCACATGCAGCTGTACACAGGTGCCCTAATGCTGCATGGTCATGGGCAAATCTGAAAAATTTAGAAAATGTCTGCATCCTTTTTCATTTATTCTTCAACTGTTAGTTCAGTGCTTTCAGACCATAAGCCAGAAACCTTTTCTTTTGCCTCAGATGCAAAAGAATTTGCCAAAGAAGGACCAAATCCAGACCAAACCATGGGGCTCTATGTTCCTCTCTGTCTATAATAAGGTGATTTTTTTGTTTGTTTGGGTTTTTTTTTGTTTTGTTTTGGTTTTTTTTTAAAGTTAGTTGTTTTGTTTTGTTTGTTTGTTTTTTAATTCTTGGAGGAGGAAAGGACAGCTCATAATCTGTTTTTAGGATGCTGCTAGGGCACTTTTCAAGATGTGGACTAACCTATCTGAACATTAACAAAATCACAGTCCTAAATATTTTTGATAAAACTCTAGAAAGCTTGAAGAAATTCTCTTTTCTGTGTTTTGACTCCACTTTCTCAATGGTAAGCAATTTTTCAATTCCTTTTGCATCAAAACCACATTACCTGCTTCTCATCAGTAATACCTCAGACACATTCCCTCCCTCCTTTTCTAACAACAAATTGACCGGTGGAAATTCTCCAGCATTCAGGTTCTCCAGGATTGTTAGGTAAAGCATCAGGCACTGTAAAGCCTTTGATGAAGTCTTACTAATACTGGATTTTCTTCTGAAAGTGTGACTAAAAGAGTTGGTGGATGAATTCCTGGGAGGAGTCCAGAGAGGGTGTAGTTAAATCAGAGCCATAGGACTGGTTATGTCCACACAGGAGACACAGCAAGGCCAGAGAGGAGCAGCAAGAGCACAAGAGGGCTGAAATTCCTGCTCTGCCCCCACACAGCCAGCACTGGGCTGCACAATGTGGAGAATGGACACCACCAGCTGGAATCAGGCAGTGGCTGAGTACTCTGAAATCACCTCATTCTCTTCCTCACTCCTTCAGTGAGCCAAATGAGGGATAAATAACAGTAAATTCCATTGTCTGTACATAGTTAGGTATTACTATTTGTCATACTGCCTATGTGTAGTTATATGTTATAAATCCCTTTACTGTAAGATGGTTTGGGATAAGTCTTTTGAAAGCACTGGCTCATCTTGCAGAGCCTCGCTTTTGAGGAATTTGGGTTAGGGGTTTATTTCTTTTTTTTTTTTTTTTTTTTTTTTTTNTTTTTTTTTTTTTTTTTTTTTTTTTTTTTTTTTTTTTTTTTTTTTTTTAATGCTTTTTCCCTGTCAGAAGATATACAGATATGTCTTTTTCTCAGCTTGGCATTACTCTGAGATTTTTCCATAAGCTCAAGATCAGGCTCTTTTGAAGTCATTGCGCAGGAATCACCAGGGGCACCTATTGCATGTTCAGATGAAGGCTCTCCATTGGAAAGAAACCCAGTTCTGCCTGTAGCACTCAGATGTTATCAAAGTGCTCCTCTTTCTCTGTCTGCATTGATGTGTCCGAGTTGTTTTTCGGAGAACAGCGTTTTCCTCCTAACTGGTCACAGGCATAAATTATAAAACAAAATACATTTCTAAAGAGAAGTAAAGCCTTGTCAGACCATGGAGTGGCTGACAGCCATCAGATCACAGAGCCACCCAGAACATTAGAAAAGAAGAAAGCCCATGAGACATCTAGCACTCTCGATCCCTTGTTAGCCCTCCATTTGCAGTAACGACTGTGTATATCTAAGTGCTGCTTTTTCTTTTGTTCAGAATATCCCAAGTCCTTCAACTTTATTCTATTTTCCTGAGCATTCTCCTTTGTAAGCTCCTACAACTAAATAAAACAACCCCAAAGTGTTTCTCCACGATCAAGCTCTGATTTTTTTTTTCTTTCGAAGTAAAGATATACTGCTTAAAAGGACAGTTTTGGGGTCAAATGCCGCTGCAAAGAAACTCAATGGGATGAATTTGGGTCAGCAACAATGCGTTCCTTAGTTCTCAATGCAAGTCAGGGAGGTTATGGTTCTGTGAATGTGGACGTGGCACAGTTGGGTAGGAGGTCAACAGCACAGACTTAAGTACTATTTTCAGCATTGTCTTGTCCTTCATCCTTTTGAGGATACAAAGCAGAAGCTGTCAGTATTCATCTCCTTGAGCTCTGGAAACACCTCTTAGGAAAGCTGGGAACTGATCTGGTAGAAAAACAGCAAGCATCATTATATAAGCCTGGATCCTCAGAGTATCCTGGCATAAGGTGGAATTCCTTGTATCTCTCAGAACAGCAATGGTAAGAGCCTTTCTCCCTGGAGTGGGGGATGCAAATCATGGCTGTCTATTTCTTCACAGTGTCACACAAGAGGAAAGCCTGTCTGTTGCACTGCAGACCTTGAGGCAGTGGTTTTGGTCATTTGTATTTTGTTAGCTCAGGTAATTCACATACCAGTAGCATCACAAGACTTCAGAGAGGCTAATTCATCTCTCGGCTTCTCACTGGGGCTTAGAAAATGTTCCACTTTGGTGTAGCTTGGAAAAGCATGCTACACCATACACTGTAACCTTTCTCTCTTTGCATTAGCAACTAGTAACTGTGAATCTGAAAAGAGAAAACTTCTTTGTTACAAATATTTTTTCATTCTGCCTAAACCTTCTCTTCACTCTGGTGGAATTATGACTGACTCATATTGTCTGTATGGAGGGAAAACCCCCTAAAATTCTGCTTTAACTAAAGTAAATGGACTGAACAAACACTAACCTCTATAGCAAGCTACCAAAATCTGCTTTGTGTGCTCCTTATTTCAGCCCAGCAGAGCTGGTGGCATTTCAGTCGTGCAGAGCAAGACTGTCAAACACAAGTTCACGTACAAAGTTCCTGTGCTGCCAAGGTGTGTAGGCAAGTACCTACTGTGTGCACAGAATGCATCAAGCCCGTTAGGCTCAAGAAAATGGGCATGAAAATGTCACCAATATTGTTTACTTCTCAAAATAAAATCACATTTCTCAGTTCATGAGGACAGCTCAAAACTCTGAGCAATAAGGTGCCATCTATTTATCTGCTCCTTGCAAGGCAGCCAGCAATGCACAGCAGTATATACAATAGTGTAAACCAAAGGATTCAGACTATTCTTGGATGTCTCCATTCAATTTTTCACTTGCTGACATTGTGTAATTAGTACAAAATCACTGGAAAAATCAACAGCCTGAAAAATATCTGCTAAAATATTGCTCCGAAGTGTTTTCTCATCTAGTGGCAGCATCCAGACCCTGCCACAATGAAAACTTTAATTTGTTCTTACAGGCTCTTTCCATGACCTTGGTGGGAAGAGAACTAGGATTTCATTCTGGAAATTCTGTAAGGACCTATTAGTACTGGCACTCAGGGATCTTTCTCTGGACACAGAGGCTTTTCAAGATTGTACATCCCCATTCTTTATGCTCTTATCCTTTCAGTCCACAATACAACTCCCGTTGATCTCAGTGGGGATGGCAGACACAGAGCAGTACTGAAAAGCACACTGTAGAGTAAGCACTGGAATAAATTTACCTGATTCCCTACAGATAATGGCCTTTGTTCCCTAAACTCTACCTGCCCAAAGAGCCCTCCCCTGTTATTTCTGTATGATAACCTACCCAACAAGAGCAGAGGGAACAGAGCTGCCTGCTGACTCCTCAGATGATGCACCCACTGATGGCTGCCTTGTTACTGCCATACACAATGAACAGTGCTTGAGTTCAGGCTGGCTTTCCCTCAGGGACTAATTTGAGCCTGTCTTTTCTATTTAGACAACATTTTAAGAAACCATTTAAGTGAACACTTAAAAAAACTACAGAACTCAATTAGTGGGAAGAGGACTTCCCCTCCTCTCAAGTTTGACTGCATCTGGCAAAAACGTTCAACATTGCTTGGGTTGATTGAGAGGACAAAACAGGCACTAAATATGGTCTCATAAGCTTTACTTCCTCAGCAAACCAGGGTAAAATTTCCACATTTAATTAATACCATCAAATCCCATGTAGTCACTAGGATTGCCTAGGAAATATTCTCTACCTCCAAAACTACCTTAAAAAAACCCAAGTGACACAGTCTCATCACTAAACTGAAGCGATTCTGTTCAGCCTCTAGTTCTTGCTCTGAATGATGCAATTTTCAAATCTATTTTCTCCTTGTCCTACTCTTTATCTTAACTGCTTTGAACTCCTTGTTTAATAGCAGCAGATTAATAATGCATCTTACAAAGAGGAATTAGGATGGATTTCATCAATGCTAACAACTTGGCTATGTTCTCACCATATGAATATACCATAAGTAAAACATTTTTTATGCCAAATCCTGGGCTTATGAAACACTGAATTATTTTGCTCAAAATCCCTGTCAACTTTCCATTAACTACTGATAAATCAAGCATGCTAAAATGGTGCAGCAAATAATCTCCTCCCATTTGGAACATGTGTGCTCTCTTTGGGACTGGCCTATTTACATCAGCTATGATGTTCCACAGGCTTGGAAAGAACATGGGATTTCTTTCCTTCATGCTCTGAAAGCATTCAGATTTTTTTTAAGGTATGGTATTTTTTTTTTTTTAAACTTACTGTTTTCCTACATTTCCCGTCACAGGCTTGCATCATTTTTTCCCTTTGATCAGGGTATAGACCAACCCTCAACAGGCAAAGAATCCCCTCTCCTCCGCGTGTGGATGGATATTTTAACTTGGTTCCCAATTGTTACAGATATATCAGGTTCAGATACCTAATCTCTGGGAGGCTCTGCTCTCTGCATCAACACTCAGTCAACTAATAATATTATTCATAATTTATTTATAGGACATGAAAATTTGAATTTGTGGCCTAAACCTGAGTCAGTACATTTGTGAGTAGAGCCAGAACTATTCCACTCAGAAAGAGGAATTTCCTGCTTTTAAGGAACAACAAATATTAATTTATTGTTGCTGAGATTCCAATTATTGTTCAGTACCTGTGGAGAATTGGCAAAGGAAACAGATGTCAAATGACAGGTTGTGCTGTGTGCTATGCCCACAGAAAATTGTGGTCTCTTAAATGTTTCCTGGTAAGGGCCTGCCTCTTTCAATCCCTTCTCTTTTGCCAGGGAATCCCAGGATCAGTTCTAACTGACAGCTGGACTGGTGGCCATCATATCTACATTTCTGTTACGTGACACTAACTGCTAGTTCTGCCTGGCTGTACAGACATAGCCTTGTAAAATACATTGAACGACATCTTAACTCAAACAGAAAAGAAGGCTGCAGAACTTGATACATTTTTCACAGAAAAACAGAGGAAAATTCCTTCTACCAGTTCAATGTGAAAAAATAAATAAGAGTGAATCAAAACAAAAATGTTTGGAATTGATTCTAAAGTATCTGAAGACATGAAAGTCATTAATATTTATGACATCAAATATTAGTTATATTTGATGTCTAACAAAGACTTGTCTATTCCATTGGAAATAGCTTTCTTATTTTGTCATGAATACAGAGGCAGCCTTATTAATAAAACAAAATACCATAAAGGAAAACAAGCAGAGACTGAAGGTTCTCCTAGTTTTTAAGGGTTTGTGTTCTGCTATGTTATGTACTTATTTTTGATGGTTTTCCCCTTAAATTATGAGCTTGGGGAAAGAGAAGAAAATAACTTGAGTGTAAAGTGTAAACTGCTTATAAATAAGACAGATATGTTTGGAGTTGAATTGTCTTGTCTGGGGAAAAAAAAAGAGCTACTACACAACACACTTGAGGATCATAAATCAGTCCACACACACAATCCCTGAAGTCACCAATGGGAGCATTGCCCCAGCTGTGGATACAGCCCTGGATATTGTAGCACGTGTGATCCCAGAGCCTGAGCAGGACTGGCTGCTGGGAAGCCCCAGGCCCAGCTGTGTTGGCTAAAATGTGTCTGCTCACAGCTACCACATCTCTGGCTTTTGTGGTCCAGAGACTGGACAATCAAGACAGAAATGCACTTCCTACAACTTCGGAAAGATAGGTTAATACTCCACCTCATTCATGGACTCCCAAAGTGCCCATAAAGTCTTGCATGGAAAAAAAATATTAGAGCAGGTGGGATCTCAGGACACTGCAGAATCATTTAGGTTAGAAGGAAAAGACCTCTAAGATGGAATCCAATCTTAACAGAGCACTGCCAAGCCCAGCGCTAAACCATGTCCCTCAGTGCCACACCTACACGTCTTTCAATAACTCTGGGAATTTTGACTCCACCACTTCCCCTGAGGAGCCTATTCCAGTGCTTGACTGTGCTTTCCATGAAGAAATTTTTCCTGATATTCAACCTAAAGCTCCCCTGGCACAACTTGAGTCTGTTTCCTTTTGTCCTGTCACATGCTACTTGAGGAATGAGGCCAAACCCTACCTGGCCACAACCTCCTGTCAGGGAGTTGAAGAGAGCAGTAAGGTCCCCCCTGAGCCTCCTTTCCTCCGGGCTAAACACCCCATTTCCCTCAGCTGTTTCTCACAGGACTTGTGCTCCAGACCTTCCCCTGGACTCTAGGGAGTCCAGCCCTTCTCTGGACAGGCTCCAACACCTCAGAGTCCCTATTTTCATGAAGGCCCAGAACTGGACACAACATTCGAGGTGTGGCCTCACCAGTGCCCAGCACAGGGGGACAGTCACTGCCCTGGTGCTGCTGGACATACCACATCTGGTCCAGGCTGGCTGCCATTGGCCTTCATGGCCTTCATGGCCACCTGGGCACACCTGGCTCATGTCCAGCTGCTGTTGACCAGTACCCCTAGGGCCTTTTGCAGCTTTCCAGTCACTGCATCCCCAGCCTGTGGCACTGCCAGGGTTGTTGCGATGCAAGGGCAGGACCCAGCACTGGGCCTTGCTGAACCTCGCACACCTGCCTCAGCCCATTGATCCAGCCTACCCATACAATCATTTTCCTGTACCCAGGCAGCCTGAAACAGGCCTAGACTGCCTTGAAAGTGCTTGTGTACTCTCTTCGCTAAGCTTGCAAGGGGTTTTACAACACCTTGATGCTCCAGCATTTAAGTGTCTTTGTAGCTGGTATTTCTGAGCCGTGACCTATATATTCGTTGCTGCAAATATTTTATGTTGGGCCCCTTTGTGCCTGTTCCCCATAAAGAAACCAGTGCAATTTGCCAAGCTCACAATAACACTGTGCAATTGTATGCACAAATGTTTGTGAAGAATTTGAATCCTATGGTAGGAGGAATCACAGGAGTATCTAAAACTTGGAAAATAAGGAGCCTCTGGGAAATGGAAACCTCAGCTGCAGCAAGCCTAAGGCTCAGAAAACAGCACAGAGCTGATGAGCTTTGGGTTGAATTCTCTTATCACAGAGGGCCTGTACAAAGACCAGCACCTGAAAGAAGTGAAACAAAAGGGGAGAAACTTGCTCTGAGTACCTGCCTGTACCCTGGAAAGCTGAGCTAAAGAAGATGTGAGTGAAGAGACTATAAAAGCTCTGCACACGTCAGTTCAGTACTTCAGACCTGCACTTTCCTACTGTGACCTCAGAAAATAAGACAGAAAACACTCTGGCAGTACTCAGGCCAGGCTCTGAGCTACAGCAGCAGTGCCCTCAACAGCCAGAATTGCTCTTACTGTGCCCTGGCTGCCACTTAGATTTATCTGTGTATTTTATATCTTCTCTCTGGGTAAGCAGAAAGGTTTTTTTGGGTCGGTACCCTATGTAAATTGGAATACATGAATAAATTGGAAAGCTTATTTAATTATCTATGGACAAAGGAAGCATGACAGTTGCTTTGAATACAAAAATCATTGTGTGAATGAATCAAATTCCAGTAAAAAAAAGATGTTGCACCTGCAGTACACTTAGCCTGATGACTTCATCACATTTGCTGCTCATTAACCATATTATAATCTTTAAAATATAATTAATTGGTCAGTTGCATAATTCCAATAGCATCATTCCAACGATGCCTTCCTTTTCTGAGGTCAAATGCAACAGGCTGGAATTTTGCCAGGGCAGGGAATGTCATGGTGTAGATGAAAATAGTCTGTGCTTTAAGGCTTGAATTTGACTCTCTGTTTTGTAGATATGGATTGGACCTGAATGACTGAGGAAAAAGAGCCCACAAAATTCCTGTTTCTTGGTTGCAGTATGAGGAATCATGAGAGAGGGAACCAGGACATAAGCCAGGTGTCACTCTCAGTGTGGGACAATTCACTAGCAGATGAGTAACTAGGCCAAAACCTGGTCCTACTTCTTTTTTGTGATTAAATGGCTTCTGGATACAACACTGATGGCTGAGCCTCATGAAAGATCTTCTTAGGGCATTCCATCATGGCAGAAACGCTGATAGATACTTTAAACTCACGGGAAAAGTCCTGTACTTGCTCTCAATACAGTGAGTATGCTCTGGTGAAGAAACTACCACTGCATAAATCCGGTCTGGAGGGACCATCAGGACATCAGAAATGTCCTTCTGTAAGTTCAATCATATACATCCTAGCAGAGCTGCAGTACAGTAGCTGTATAAGTTCCTTTAATCTAGCATCATTTCTCATCTCCCTGTTGCTGAGGTCAGCTGATGCTGTAAGTGCTCTTAGGACACATCTAAGTCACATTTGCTGGGCTTGCTTACTTATTTACAATTGTCTTTAAAATGTGTGGATTTCTTATCCGGTGAACACATGCAGAAACAAACAGAGGGGGAAAAAAAGGAAGACAGAGCCAAGTCAGCTCCTCTGTTGAGCCAGCAGATGTTTGTAGTTGGATTGCCAGTGTTTCACAGGTCTGAAACCAGTCCTGAGCAAGCAGACTTGCCACTGTTTGCACAGCAAGGACTCTCACTGCAGTCACCAGGTGCAAGGAACACAGGACCCTGCCCTCTCAAAACCTGGAGGAAGCAAACATGTGTGGGAAGACGTGGAGAAGGCTGGGTGATCTAAGAAAAATATAGCAAAAATGGAAGAACAATGTGATACCCCTGCAGGATTTAGAGGCTCAGACTTAAACCAGACCAACAACAGAAGCTGGAGATGCACATACCAGAAACCTGGGCTTACACATCTTCCTGTCCAGATGGCAAGGTCAAATGCAGAAAATAGATAACTATGTTCAAATAAACTATATAGCTTTTTTTGTTTATTTCGTTGTTTGTTTGGGTTTTTTTAATAGAATGAAAACTAAACTCTGATTGTGTCTTTAGTAATAAAACTTTAAAAGAAAAATGTCTGGAATAAATTTTAGAACTGGCTGTGTTTAACTTTGTCAACCAGCTTCCTAAGTGAGAACCAGCTTTGACCTAGACACTGATATTGGCAGTATTGCTGAGCATCTCCCAGCAGTGAGAGCAGTGACTGAGATATTGCTTCAGTGCTGCCAGCGGTGCCCTTTTATGCAACTATAAGAAACTTACAGGAGTTGAACTGGAACAGTATTTCCACCCCATCAAAATTGCACCCAAATGGTTCTAGATGTCAGACTGCCTTGAGATGTTCATGAAGATCAGCATGTCTTGACTTCAGGTTTCTTTCCACTGTGAAACCATTGAGGAATTTACCTATCCACCATTTCGGACTGACCCCAAAGCCTTTGCTTTGGCCTGTTCTGGGAAGGAATAAGGTCCAGCTGTAAGCTGAAAGGCCCCCTTGCAGACGTTTCCATGAGCATTTTGCAAGGCAGGACAGAAGATGCTCACTGAAAATGCCTCTAATTCTAACCTAACTGGCCTGAGAAAGAGCCTGCAGTTTGCACAAAATGTTTCTGCTGTGCATAAGAAATTGTAAGGCCAGATATTGGCTGTATATTTTGTGTGTGAGGATGTGTGCAAGTGAATGTATGTGTGTGCATGTGTAGGGATAGTCCTAGAATTTGTTTTGTTTTTAAAATGTCCTAGAAATGTAACTGAACTCTCACATGGAATCAATTTAAAATAGAAGACCTGGCACAGCTTTACTTGTATATCTTTCTTATGCATTTGTCCAATCAAAATGATAATGTAGACAAACTGTGGACTGCAAAGCGTATTATCCAGCAATATCTCATTATTATGCAAAAAATCAGATATTCACAGCAACTGTCTCATCTATTTATTGTTTGGTTACTCATCTGGAAATTTTAATACTTTCTTCAGGGGCAGGGGCTGGCAATAAAAAAATAGATCTATATATCAAACCTTTAACTTCCAGCCATCATTGTGTGCCATAATACAGATGGAGTAGCTATCAGCTCTCTTTACCGTGTTGGTTTATTTACTTCAACTAAGAGTAAAGATTTAAAGAGAATACAATAACAAAATCCACTGCAAGCTAAATTTTCATGCTCCAATGTGGAAAAAAACCTTGGCTAACAACAACAATAATAAAGAGTAATCGATACGCATCTCTGTGACTAATTAATTTATGAGAACTATAGACCCAACCTTAATAACCTTCAAACTTTCCTGTTTTTCCCAAATACCTCAGTGGGTCTGCTGAAACACATCACCAGGCCTGCACCTCTGTAAGTGTAGGTCACATCTTGGCTGCAGCAGCATTATTCAGAAATTTTACTCCTTAGTTTAGTGAAACACTGAATGAAATTCAAGTCTCACTCCAAGCACCTGACTGGTCCTATTGAAATCTCCAGCAGACCTACACATGATCTTTAAAAGGGTCTCAGCCCCAAAACAGGGAGTTCAATACATAAGAATACACAACTGTTGGGAAGCACTTCAGTCTTGTCACCAAAGCCAGCATCTGCAATTGCAGCAGCAAGAAAGTGCCTTCTGCAGACTGAGCTTGTGAAAGCATTGTAACTGCCATCGTGTCACTACAGCTTCATATACCATGTACTAATGACATCAGAACAGGACTCTGGCTTCTGAAAATTAACAAAGCTTGATTTTCAGGGTGCAGCAGGTTTTTCTCCAGTCATGTACAAGAAATGTATGATTCAGGAAGATCAGCCAGACTAAATCAGAGAGTTAGGTGGGAAACTGCTGTCACACACACTGGTTTTTAGTCCCCTTGCCATAAAGAATATTTTGCCTGCAGTGGGGCAGGCCTGAAAGAAAGCAATAAAACTCCATGAGTAGTTCCCCATGCTACATGCATAGAGTTGATTGTCATTTCACATCCACAAACCAGGCTTTATTGTGACAGCTGACTTGAAATTGCTGTAGATCTACAGAAGAACGGAAATCTGAGGAGGAGACATGGAAGAGTTTCAAGGAATAATACAAATACTAACATATTCCCATGTAATTCTGATTTTTCCTGGTTATATATTTGGAGCAAAAGAAAATCTAATTTCTATTTACTGCTTTATTTTGCAAATTAATTAGTGTAGAACTTAGAAGCGGAATAAAATAATAGCGAACATTATGTACTTACTCCCTGCACCTCCAAGTATTACAAAATGAAATGACCCCTCTGCTTTTACAGATTTCCATTGAAATCAAACTCTGTGTTGCCCCAGACATTTAAACACAGCAAATAATTCACGGGATCTTCACTTTACTTTTTCAAATAAGACTTGCTTTACACATGGCCTTCTGCTGGAAAACCTGCTGACAGATTTGGCATGCTGGTACAACCTGAACAAAGCATACAATGTCATAGTATCCCAGTCTCTGTTCACATCACCTGTTGCACTCACACTTCTGTCTGACAAGCATGTGTTTTTCTTAAATCTTTTCTTTAGATTGCAATAAAATAGCAAAGGATTTTTCATTTCTGTAAACAATTTTTGGTTGAAGCAAGCAAACAATAATCACTGAAATGTAACATTTAAAAGCCAATCCTTCCAAGGTAATTCACAGCTCCCTTATTTGTTCCTGATGCTCCTCAATACACGTGATCAGTCAAGAAAGGATGCATTTGCCTTGCGGGGCTGCATAGTTTGGCAGCTAAGAGCTCTGGAAAACTTCTTCTACGTCTTAAAAAGAATCTAATGGCATTGCTTGAAGATGGTTGTGAAACAGCAAGTGATTGATGGGGTTATTACCATCTACTGCTTCTGTTTACCCCAAGTTAATCTCAAGTAGAGTTCCTTGTAAATTATCTAGCTGTTGATATTCACTGTCCTTAGTGAAACCAGGAGTGAAGTTCTCCTCCCTGGAAAGAAGGGAGAGGTAGGGAAAAGGTGTTTAAAGATTTACTTTTATTTCTCACTACTGGCAAAGCAGAAACTGTTTGTTTGACACAACAACTTGTCTCACTTTTACATGAATCTTCTTACTATATCAGTGCAAGCCAAAGAATAGGCTAACTAATTTACGGTCATAAGAGGTTAGAAATTGAAAAGTTTAAAGAAGAAGAATGCAAATGCATCTCATTCATCCAGATGATGTGCCCAAGTGTATGTTCAGCATGTGGGATGATTCAAACTACAGCAGTTTTAGGATATGTTACAACAGACAGCTGTGAGTAGTATTTCTGTGCTTTCAACTCACATAAGGAGCAGTAACAATGTAATTTCATCATGCTGCAGTAGAGAAGGCAGAGGAAGACTCCCCCAGTATACTGTTTTCCCATACAAATTGCTGCAGATATGTAATAATGGCTGAAATCAATATTTTATTATCTCTAAATAACTTTGTATGTAACAATATTTTTTTAGTTTTGCTTATAGGTTCTGATCTTTGGATTTGCTTGGTACCCGTTTTGTCACCTAGCATGACAACGTTTTTGCTGATTCCCCATGACAATTTCAGGGAAGGTAAACAGTTGGGATGCTATTTCCTTGATTCTGCTAATTCTGTTTTTTTGTGAGGTTAAAAAAGCTGTAGGAGTGGTGAGCAAGTTCTCTGATGATTAGATGTGCAAGTGTAAGATACACAGCTGTTGAATTCGCCCCTTGAAGCAATGCTGTTTTCAAATACCATTGATGCACAGGCTGTGCGTGGGTTCTTGGTTGCTGGTGCTGAGAACCTTCTGCTAGTGTGGCACTGTGCCCAGCCAGAAGGGAGTTGAACCCATTTCATTCACCCCTGTGTGTCAGACAGGAACAGTCACAGGAGCTGTGCTGAGTCCTCTGGTTTCAATCCCTTTCCCTACACCAATAATGTCCCATCGGTTCCATAAACTGCTTCTTTCTTTATCCCACGTGTTAACACTTCCATGCTAAAATAAGAATCTCTGACCCATGGAGAAAGACAGGCAGAGGGTTTGAAGGCACTGGTGGCTGCCAAAAAGACAGGCTGTGAGAAGGCAGACACTTGGGAAACCTACTGAAACCAGATGGCTTGTCAAAACATATGCTATATAAGAGCACAGCCCGCAGGCACCAAGAGGAAGACAAGCCCATGGCAAACAGTGGCATCAAGGAATGACTGAAATCACACAGGAATCACTGTAATGAAGAGCAAAGTCTAAACTGCAGATTCACTCAAGGAAGTGCAGATGAGATTAAATCTGTTCCACAGCGCGTATTAAAATTCATTCCCCAAACTGAAGATAGAGAGAGATGTAGCATTTTCATGCCAGCAAATTTTCAACTTTCTAAAATCTGGCTCTTTCTACACGGAATAAACTGGTCACATACTACGAACACAAACCTTTTAACCCATTTTCACAGTAACTGCAGACTTGACTTTTATTATAAAATGTGAAATTCAGGTATTGCCACAGAAAACCTCAGAAAAAAACTAGTAAAAGAGTCACGCACCAAACACTTAAACAAATCTTAAAATTTAGATTGATGTCACATATACAATGTATTGTCAATTTCTCTTCATATCATACTTTAGATTAAATAGTGTGCAAACACATAAAATAGTTTGGATGCACTGAATGCGCAGGAGTATAATTCTTTCTATAGGCATGGAATTACAGAATGGTTTGTGTTGGAAGGGCCTTTCACCAAGTGTCTGTGTGTATCACTGGAGGTGCCTTCTGTGGTGGGAGATAACCACACTAATGGCTGCATGGGGCAGATCCACCTTTCAGACAAGGCAACAGTGATGAAACAATACCAAAGAAACAGTGAGGGTGGGACCAAAGGACCAGCATCAGAGGGATGGAACTATCTACAAACAGTGAATTTAAAACAGAAAATTCCCATTTACTCATGTGAATGAGCACCTTGGCCAGTGCACAAGGAGCAAACAACCGAACAGGGAGCTGTGAAGGAAAGGGCAGGGTACCATGTTAGATCCATGGGGAAGGAAGAGGACACAAATGTGCCAGCATGACCAGCCAGGAGCACACCTTGCTGTTCTATGGGCTGTGGAGGAAGGTAACCTGGATAGGTGGGAAAGATGTCAAGACAGGCAACCTTTGCTGTTTTCCTTGTTAAATACACTCTTGTCAGCCACTGCGCTTCTTTTTGACCCAGCAGTTGGTTTGTCTGGCAGCTGAAGCACACCCAATGAACATTTGCTTGCTTTGGATTCTGGGAGGCCGCAGAGGCCTCAAAACTGCCAAGAGCAGGTAAACAAGAACAAAATAGCAAAAGGCAAAAGAGAAAGGGCACATACATGCTCTGCCTCTGAGAATCAGAATAAAATGAGTCATTTAGTCTCTGCTGCTGGTCCTGCTAGTAAGCTACTGGTGCTGCCACTGTGGACAAATCCTTTGCAGGTAACAGTGTAACCGAATTGTTGTGCCTTGATCATTTTTAAGAAGCCAAAGCCACTTGAACATATCAGGAACTCAGATAATTCTGCTGGTTTACCACTAATGTAAAATGCCAAGTAAATGAGAAGTCCTGGGAAATGATTTACTTGTGTTTGCTTTGGAAATTACCAATACTACACCACTCTTTAGCTTCAGTCCTTCAAGAATGCCTATCCTTTTGCTGCATGTTGGCCCTCGCCTTCCCGACAGAATCATAGCTTTTCATTGAAGAATCTCATTTCATAGCACTGCAACAGAACATGAACATTTTTCAAATTTCCCAGTGATAGCAAGGGTAGGTTGCTCTTTGTATTTACTACTTAAGTGAATTAAACCAACTCAAATGTGTGATCTCTCCAGACAAAGATGAAGGTTACGTAGTTTAAGGATGAAATATAGACCATCCTCTACAAAACCACAGTGTTGCAGTTTAATTAAAAGAATTCATTAAAGTCATGCCCCATCCAAGGTAATTAGTATGCATAATTTATGCTTTGCCTAATACACAAGGGCAGTAGTCTGAATAATAAACTCAAGTTAACCTTAAGTGGAAGAGATTGAATGGTCAGATGTTTATTTAGCTCAGGTTTGCTCAAGAGCTAAGGTTAAAGAGGTGAAATTTTGTTATAGTTAATTAATTTCTTAAATTTCTTCATAAAATGCTGCCTACCCAGTAGGATGAAAGGGGTTTTTTTTCTTTTCTTAAGGAAGGAATCAAGTAAATTTCTGTTGTCCCCATCAGTTATCAGAATACTGAGTGTATGGTCACCTATGTGCAGTTTGCAGCAAGGATATGACTTGAAGGAAGGCTCCCCTGAAAATATTCACCAAGGAGCAAATGTAGCAAAACTTTCCAAAACAGCAACCCTCAAAATGTAAGTTCACAATCCAAAGTCAGTGGCTTCCATTGCACCCTGACCTATGGCCTTTCCACTGCCTATCCATTCAAGCCCCTGACTCCCTCTCTGGATTGGTATCCCCTCAGTTGCACAGCCTCACTGCAAACCAGGAACATGATGTGACTAAAAACCGCAAACCAGCACCATACACCCTCCTCTGACCTCTTGTCAGTAGGGTTCAGTTCAGTGAGCCCTCATGTGCCATCATCACTGAGGTGCCCACAAGAGGATCCAGGGTACCTTGAGCTGCTATTGTCACTGAAGACTTCACCAACCTTGCTACAATCCATTGAGCATTAAGCAGCTGGAAGTGTCTCTTCCACAGAGCCAAGTGAATCTGTCCCTCTACACACAAATTACTGCATTGGAGCTGTACTGCTCTTTATGAGTGACATCCCTGCTAAGCCCCAGAGCCCTGCAGCTCAAGTCCTGAGCTCCAGTGAGCTCCTGCCACAGAGTTCTGCCCTGTATGAGCAAAGCCAGACCTATGGCTTGGGGATCCTGTGAAAAGACACAGGGGTGTCAGGCAGACTTGTGGTAACAGGATCTCAGTGTTTAAGGGAACAGATATGAGGCTGGCAAGACAGTTGGATGTCAGATTTGTCACTCCAGCAGAGGAATTATAAAGTTTAGGGCTGGAAAAGAAGGTCCCAAAATTTTCTGGTAAGAGCAAGGAAACAAATTTGACCAAAGACCTTTTCAGCTGCAGATCCTCTTTCAGACAAGAGCCGGTTACTCAGGACAAGCTGTAGAACACAGGTAGACAGATATTGATATATGTGGCTTAAGGTGGGATAGGGGCATCGCAGGAACCACCTTCACATCTGCATTGAACTGCAGCACAAGTTCAGCTTTAAGGCACAGGGGTGAGCCCATGTGGGTTGGTGGAGTGGGAAGATCTTGGGTGGTGACAGGAGGCAGAAGTAAAGCTGTAGGGCTCTGCAAGATTTGGAATCAAAAGGTCTAAAAAATGCTGTATGTGCTACTTTTTCTACCCTGATCATTTTTTTGCCAGGCGCAGAAGGGTTGGCTGTGATCTATTCATCCCTGGAAAGCATCAGAAATGTTAATCCTTGTCCAAGACCAGCTGAACAAATGTGCCTGAAATACAAATTTTACTGTGATGCAGAGAGTTCCCTTAATCAGAAACTCATTAGCTGTTACACAGGTAGATTATTTTCCCCAACTTCCTTTGTCTTGTCAACATGTTTGACTTGTTTGCTCTCACATTGCTCCTTCATCTCTACCCACACTAGGAAGTCTTCGTATTTCCAGCCTTTGAAAAAATTCTGTGCTTGATTGGGTTATGTCTTCTGTTGCCTGAGTGGGGAAAATCCTTGAAGCGTGCAGGGTTTGGATTAAGCCTAATGTTGAATGGGTGTTTTTTCCCTTTGAACTTACATTTGATTTTTGCTTCCTGTTGCAGCAACAGCACAAAAACTAAAGGCATTTGTCAGAGGTAACACAGGAACTCTGCAGCTGGAAGAGAATCCAGGTCTTTGTGCACCATCCTGTCCTCATGACAGCTTCTTTCCTGAACATACAAATGTGAGACTTGGTAGCTCTCAAATATAGGAGACCATGCAATAACCTCCAGATGCTTTTTTTTAAAATTGCATTCTCAAGTAATTCTGAAGTATTGTCTGCAGTAGGAGTTTCACTCCAAAACGCAGGTATGATACTAAATTGAATGTTTATTTTGGGGTCTGTATCACCTGATTTGCTTCCTCTTATTTCTTTATGCCAATAGCCATAAGCAAACTTCCTGTACAGGGTTAATTATTATTTAGGGAACACAGTTTTAAATGACACTCTGAGTGTTGGCTTAAAAATCTCCCACTCTCATGCTTCCAGTAGGAAGAGGAATTAATAAGATTTGTCCTGTACAACTAATTGGTGCAGTATGGGAGGCCAGGCCTCAATCTTACTGAAAGTGCTGGCAAAAGACAGCCTATATTTTGCTCTTAAGAAAATTGAATCTATGTTGATTGAAATGAACTCTTAGAGCCAACAAAAAATCTACTTTCTTTGGATCAGAATACTCCATTCACATGGGAATCCTTTAGCTTCTGCCAGTATCTCTCAGCTAAGGCTTGGTCCCATAATCACTTAAAAAAACAGTGTGCAGAGATCTGTGTATATAAAGACTTTTTTCCAAGTCTTCTGGAATATGCAGTAATAGAGAAATGTCAGCCAGAGAATTATTGCAAATTAATGTATTATTTGTGCTACATGTTTCTGCCCTTTTATCTTCTTTTCTATCAACATTCAGGTAACTCAGACTTAACAAATTTTAATGAGGACAAAATGGCGGAAGAAAATCATGCTCGGTCACATATGCACAAGCTCACATAAAATCAACTGCACAAATTTTTGCCACACAAAAAAGAAACCAAAACACAGAAGCGTCCAAATTCTAATACCAATAACTATCACCTAACAAAACTCACATTTCTAAGACTAAGTAGTGAGCAAGAGATAAAAATGTATTTTAGAATAATTATCCCACATTTTTGTTTCCAAAAACGTAAAAATTCTCAAGTGTACTTCCAGAGGAGTACATTTGTAAAAACTGGTTTTGGGGAAAAAAAATCAAAAGGTCAGTGAGCAAGTAAATTTTATAAAGAAGAATCTAGTTTGCTGCTGTTAAACTGGAGTCCCACTCAATCCATCAAATTATGCAAAGACATCAGGGCATTACAGAGAGAGATTCATGTCACTAGAGCTGATGTTCCAATTTAATAAAATACAATTAAAACTAAAGACAAATTTAAATAAACTTTCTTGTATTTCCATATAATAAAAGAAGACTGTTAGAGTTGGTTATTACTCTGCAATCCCCAAACTCAGGGTATGATCCAAAGCTGACTGTTCAGACATTCAGATTCTGGGGAAGCAACTAACTGGTTTCAATCAGGAAAATCATCAACTGAAGAACAAAAGCAGAGGAATAGGTTTTCTATAATTCATCAGCATGGATACCATAATTACACTGTTGAACCTTATTATGAACTGCAAGACATAAAATCATGACAGATTTTATTAATTTTATTATTAAGGGTTTTTTTATTGTTTTCAGCTTTGCAGCCAGATTTACTCCTGAAAAATCACAATAAGTCCATTAACTTAGATGTTTTCAACCCATTTTTATTGGAATGTTTGTTTTTCTGAGATGCCTTATGCCCTTAAGAGAGCATAAGGCCCTTTTAAAGATCTGGCCACCCCTCCTCCTCCCCACAGCTCAGTGCCATTACTTTTAATAATGTGGCACATGTCCAAAGCTTTATCAGGTTCGATTCACTGGGCATCTCAGTGAGTCCAAAGGTGCTCAGTGCATGAAGACATTGACTTCTCTTTCTTGGACTCTGTGTTTAAGTTTAATTAGAAAGGGATGCACAGATACAAGCAGCTATGAACGTAGTACTTGTCCAACAGATTCCTTCCAGTCAGAGATTTAACAGCAGACACAGCTTCGTTAAACTTACAAAATTACACTTCGTCCTCTGATTTTTTAGAATCAAGTACACTTATTGGAGTGCCTGTCAGCAAGTCAGTAACAGATCACATGAATATCATACTCAGAGTGAAACTCCTGTAATGCTCTTTTAGTATCTGGAGCAATGTTATTTACAAATCCTGGCTGGGGTGGGTGTGCAAGACACTTACATCAATCTTTATCCATTTCAATTACCAACAAAGGTAATATCACAGCCAAGCACACATTTAGCATTAGATGGCACATATCTGAGCAGACCTGAGAAGCTGCAGAATAAATATTGATATATTAAAACAGAGTCTATTACTCACCTTCTGAATAAACCACTGATTTTAATTTACCTACAATTTTGCAATCTCATCTTTCCAAGGAGGAAATTAGATTTTTACATATCATAGCAAATCACAAAGCCAAAATGTCAACTTCATATATCAAGCAATTACTTGTACTGTTTATTTTTGGGGAAAATTTTAACATATATTTACTTAGAAAGCCACATGGGTCCCTCCAAAATAAATAGGGGCTATAATTCTTGCCAAAAAAATCCACAGTTCCAGAGATCTACTCATCAATTTCCTGCAGCATTAATGAGGAAAGGCGCTGAGACAGTCATTCATACTGTCTTTATGATAAGACTAACCTACAGGGCAAATCAAGATTAAGGACAAAGAGAAGACAAATGGATAGAATACAGAACAAGGGTTTTTTTAATGCATTGCTTGAAATTTTTGTTTACCATTTTAAATGTAAGGAAGCGCTACACTCAAATTACACATGAAAATTAAAGATATTCTCCAGAGAGGAAACTACATAAGAAGGAGGGATGGAGTTATTTTTTACCTCAAGATTTATTTGGCTAGAGTTGGGAGAAGGGGGAAGAGGCCACATTAGTCATTAGTTAGTGAAAATGCACTTGTGAAATTGCTACAAGTTACCTTTATAAGAAGAATTAAGTTCCGGTTAAGAAACACAAGGTCAGAAGCCAGAGTGACCTGGCTCTCCAAGGACGTGCTTGGCCACTATCAAAGGCATGTGAACTTGCTCAAATCTCAGGAAACTCCTTACAGAAATATTTGCACTCATACTCTTAACCACACCAGAACCACATTTCTATCTGAATAATTGGGGTTTTTTTGCCCTCATGCTACTTCAAAAGGAAGTAGCAACTCAGCCTATTGTAATGCAGAGAAAGGTCTTGAGGAGTCCTACACACATAAGAAAATAGGATAGTATTAAGAAAATTCACCCCCATGTACCTGAGATTACAAATCCTTGCATAAACCACCTTCAAGGTGGGCACTGTTAATAAGATATGCAACCCTGCTGGCATAAAGGAGAGTGCCAAACATAACTCTGTCAGACACTCACTTCTCCTCTACTATAATCTCCATGCTATTCATGCTGAGATCCAGACATTACTTTTAAAAACCTTGTGACATTTTAATTTTCATAACAGTTCCTCTTTGCCAGGCTGAGAGAGTCTCTATTTCTAAAAGAGGTGTATCAGCACTAGGAAATTATCAGCTTGCTGGACTTAGGCTACAGGGAGATGGTTCTGCCAGTGCTAACCTTGGCACCCAAAGTTTTGGGGGATCAGTCCAGATGCACTCGAGCTGGCTGTCCATGACTCAGCTAAAGCCCAAAATCAGAGCTGCACTGTGGATGTTGGCTGAGCCAAGGAGCCTGCCAAGGGCATTTATCACTTCCCATCGCTGTAAACCTGCCCTTAGCAGCTCACAACTTAGCAAACACACCCAGCAAACAAGGCCTGGCTTCTGCTCCTGACAGGTGAGGCACAGTTACACAGAGCTTTCTGCAGCAATAGCAAGGATTTTTCATTTCAGTCATGGCACAAACCTTCTCACACAAATAAAACGGTAGCACCACGAAGGGAGGTGATTGTATTCTTACCCAAGTTCTAAAGAAATTGAAGCAAATAGATGGTATTCATATTGCTCCCAGTGACATAAGCTTTCATGAATGAGATGGGCAAATATCATCACCATGTCTTTATTCTCAGACGTGTTTTTATTACTTTTTCTACCTCATTTTCCACTGCTTTCTGCTGCTTTTTCTTTCTCTCACAGACATCTTAGTTACTCTCACATTAGCTACTGCCACTTCAGTGGAAATAACAAGACAGAATTTATCACTAAGCCCCTCTAAATGTGCTACTAAGCCCTTCAAGTCCTAATTGATTTAGGAGGCTGGCCCAGCTGATAATATTCTCTAATCCAGACACTGTATGTTTGACCTGGTGGAATAAAGAAACCTTTGGAGAGATTTGAAATGCTTCAATCAACTTTCAGGCTTCGTTTGCTCTAACCCTACTCTTGGTGTCTGTGCCTGCATCCCTCTGGCCCTGGGCTTCCTCACGAGGGACACGATGACACCCAGAGCCATCCCTAGACCCCTGCAGGCCTCCTCCACTGCGAGTGTTTCTGCTGAGCTCTCTGCTTGTGCCTGCACAGCAATGTCACTACACAGCACATTATTTAACCCTCCTTTCCCTCTGTTTACCTTACCCAAGCCGGCAGAAAAGATGCAAGTTACAGACTGGTTTTCTCAAGGAATTTTAAAGTTCAATCTAAAACTCACTCCTCAGTATTTTGGCTGCAATTTGGTAAGACACCAGCCAGCATCAGGAGCTACACAGCTGAGTGCCAGCTGATCAGGCTTCTTGTCTGTGAGGTGCTCATACAGCTCTACTGCCAGGTTCTCATTATATAAAAATATGCAAACCAAAAAATTCTCCCTTCCAGCTCCCTCCTTCTGGTCTAACCAGATGGCTAAAAACAAACAAACAAATAAATAAAACACTGAGAAAGAAAAACAAAACCAAATCAAAACAAATCCCGACTATGTTTTGCTTAGTAGCCAGGCGATGAAATCTTCAAGGTCAAGTGGGCAGGTCCAGGCATGGACCACATTTGACACCTGCCAGCCTTGAAGGGGCAGGAAGGGAGCAGCTTGTCAGTAACGAGTCTCAACTGCAGCCCTGCCTGCTGGCATATAGAGCATGTGGGAAGAGGAGTGGATCTCTTCCATATCTCGTTTCTTTATTTGGGAAAAGGAAGAGCTGAGGGCAAGCCAGAGGGCTCTTTCAGAGCATAGGGGAGACCACAGGGAGTCCAAAAAACCTCATTAACGCCTCCTGGGAGAAATACAAATGCTGACACGTTATCTTGCAGAGTATCAACAATATTAACCTGTGGGAGTTTTTTCTTACATTAAATGCATACAAACACAGGGATATTGGGAAATTGTAGCTTGTCATAAAAACACCCAGCGTGTCCAGAGCCTGAAATACAATGACAGAAAGCAGATAATCAAAGAATATACTAATTTATCAGCCAGACCCGTTGCACCATCCACATCCAGTTTGTTTCTTTTTCCCATCGAATCATTATTTTCCTTTAACTAACAGTAAATCTTGCCAGATTCTTGAAACTTGTAGCCTAGAGTGGGGTAAGAGAACTTGAACAACATCCAATTAGCAAAGCTCTCAGTGCTGAATGGGGCAGGGAGTATTGTGCTGCTTCTGAGGATCCCAAAGTTAAACATTCAGAGGAAAAACAAAGTACCTGATAAAAGGGATCAACAAGGGATACTGCTGATAACTTATCTAAAGATGCTGAGCTCACACAGCTAGCCTGCAGACTGGCAGTCGATCACTTCATACTATCAAAGACCAGTCCCACTTTTTAATGGCAGGGCCTTCTAACATACCCTTCTTGGAGTGTGTGTGGAGATTCCTCCCTTGTGTGAAGATTTGCCCAAGGTTTTTGGTGTGGGTGAATAACATCTGTCTCTACTTGATAATAGGTTTTGCTTGTTTTAATATAGTTTTTTCAATATTGCTTCCCCAGGCTTTCAGTCTGAAATGTTCACGTCCCTGAAACAGCACATCTGATACTGGCAGGGTTTGCTCAGCTCTCCATCCTTCTAAGGGAAATAAATTTGCTTCTTTACAACTTACTGAGTGTCATTCTTTTGGACTGAAAAAACCCCCAAGTTCCTTTTCATGCTGAATGAACTTTAAAGACCTGGCACATCTCAGACACAAGGACTTGTCCAAGTGTCTCAGCTGAAATCTCTTCCCTTTCTACTGCTGCAGTACTGCCCATGCCAGCTAGGTCCTGTCTTTCAGCTCGGTGTAGACAGCCCCTCAATGGGCTGTGCATGCACAGTCTGGAATCCTTCCAGAGGAAAAGAGGTCTGTGTATGTTACTGTCCTCACACAGTTCAGTCATGGCACTCCTGTCAGATCCAGGGATGCAAAGCTGAAACACTGGCTCCCAGCCACAGTCAGTTCTGGACCACAGTGAATTAAAACAGAGGAATGTCACACGGCTCATGACTACCTATTATTCTCTTCAGTACTTGATAACAATCCAGATCTTTCAGAGCTCCCAAACACACACAACACTGGGAAACCAGCAGGCAGGTATTTTTATGTTTGACAGTTTGCTCTGTTTGACAATCAGGTGCCATCAAGGCCCACAGCAACTCCTTGGCATCTTTCTCAGTGATTCCACCATGGAGCTCTGGGACTGTTTCTGCCATGTGCCATTGGAGAGCGCCTCTAGATCTGTGGATAAGTATTCAAAGCCATTCTTTTGGCTTTGCCACGACTTTTGGGTGCCTTTCAAGAAAAACAAAAGATTTTCTTCAAAGCAAAATAAATCTGCTCTTTCACTACAACTAACTGTACTTTGCATGGAACCGAAACGAAACTACAAAATGGAGACAGAAAAACCCATAGTTTTGATACTTGCAAGTTTTTAAGTATGTTTGTAGTGTAAAGCTCGATTTCTGAGGCTGACTTTGCCATGATTATCCCAAGGCGGCTCGGGGTTGCACTTGCCACTAACCGAAGTGCGAAGCAGCTCTCTTCAGAGAGAGCAACTGGCAGAGCCGCCCATCCCATGGCACTGCAGACAGCCAGGGCTGTCCCTAGGGCAGCCCACTCTGGCCATGCAAGAGCCACAAGAAGCCAGGTTTTTGCTGTGGCAGAGGAAAGAGGCCATGGGAGGCAGCTGCCCCTGCCAGGACCAGCCCCTCCCTGGCTTCTCCGCAGCTCACCTCGCACTCTGAGCCAGCTGCACGTTTCTCCCTTCCTGTGGCAAAGGCAACTTAACCCCAGCCATGCCACGCCCTCTCTCGCTCTTCGTGATGGCAGCCTTGCACTGCTCCCAAGGACAGAGTTACGACACTAAAAGGAGAAGAATATTTAAGCCTTATGGCCTCTGACCAGGCTCTGGCAGGTGGCTGTCTGAATCTGGCTGTAGTTTTCTCTCTGGCCAGCGTGCTCAAAGATTAGGAGCATATAGAAGCTGAATTTCATTTTAGCTCCAGTGATGGCTGCTTGGAGTGAGAACTTTGGTGAAATATCTTTGCAACAATCATTAATGGGCTTCAGTATCCAGGAGTAAAATTGTAATGTGTTTTGCATTTAAGCCAGTTAGACAGAAACAGGTAAACAGTTTTGAGAAAAAACCCATCTATTCCATAGAGGAATTCTGAGAAAAATCTGTTAAACATACTGAATTTTAAAAATACTTTTTTTAATGACTAGTTTTCCTGTAAACACGCCTGTCCAGCTCCCAGTACAGTGACAGCAGTGTGAGCTCCTGGGTGGAGGGCAGGGCTGTGCAGCTTTATCCAGCCCCAGACTTTGCTGGAAGGTAGGAACTTCCCTTTGGGTGGCTGTGAAAAGGCCTTGTCTCCCTGATTTACACAGGTATGGCGTGAATGGCTCAGAGGCTGAGGCCTGCTCAGCCAAACACCCATGTGTGCATGAAATTAGAATGTCAGCATTTGATTCATGCTGCCAGGCTGTGACTGTGAAACAAATTATGTCAGTGGGTGGCAATTGCAATATTAGTCTAAGCAGATAACATTTAGCTAAAAGGAGGGGCTCAGTTCACATTCTTCTCCCTACCATTTTAATATGTCAACATCATTAGACTTAGAAGGCCTGGAATTTTGTCAGAATGGAAAAAAAATATGGAGACAAAGATATTATAGGTTGAAAGAGGGTTTATGATAAAGCACAAGCAGCCCAATCCAAATGAAGGTTCAGCAATTTCATTACTATTCTTTTACTACATACTTTCATTATGCACAATTCAGTCTTTAAATTTTGTCACACCCCCCTCCACCCCAACCCACCCCCATTTAATGATTTTAAGAGCAGTGACAGAACAGAGTGGAATGAAAGTGACAAGCAGCATCACCTGCAGTATGTCAAAAACTGCCTCTTTAAGGAAGAAATGCCATTTACTAATTAATTTTTTATCAAAAAAGCCTTAGAAATGTTTGGCTTGAGCAACCAAACTTTTGAACACAGGAATATAAGGCTTAAAGTCTGGCTTCTTTTCAAGACAAAGAAACACAAATTACTTTTTTAGAAGAGAGATAAAACCTCCAGGTTTTTCTAAGTTGCTCCTAGCATTTTCAAGTGCATTCCCATGAAATCAACAGTTTTTGAGATGTAAAGTCAAAATTTTGTAGTAAAATTGATTTTAGAAAAAGAACCAAGACATATTTGAAAGCGATATAGGATACTTAAAAGTAACTGGGTTTATTACAGAATTGATGAAGAAATACACAAAACTTACTATGCTGTAAAGATGGAAGATATCCTAAGAAATAATAATGGCTATTTTTTTCTGGCTGTCATCTAATTATCAAAAAGTCCCTATATCAGAAGACAATACTACCACAGAAGCTATCATAATCTTAGCTGCATTTTTTTCTCCCTTGTTTTAACTGGCAAAATGGCAGACCATCGGTTTAAAGTGTTATTCCATAGCAAACACCCACGTTGTTAAAGTTAATACTGTGAAAAATCTTACTTGTAACAGTGAAATGTTTATAGGAGCAGCCACTCATTCATTCACTTGCAGAACTAAGGATCAGCAATCACCTTCCTTGTTCATGTACAGAAATACAGAGTTTTTAGGTGATTCTGCCAAAAACTTGATTATCAACCTGATCTTCCAGCTTCTAAAACTAGCTTTATGTGAAAGCCATAGAGAGGGAAATGGATGGTAGCCACCTCCTCTGCCCGTCGCCCCGTGCTGTGTATTCCAGAGCACTCACACACCTGTCCTTGTGCCCATCCGCAGAGCAGGGCTGAGCCAGCTCACCCTGGCTCTCACTGCAGGCAGGGAAGATTTCATCACTGGGCCAAATTCTCACTGCCTTCCTCACCTGAGAAATTCCACTGAAGCTCATGGGCCAAATTAATCACTGCCATAACTCCATGGGCTTCACCAAAGACCAGTTTGATTCAATAGGACTTTTCAGTACACCAGGACTGGATGCATGCACTTCAATGGGAGCAAGATGGGCAACATAATGAAAACTCAGATCATTTATTCAACAGACTTTGCAAAGATTGATTTAAACTGACTTCAGAAAACACACACTGCAGTAACACACATATGTGTATGTGGCCCAGCTCTCACTTTACAAGCTCAGAACTCAAACTGTGCTGCCAGTGCAGTTACTATGTGGTGCAACACGGATTTCCAGAGCCCTGTTAAAGTCCTTATTATGCTTCTCCAGTGAAGAGTCTTTTAAAAAATAGGTTTATATGAAGGGACTATAAAGATTCAGACTATAATATTTAACTACTTGGAAAAAAACAGACAGAAAATGCAGATATAACAGACTTCCTTAATTCAATTTCACTTATTGTACTTTTAACAGATGCTACAGTGTGACCTTTACAAATAATAATAACAACAACAACAACAACAACAACAACAAAAAAGGGGGGGGAAAATTCACAGTAGGAGATTGCAATTTTCCTATTGCTTCACCTGCTTCAGGATATGCATTTTTGGAATCTTTTCAGAAGGGAGGATTTCAAATCCAGATCTTTCAGAATTGTCCAAATCTGCAAAAAAAGGTTCAAAAGTGCTGATTCTTCCTCTCTATGGTACAAACTATTGAGTTTCAAAAGCCTTTATTAAAAAAACCAAATCTGCTTCCATTAGAAGTTACATCTTTGTTAACAAACAAACAAAACAATGGAAATGTCTGTCTCCAGTTCAGCACACTGCCCTCTCCATCCCCTCACCCAGTAATTAATACAAATATAATGATCCCAATAAAACCGAAGGAAAAAAAAAAATACTCAAAACCTGGGGAATTGAAAACTATTTTTGTCTCTTTGGACTACTTTATGTCGAGGAAAAATGTCTGGGGAGAACACTGTAGCTCGTTTTAAAAGCTCAGCTATTCACCCTGTATAGAAAAATAAGTGTAAACAATCAAACTTCTCCAAAGGTAATTTGGTAACAGTGCTTACAAAGAGGAAAGTAGAAAAGACAGCACTAAGACTGCAGGAAAGATTCTTTCTTTATGGTGTAGTGACAGCCTTGTAACTTCTCCATTATGATGGGAACCACAGCATAAAGATTGCATTATCATCTGTGGTTAACTGTCAAATGCATTTTAATGCTTTATTTGGGAGGGCTAAGTTAAAGACAAAACAATCCTTCTCTTTCTTAATCTGTGCATCTCTGAGAATGTAAATACAGCTCATACTTGTGTGTCAGAGTGTGGGGAGTTAACTGTATTCTTTCAGCTTCATGTAGATTCCTGAAGATCAGAGAGCTGAGTAAACAATATTTTGATGTAAACAGATTATCAACATGAGAGGAATGACCGTCTGGTCACCTGTGGGGGTTTATTCACTTAACACTTCCACCCCATAAAGACAATTGTGCGCAATCAATGCATATAGGGCCTTTCACTGGGTTGCTAAGTGATATGTAGTGTCAACAGAAAAATGCGTGATGTACAGAAGGGCTGCTCTACAGCCAGGAGAAAACAACACACATGGATGATATTTTAAACTTAATTCAGTGCGTTATGAAGATTGTGACAGGCACAATGGCTGACCAGAAAGCACTTCAAAAATTTGACTTTTTAAAGTTGGATCTCCCACGTGTGTAAAGAGTTTAATTTGGTAACAAGTGAATCACAGTGCAGAGCTGTAGCTGGTTCAAATAGGAAAAGCCAACCCAGCAGGGAAGCACTGAATATTCATTCACTGGAAGGCACAGCAGTCATTTTACAATCCAGGCTTCAATATATGAGCAGATCGTTTGTCTAAGATTGTATATGCATTCTCTCATTTTCCTCATCTCTGGAAACTATTTTAGTAAAAGCCCAGAAGCTGTTTTCAACAGTTTCTTCAGAATTTCTAAAGAAAGGAAAGAAAGTTGAATGGCATCACATTGCCCCATACAACCATGAAAACCTGTTTTGTGGGACATTCTTGAAACCAACTCAGAAAGAAACCCTTAAGAGGTTTTGTATTTATTTACCCATTCTCTCCCCACCACCCACTTGATAGGTTTAATATTCAAATGCAAAATATATCTGCTTTTGTTCTAAGGATTCAATCTGATTTCGGTCTGAATTACAGAACAAATCCTGAGAAATCCAATCTTTTGCCAAATTTTATTTTTCTAATAGCTGCACACAGCAAACAGAAAACCTCCACTCCCCCAAGCTTCTCTAAATCACTTGCAGTGATAGCTCAGCCTACTATCGTAGTCAAAGGTTCCTCAGACACCACAAAGCTTTGACCAAACACATTGCGTGCTGGATCATTAATGCTATTTTCTGCAGAACACAGTTTCCAAACTCGCAAAATGTTGTTTTTTCTTTTTACAAGATGTCAGAGAGCTCAGTGTTCCCCAGGCTGCTCCTGAGACTACATAGACAAAACCAGCAACTCATATGTATGAGACAGGTCGGGCTGGTTTGTAAAACCCTGAGCTCTCAAAAGGATAATTTTTATTAATATGTAGAGGTATTTTTCTTTAAAGGAATTTGTATTTGACATATTTCGAAAGAATTTTTATAAGCAGGAAAACATTTTATTGAGGGAACCTCTTCTGAAATGCTACCTAGGTTCAGGCCAATGAAGGTTGTTCCTAGAGTTTCTGAGCTACAGGTAACCAGATGTGACCTCCTCAGGAGGCTCAGCTTCCCAAAAGCACTTGCAGCCTTCAGTTCAAGACACGCAAAACAAAGAAAACACAGAGAAGTCCTTCCACCGGAAGGCAGAAAAGTACTGAATAGCAAGGAATCAACCTGATCAAGAAAAGAAGGATAAGTAGGTTTTGAATTGTTTCGCTAAATCATTTCCTAAAGAGCCAGGTTGCTGGATTTCTAAATTGAAAATAGAACAAGTCAATAAAGAGAAGTTTGGAGCTCTAATTTTGGAAATGTACTTGGGTATGTGACAATTTTGGGGCAGTAAAAATTAAGTTCCTTATACAATCAGCTTGTAACTGAATTTGAATTAATAAGTTGAATCTGACTCCTAATAAAAGTAACTGAGAAGATTATTCCTTTTTATAATAATGTGTAATAACTAAAATCAAAACAATCCAATAGTTTATCAATAATGATAAAATTAAACTGCTAAGTTAGGAACAGAATTTTATGTTCATCCTCAAAGAACTATCAGATTGCCTCAAAGATAACTACAAAAAGATCTGTCTACCATGTGGAGGGCTCCCACTCTAGTCAGAAAAGCTCTCTACAAAAACTGAAATTAAAATATCTACCTAATGTATTGGTAAAAATATCACCCAGTCAGCCCTTTCTCTCCTTGCATATGCTGTGCTATTTATTTTGTAACAATTTTTAAGAATTAACAGGGCACGGGAGAAAAAAAGCCCAACCCACAAGCGTAGCAAAGCTTTGATGCCATTCACAGCAGTCAGTGCGGCGTAAAAAACACAGCACTGCTCCAGTGACAGAATGAAGGAAATGGGACTGAGCACAGATTCTGCTTATGAGCCACACACAGTCTGTGCAAGCATCTAACAGGCTGGCAGCAAAGTAAATTCTTCTAAAGGCAAACACTTCCACTACCTGGAGCTGTGCAAGCAGTGTAAAACCCCAGTCTGGATTTTGCTGGTTCCAGGACTCCTGGGCACTGTGACACAAAACAACATAGGATCCTATCTCTTTATGCCACTTCTTCTCTAATAACAAGTCATAAATCAGAGCTGCTGGAAGAGGTGGCTCTGGGTTACATCAGGGCCACAATAGTTTGGGAATAAACTCATTATAGCTTAGTCAGTGTTGGGATGAAACAGTTTTACTTGGCTTACCACAGTACTCTGTGCAAAATTAGGAAAAAAAAAAAATCTTTCCACTGTTTACTTATCAATGTCAGATGACACATTTCAAGCCTTGTTTTAGAAGTCTGTGTCTTGGACTTGCTTCACTACACAACTCTTAGTCTTGGACCTCAGTGTTTAAACAGATGTGTGCACCCTTGGCAGGAGTGTGCTGAGAAGGGCAATGGCACCTGCCCTGTACCAGCAATGCTGTGGCTGGCAACAGCACCAGGGCAGTGATTGTCCCTCAGTACTGGGCACTGGTGAGGCCACACCTCGAGTGCTGTGTCCAGTTCTGGGCCACTCCTGCAAAGTAGGACATTGAGGTGCTGGAGCCTGACCAGAGAAGGGCAATGGAGCTGGGAAAGGTCTGGAGCACAAGTCTGATGAGGAGCAGCTGAGGGAGCTGGGGGTGTTGAGTCTGGGGATAAGGAGGCTTAAAGGCGATCTTATCACTCTCTAGCTCCTGAAAGGAGGATGGACCCAGGTGGGGGTTGGTTTCTTTTCCCAGGTAGCAGGATGAGAAGTGGACTCAAGTTGTGCCAGGGCAAGTTTAGGTTGAAATTTAGGAAAAATTTCTTCATGGAAAGCACAGTCAAGCACTGTAACAGGCTGCCCAGGGAGTGGAGTGGAGTGCCCAGGTGGAGTCCCTATCTCTGGAGACACTGAGAGATGTGTAGGTGTGGCTCTGAGGGACATGGTTTAATGGTGGGCTTCTTACTGCTCTGTTTAAGCTCAGACTTGATGATCTCAGAGGTCTTTCCCCACCTAAATGATTCTGTAATTCCAAGGACTTGGTTCTGCCTTTATCAGTAGATGTTTTGCTTTGGTTAAAGCAGAACTAAAATGGGTCTAAAGTTAAAAATTTATTGGTCTTTTATTTCCTGAGTCAGCACGTTGCTGCTTTGAACACCTAAGTGTAAGCAATTGCACAATCAAGTGTCAATCCACACGGGTGCTGTTTAACGGTGAGACCACCCCATGTTATTCAAGGTCACCTCAGCAACACCAATTCTGAGCTGCCTTCCTTCCCTCAGTCTGAACAGGAGAAAAGAAAGAGAACTATTCCTGTATAAGAGTCTCTAGAGGCTTGTCCTAAGCAGCTTGCTCTTTCTAACACAGAACATGTCTGACACAGCCCCAGGATCCCCAAGACTCAAAGAGCAAAAGCTGTGAGTCTCACAGAGCTTGGTCACCTAGAAAGGTCTGTCAAGAAAGGCCAGCTGCTGCTGTGACTGCAGCAGCGACTCTGCTCCTGCACTGGCACGTACACAGGATCTCACCAGTACCTGGACCACTGCTCTTCTGTTTGGTTTTGAAGCAAATTTGGACAAGGCTGCTCACAGAGTGGAGGATGCACCCTCTCAGCACCACTGCAGTCAGGCAATTCTGCTTTAGAAGGCAACATTAAACCTTGTAACTCCTCAGCCATTCCCCCCATCCTCTTAGCACACAAGGCTAAAGGGTTGCTGCAGCCGTAACCTCATGGAGCAGCCCCCAGCCCATACGCAGGGATGGGAATTTTAGCACCCTGGAGAAAATTTCCTAGGAAGAGAATGAGAATTTTGATCTGTTTCCATTTAACAGGAATACAGCAATAAAATGCTCCTTTTACCTTAAAGCACTGATGCAATTAAATCCAGACTAGCTGAACTACCAGGCCAAACTCAACAATATTACTAGACAATAGTGCTAGACAATAGAGGATACTTCAGCTTGAGCTAAATGAACAGGTAGCCTGAAAAGCTGGAGTAGAAATCTTGGCCCTTGTAACTATCGTTAGGATTGACTGCAGCTGGTCAATACTGGAAAGTAAGCAGCAAGGGCTTAAGCAGAGATATCTCAGCAGAACACTTGACCAGCCCAAGATTACAGCAACCAGTCTTGGGGAAATCTATCCTCAAAATATTCTCAACCCCCCTGTCATTGGAAACAAAGGAAATGTTTGCTTCTAATTTCTGAGTCTATGGACAGATGAAAGGACTGTACAAGTGTGTTTCAACAATACTGAAAAGCTTTTCCATGTAAAGTAGCCAATTTACTGTTATGGTTACACTTAAGTCAATTAAAATGTTTTATTTGCAAGGATTTGAATCTCTTACCTTCATTAACATTTAGCAGTAAATGGGAGAAAAAAGGTAAATAAAATATTATCTGGCTTTTTAAAGGTCATTCCAGCTTGAGTGTTATGAAAAGCCAGGTAGGAACACAGAATGTGCCCCTTTGTGTGGATTTAATACAAGCAGCCAGTGCAGAACAGTGTCGGTGGAAGACAGCAAACACCAAGTCAGTGGCTGAGAGTCTGTAATGCTCGTGTTTAATACATGCTTAATTACAGCCACCCTTTGTTCATCTGACTTGAGATAATTTTCCTTTTTGCTCAAGCCTCCCATCATAAATCACCCTCATCACAGAGCATTTAACTGATGCACCTATTCTTAGCACCTGCTTTTAAACAACCCTAGGCTAGCAATCCAAACTGATGAAGTACCTGATGACATACCTAATACTTTGCATGCCTTCACCAAAGGAATAGTCAGCGAGGTTCTGGAATCTGGGTCCTACCTAGGCTGGAGGGTGTGTAGGAGGGCAACCCCTCCACTGTAATTACGCAGTTATTGCAGCATCTTACTTCAAGAGCTTTCATATTCCTGTTTATTAAAAAGAATAACATGATATTCAAAATTCATTACCACAAACCTCTTTCAAATGAAGATTTTTATTATTTGTAAATAGATATAAAACTAATGATGCAGGAAGACCCTGAGTTTTTAATATATTAAAAAAATTAGACCAGAAAAGTAAGAAATATTTGTGCTCCTGTGGGCAAACATTTATTCAAACACACAGTTTACATTAAGCTTACTTCTTTCCCTTTTACTACATCCCTCACTGCTGATATTAATAGGAAAATAGAAATTCCCCACAAACCACAGAGCTTCCACAGCAAAATGCCACCTAGTACAATATACAGTTATTTTCCATCATATCATTGTCCTTGGTGAACAAATTCTCTTCAATGCAAAACTACAAGTGAAAGCTCTCAACAGCTCAGTCCTTGTCTAACATGAGGGTTCCAATGCTGCAAATCTCCACACAATGCACACGGAAAACTGAACCTCAGCCCCCAAGGCCAGGGGAAAAGAGACCCTTAAGAACCTTATAACTACAGCATCTGAGACACTTTCCCAAAGAGCTGACATCATCAGTCAAGAGTCTTGCAAGCAACAGAACAGCTCAAATCTCATCACCCTCATCAAGGAACACAAGTTGCAATGAAATCCCCAGAGCTCCAAGGCAAGCGCAGACTAACTGAATTTACACATGGGTGCATACTAAAGTTTTAATGAATATTTAGCTAATGACAAGTTGCTCTGCCTAAATTAAATTTTCATAACCACGAAAATTTCAAGAGGATTTCTTTCATTTTCAAGAAAAAGAAAACTCCCAGCAAATGTTAAATGCCATAAGGTTTTGCAGAGGATACTTCAAATGGTCTTATTGGGCAGTGATTTAGTGATTAAAATCAAAAGATGATATCAATATTCTTTCTTTGTTTATTTCTTCTCCTTGGCTTTCTTTTCTTCACACAGGTGCTTCAACCACTTTTTATTTCCTGTGGAGGAACAAAGTGATTCCACTTCTCCAAGGAAAAGAACTAAACGTTTGCTCATATTTCCATGAGAGTTGCACATGTGGAGAGCCAGTAATTCAAGAAGCAGGATTAACAGACATAGGATTGAGAATACAATCTGAATCTCATAATCAAATCTGAAGCCTGCCAATTAAAACTTTCCTCTATCTAAGCCAGTGGAAGCACAGATTGCTCTATTAAAAGAAATAAATCTACATAGCATCCTATACAGCACAACAGACAAGGTAATGTAATTAAATGTTACCATCTCATTCAAAGTAAGCCCATCAGTGAGGAAAGCTGCAGCAGTGTCAGACCAGCCAGGTAAATGCAGAGCAATGCCCAAGTCCCACATCCCACTGGGTCAGGATGGGCACTCCCATGCGTGAGAGAGGGGTACCTGCCCTAAGAGCTGCTCATCCTGCACAAGAGCTGAATTAAACTGCTTTAATAGGGAGCAAGACCTGGCTGTTTCAGCCAAGTGAAAGTCACTTGCTAGGATCAAGAGGTTCAGAAGTAACACAAAACTGTTGCTGAGGTAAAAAATAAGGTACAAGTTATCATGACTGATATACAGACTCCATCTGATTCTGCAATGATTGTCACCACGACAGCATACACTGAAATGTGACTCTGAGAACAAATGAGGCAGGAAGGCTCTTGGCTACTTCCACAGAAAACCTTTCTAAAACTGTGTTTCACAAGCAGCTACTACAAGATGTTTGTCCGAGTACTGTAAGAACTGCTTCAGGCAAGGGTGACCATTACATCAAACCCACTCTCTTGCAGGGTGGGGAGCACAAATGAAATATTTTCTTTCTTTCTGCTGCTACTTACAGAATGTAAAACATATAGGAAATCTGGAGGTGAGATTTTAATTGCTGATTTAGGAATAGCTGGTAATTAACTTACATTCTCCTCAAAATGTAGTTTTCTGTATGACCCGGTAACCAAGCAACAGGAAAAGTAACAATACAAAAGTGTGATAATAAAGCTTTTCCTTTTTTTTAATACTGAAATTATATTTTCAAGCTAATCCTTAGTTCTTACTCTGTGCATAAATTTATTTCTGTCTCATACTATAAGGGCCTGGATCAAAAAAGGAAATGCAGTTAACATTAAATAAATGGAATAGTTGGGAACAGCATCTGACTACATCTCAATGTGTCGTGCTGTTCAGTACTTGCCAGCAAAATCTCGCCTGTGTTTTGCCAGGATGGAATGCACTCACAGAGGAGAACCACTAGGAGCTACATTACTCCTTTGCTAACAGACGTAACCATGACCAAGTGCCAAAAAGTTTTGAACTCAAGTGATACATACTAATAGAGACTTTTTTCACTGTAGCTATTAAGACTCTGGTCTGGTCTGTTTTGCCAGCCTGTGTCCATTCCCTGCCTCAGCACTCAGAGCACACACAGTCACCTTGTCCTTTGGTACACTGACAAGTGTGTTCAGGTTGGCTCAGAAAACAACTCCTTGACAGTCACATTCTGGGCACCACTGAAAGACTGGGTAAGAAACATCATTCTGGCACAGAAACATCTGCAAATACATTTCATACCGAGTGTGGGAAGGTTTACACAGCCCTTAGGAGGTGTTTTCTACTCTTTAATTTGAGGAGCTCCTTCTCAAGAGCTTTGCTGTTAAAGGAACCAATTCCCAGCTTTCATGTGCTATGTCTTTAACAAGATGGGCCTAATCAAGTCTTCAAACATAAGAAAGATCAAAGCCTGTATCTGTAATAAAACAAATGATATGTGTCTGGCATATATTGACAAGGCTACATGGCTTTGACTGTTCAGTCTCATTATTACTGACATTCATCATACAAAAATCTGCATGGCATACTAGAAGTTCCCTAACTTTCTAGCAAAAATAATGTCAAACAGTAATAACACTTGACTTGACCTCAGTTTTACCTTCTTAATACCTGCAGTGATTTGCAAGCTCAAACAACGCAGCAGCACTTAGAAAAAATTAAGCCTGTCATTAGCACACAGTAAATTTGAAGAACAATAATTTTATGGTAAAAACTTTAACTATTTATTGACACGAACACAACACAGAAGACTGCACAGCTCCCCTGATGGACCCTTTAAAATGCCTGCTGAACATCAGTTAAGCCTGACTCCCCACCTTGAGGTTTGTTGCACTTGCTGGGGCATTTTCTAGCTAGGCCTGTCTGGGGTTTGAACTTAATTGGGAAGAATATTAGCGCAGAGATCTGATTCTCCTCTGCTCTGACTAATCAAAAATGCTGCACCCCAATTAAAGGAGCCAGCACAATCTCCTGCATTGCCTGGCACATTCAGTCTCAATAATTTTATTCTTTCCCTTTCTTCTTGTAACTGCTCGGTCTGTGTTCGTGCAACAGTTCTTTGGACTTGCAGCACTCAGAGTACAAGCATCAAACATCAATTTTTCTTAACTATAAAGTAATGTCTATAATAGATCAGATTTTAAAAATCCTTTATCTAATTGATAATTAGTAAAATCTATTTTTATCTACTTTAAAATAAATGCTTTTCAAGACACAAAATAGAAATAATAATTATGCAAAATTCTAAAAAATCACTTTCCTATCATAATCATTTGCAAAATTTGACTCTCAGTTTGTCACAATTGCACTTTACTTTTAAGGTCATCCTAGAAGACCTAAGTTCTTTCCAGAAGTCTTTCACTGCAAATATGTCACCACTTTTCCCCCAAACATGATACAAACTAAGACCTACTACATTTATGTAGCTAATGACACTAACAGGACAACTTGCTTTGTGAATGTAGGCGTTCCTTTGAAAACAGGAGAAACATGAAAAATAAAATCACTCCCACCCAAACACTCTGATAAGACAAGAACTGACTCTGCTGATTGCTCGAGGTGACCACAGCAGCTGGGTTCCAGTTCCTGGTATTCAGCAAAGGTCCCACATTGTGTCTCTCACTGAAGACAGACTCTAAAGACATAATATTTTGTTGACCCGGGATTGTGAATTGCAGTATTTGTGTTCTGTATTTTGTCTACCACAAATCACAATATTAGTGTCATACAAATAAGAAAATAAATTAAGAAAATGCATTCAAGTTAAAAGCTCACAGCAAATGATTCCACAGATCCAGCATTTAAGGATCTTTTGAGCTTTGCTGAAGGAAACAAACACGAGGTTTACTGGTGCTTTGCATTTCAATTGTGTCACCCCCTCCTAATTGTTCTAATGTCAACACTGTCTTATGCTGTTTCTGAATAGTCAGTCTTTTCTTGATAAAATAACAAGGTTACCACTTCATCCCACACACTGTACAACTGCATAGCCATTTGTTAGGTCCTGCCGCCTTAAAGCCGATTCAACCTTTTTCTATGATCTCTTTTCAGAAGTGTCAAAGTTCTAGCAATCTAACTTTTTACAGTTTCTTTTAACAGCATAATCTGGCTTTTATGGCAAACTAGCTGTCCACGGGTTATAAGAGCCTTTGCTCCTCAAATGTACTGTATCTGCCCTGCTAATTATCTGTCAAAATCTATATGGAGTGGACAGAAACCAGAATGTCAAAGGCAATTGATGCAATCTATTATTTTCAAATTTCTTACTGTGTGTCATACATCAAGACATACCTTATTCTGGGACATCAAAAAGTGCTGGCACAGGAGCAATCCAACGCAATGCCTCAGACAGACTTTGAAAGCTTTTTATGCTGGACAGCCACCTATTTAGCCAGTGAGTGAGAATAATTCAATAGGAATTTTTGGGAACATTTTATACAGTGTTTTCACACGTCTTGGTATGTCTCTATCAGTGATTACTCCATTATTTATTTGCTTTTCCTTTCACACCAGTTTCCTTTCAACCCTTAGTAAGAAGAGTTGCCCAGACAAGGCTCAGCCATTTCTTACTTATTAACAGCTCATCGAGATGCCAGCCAGAAATGAGGTGTAGCAGCCCTTAGTCTAGTGCAGTCACTGTTTCCAGGGAGCAAGCTAACTGGGAAGGAAAAATGGAACAGTAAAATTAAACATGTATTTTATCACAGGTGAACTAAGTGTAATTTCCAACCAAGAATTTTTTTGTCACTTTATAGTAGCAGAGGACAAGAGAATCCTGTCAGCACTTCAGACTCAAGGAAGACAGGGAACAGAGCAAACCTGGATTACAAGGCAGTTGTGAATTTTTATACAAATTCTTTCACATTACATAAACAGGGTATTCCAGTATGTCTGCTCTCTAGCTCTCTGCAGAGCGAGCATTGTGCACTTCAGAAAACAAAGCCAGCTCCAGTTCAGCTCATGAGGGACAACAAGTATGAAATTCAAGTGCTCAAAAGGGCAGGGGTCTCTGTGTCTGTTTTGAAACGCTGGAATTCTTCTGTGAAGCAGACAGGAGTCACATTACTTTTTTAGGTAGTAAAATCATGATTACATATCTAAAGGGGACTTATAAAAATGACTATATACCGGGCAACTTTTGAAAGTGATAAACCATAGGGAATGAGGTCTGCCTGAGAAAGATGGCTCACGCACCAGAGCAGGGGTAAGGTAGCCGCAGTACAAATCCCACGGGCATCAGGATGAGGACGCTTTTCTGTCTCCCTCCACCACTG